>JAUIMM010000185.1:14580000-15180000 GCA_031769625.1 Taudactylus pleione
TTGTTCTAGATGAAAATTATGACCAGGCAATCTGAGATCTGGTACACCTCATGCAGGAGCACAACAATTTAGATCAGGCACCTATCCTGATTTTGTATATCAATAATGATGAACCACCCTTTTCAAAATTAAAAAACAAGTCCCAATTCTATCCCATAAGATACAAAAGTCCCCAGATAAATCTATTCTACAATAACACTTTATCAGAATTTAAAAAGCTATGTGAACAGGACATTAAGAGGACAAAATATAGACAAAATTTGACAATTCAAGAAAGAAAAGCCTTAAAAGAAATCTGGTCTGATAACAGTATAATAATAAAACCTGCTGATAAAGGTGGGGGCCTTGTTATTCAAAACTTGACCAATAATATGCTGGAGGCAGATAGGCAACTATTGGACTCCAATTTCTACCAGCTCCTCACTAAAGATTCCACTATAGTCTATCAAGAGGAACCTAGAGAGTTATTGGATGCATCTTTACAAAGAAACATCATATCTAAACAAACACATCAGTTTTTATTTCCCATACATCCAATTATTTCCACCTACTATCATTTACCAAAAATTCATAAAGGAATTTCCCCTCCCCCCGGAAGACCCATAATCTCATGCATCGGCTCACTTTCTTCAAATTTGTCATTCTATGTTGACCATTACCTACATCCATATACAACATCTGTAAAACCGCACATAAAGGATACCATGCACTTTGTAGAAGGTGTGACGTGGAAACTGAGTTATTACTTTTTAACATGTGATGTGTCTGCACTCTATACTAATACTCCCCTCCAAAAGGGAATATAAACTGTCTACAAACCATTGTCTCTTGACAGTGATATCTCAGAGCCAAAACGCAAATTCATTACAGAATGTATAGGGTTCATTCTCACTCACAATTATTACATAATTAACAATAAATGTTATTTACAAATACTTGAAACTGCAATGGGGACCAGGTTTGCCCCTATACATTGTCACCTTTGAGGATGAACATGTGTGGGTTGGTGGGCATGGGACAAACCTGGTCCTAAATTGAAGATATATATTTAATCTGGGATGGTGATGAATACTTCATCTGAGAATTTGTCAATCATTTAAACGACAATCATTATAATATATCCTTTACCATTACATATCACAACAATGAGATAGTCTTTTTGGATATAGCCCTCAAAGTGATTAATAATAAAATTGAGACCTGTACATACCAGAAAAAAGTTGACACAACTATATCAATTACAACAGTAACCATAAAAAAGCTGGTTAAATTATATTCCCCCAGGACAACTAAGAAGGTTAAAAAGGAATTGTTCTGATGAAAATACTTTCTCAGAACAAGCTAAAGAACTAATGCAAGTAATCAGGGAAAAGAACTACCTTTATACAATTCTAGACCAAGCATTGGAAAATACCAAAATATTAAATAGAGACCACCTTTTGCAATCAACCAAACATTCCACTCATATACGATCACAAGAAATTAACAATGTTGCTTTTAGTACAAAATTTAAGTCAATCCCATCAAATCAGAAAGATCGTGAATGAACACTTTTACATCCTCAAGCAAGATGCAGCATTGAAGGAAAATTTAGGCACACACCCCCGTTTGATTTTCAAAAAAGCCCAGAACCTTAAAAATATTCTTGCACCTAGCCTACTACATATTGAACCAAAACTAAATGATAATTCCAACTGGCTTAGAGTAACGACTAAAGGTTGCTACAGATGCAACCAAACAAGATGTACAACATGCTCTTTCATAACACATGGGGTTAGATCATTTAGGAATAATAAAACCTTCCCTATAAATTCCTTCATAAACTGCAATAGCCAATACATGATTTATCTGCTGCAGTGTAGCTGTCAACTGCAATATGTAGGTCGCACTACAATAAACCTAAAAACTAGGTTCATGGTACACAGATGAAATATAATAAACTCTAAACACAGGTACCCAGGTGTACATACTATTTTTTTCGAGTACCCGTTTGGGATATTTACCAGGATACCCTATAGACGCTGTGACCCTATACTTCAAATGGGTGAGCTCATTCCTACTTATATAGACATTTTTTTCATAATATATGCCAGCATAAAAACTTAAATTTTCTTACTGCTGTGTACTTATATTGCATAAAGCCCAGCTGCTTTGCATGGTCTATTCAAATAGACAAGAACTATCTACTTCAATTGTGTCATTATATATAATTTATGGAACTTTATTTCATCAATTAATTCTTAACATTTTAGGTTAAATAGGGAATACACTTTTTTTATACACATTTTTTTATAATTTTATATTTACTGTAAATACCTTGAATTGTACAATATTCATATGTACAATTGTTTCTATATTTCTGAAGAGTTATAATGCTCATAAGTTATAATAATCTATGACAATTTATATGTAATAAAAATATCCTATTTGTTAATGAGAAGCACAGCCAATTTTTTCCTTCTAATCCAAAATTGGGCTTGAGGTTTTTTCCTCGCTAAACCTCGTGCCCAATTGAATATGCCCCTCAGTGTGTATGAGTAAGTGTGTGTGTGTATGAGTCTTATGTATGTGTGACCCCCGGTGTGTGAGGCCCCCCCAGTGTCTATGTGCCCCCTGGAATGGGCGCTGGGAGAACTACATCTCCCAGCAGCCCTTGTCCCTCCCACCAGCCCATGGAGCCTCCCAGCAGCCCTCGGGACTCCCAGCAACCCCTTCTCCAGTGAAAAGATAGAGGAGAGGCCACTGGGAGCCGCGGAGACCCCCAGGAAGGTAAGTGCAGATTTTTTTATTACATGGCGCAGGGTTTTCAGAGCTGAAAACCCCGTGACCATTTTTTAAAAATTGGATACCACGGGTATTGGGAGTGCACATACCCGTGGTAATCCAAAATTGGGTGCCCATTTGAATATGCCCCTATATCTTTCCTGGAGTGGATGATACAAGTACTGTAGTAGACTCCAGCACCACCAAGACCAGTGTTTGTCATGTGTGAACAGTAGACTGGTCAGAGGTGTGCATTAGCACTGGCTGGTGCAGGCAGGAAGAAACCAAACCATACAGCATGTGTGCAAGCCAGACCAAAGAGTCAGTATCCAGGGTCTGTCTGACAGTGGTTCTGGAGTATACACAAAGAAGAGATACATGTGCACAACTCCAAATTAACTGATTATATATAAAGTAATACATTTGAAGTAAATACAGTAGAGGTTTTTGGCATAATCTTGGCCAAGGTTATGGGCCTGCCCACCATATCCGGGTAACCTCTTGTCGGGCAGGTCCCTAACATACTAAGGTGCAAATCCAGGGCACAGGACACCCCCAAACTAGCCCAGCTAAACCACCCCAAGGCACCGCTCTAATAAGAAAAGTGAAGTGTTAAGAGCAGCCGTTGGCCGCATATAAAGAAAAAAAATTAAAAAGTGAAATACATATATATAAAAGAAACAGACAGTGAGGTATTAAAATGTGTTCAAGGAAAATGTGTTATACTGCGGTGCCCTGAAGCAGACCAGCAAAGCTATCTAGGGGGACCCACACCCCAAAAATGAACCAAAGCTGCACTACACAGTCTAATTATTAGCAGGACTTACCCATATTGTGCCTTGACTGGTGTGCATATTACATTGCCAGACTCCCCTGAGCTATCAACTGACAAGGAAAAGTCCCAATGGACTATGACCAATCCCTCCTTATGTATATTTTTTCAAATAATTGCTTTGTTTTCCTCAATTATCCCATCACTTCAAATGCAAATGTCAAATATTAGTAACTCTACTGTAGACATGCTCGTATATGTGCAACTGGTTTTCTGTGCATTTGCAGAACCAAAATTGTCAACAGATTTGGATTTATCTATGTGATCATATATACAGTATAGTCATAACTACAGGAGAGTGGGGAAAGTGGGATGCTACAAAATCACATTAAAATTGAAGGTCAACAGTAGAACTAATTACTATTACAGTAATACTGCATTTTAATCTGACAGTAAAGAAGAATTTTATTTATATTGATGAAGTATTACTGCTGCTCTGCTTTTTGGCATTTTTATAAATTAATAATTATACAAAGTTGTTTTAGAAAGGGGTCACAGGGAAGGTAAGAGATACTACTGCATGGGCATAGTGGGGCGGTGTCATGTTTGGGCTAAGGAGATCTTGTGCTAGAGGATTAGAAGTCAAGGTTCCAGATTGGGAAAGGAATTAGAGGTGAGGTGCCTGGATGTATGTCCTCCTCATCCACAAGTACCGGATGTTGGCGAGACCTGACCAAAGGCACGTATTCTAACCTACTGGGAGGTGTTCAACAGTGACCCCTCCAATCGGGATTTGGGTTTAAGCTGCATCCCAGCAGGCAGGTTGTTGCCCTTTGGTCAGCTATCCAGCACAAGTGGGAAACAGAGGAACACAATCACAGGTAAAGCACAGGAGAAAGGCCGCTCGAGAGGTCAGGGGAAGAGAGCACTGGGGTGCGTAACTGTCCATACTAGGCCGCAACCTGACAGGTGGCGTAGAATTGGAAGGGTCAAGAGGTGAGAGAGAAACAGAGACATGGAGGTGAGAAGCCGGGGAGGAGAGAAGGGAGTGGGGACTGATAGTCATATTTTTGTATACGTAATATACATTTATGTATAAACATATAAACAAACATTTATATTCATAAATATGTAAATACAGAATATAAAGTATACCTACTCTGCGGTGAGTTTTAAGGCTAGTAATAAAGAGAAAGTTGAACCGCAGGTATGTCAGAGGATTTGCCAGCCATTTATTGAAGAAAAAAATTAATTATAAATGTTGTCATCAGGTGGTGATGTGGTGATACAAATCACTTAAAAAGGGCTACAATTGTTCAATGTGTCCTCCATTGTGACCAACATCAGTTTCCTTTTAAAAAAAACAGCAATGTTTACAGCAGAATGTACTGTAACATATCAGGTGGAATAACCAGCGCATGACATCTAATGTTGTCTCTTAGATCAGACAGACAATGACATCCTTCCCATACAACTGGTTCTTTAAAACCCCACAACCTAAGTCACATGGGGAGACATCTAGTTATCGGGGTGTCCAAACTATAGGAAAGTGGTGGCAGATGACCTGTTCTTTGGTAAATTGCTCATGTGATTTGTATCATCACACCACCAACTGGTGACAGAAATAGTTTTCTTCAATAAATGACTAGCACATAACCTGAAGTACCTATTGTCCAAATGTCTCTTCATTTTGAGATATAAAACTAGCACAAAAGTGTTCTAAGTAGGGATTCTTTAATTTTATCATCCATATGTGTGTATTACAAAATATAAGCTTATACATCTCTGTCCCAATTTTTTACACGTATATTCAAAATACAAAGTGTTACATTTATGATGACATTCTTTAACAAACCATTGGAAATAAAAGTTGTTGAGAGGGAAACAACCTCTCATTAGATTTGATCTAGTTTGCTTCTCAAAAAAAGAAAAAATGAAAGAAACAAACAAAAAAACACCCATTCCTAGTTTGTAAAATGTATAGGTGCATAAAACTGTTCAGCTTGTCTAAAGTGGTTGTGGTTTTCTATAGCCAATATAGAAGCACATTTATCAATGAGTTTTATCATACGCAACGAGTTTTAAAACTCATTGCATATGATAATGGTGCTCCAGCCAATTAGCTACTAACTGTAATCTAGTTAAAAATTTATCAGTTGGGAGCTGATTAGCTTGAGCACCATTTATTATAGGCGGCAAGTTTTAAAACTCATTGAGTATAATAAAACTCATTGATAAATGGCCCACAAAATATATAGCAAACTGTTATGTCAAATAATTATAATAAAATACAACATCTGCCAGCCTCGTTTTACAAGTATGTTTCAATTGATGTCACACAATACAGAGTGCAGAATTTTGACTGATATATATATTACATAAAGCAACACTGTGACTATCTCATGATTCAGAGTTCATGCTAATGACTGTCTCACAATGCAGATAGCATACTAGTTACCACCAGAGATGGGATGTAGTTAGGAAGCCGGCAGTCGAAATGCCAACCAACCGGCTTCCTGACTGTGAAATCCTGACATGGGACTAACTAGAGGCATCTAAATACCGACGACTATCATCAGCCTCACACTGAAAGCCCGACGCCCGGCATATCGATCGTAGGTAAGCCGGGCGTCAAGTGTGCTTTGCCATGTGGGGGAGGGTTAGGTTTAGGGACTCCTGGGGGAAATTTAGCATTAGGCACCCCCCTGGGAGGGTTTTGTTTAGGCCAGGGGAAGGGGGGGTTAGGATCAGGCACCACCAGGGGGAGGTTAGGTTTAGGGGCCCCCCTGGGAGGGTTAGGTTTAGGTTGTGGGGAGGAAGTTTAGGTTTAGGCACCCCTGGGGGGAGGTTAGGGTGAGGCACTATGGGCGAGGTTAGGGTTAGGCACCCCTAAGGTAGGGTTAGGGTTAGTGGGGGAGAGGGGTAGGGATAGCCTACTTTCCTCCCCTGTCAGGATATTCAGCTGTCTGTGCCATGGATAATCCTCAAGGTGGAAGTTTTATGCTCATCATGGGAGAATGTACTGCATGTATGAGGTTAACACTAACTAATTTAGCAGTGTATTTACTCAAATGCTTTCTGCAACATTAGCAAAGTGTACGGCCTTGTCCCTTTTTTTGGGTCTATGAATACTGCTCATAAGAACCTGAGCAACATCCCCATTAGATTTCACTGCCATCTAGTCCTACAGACAAGTGCAGTCAGCAGGTAAGGTCTGTTTTTGGAGATAAGGATTATACAATCTCATGAGAGCTCCACAGCTAAACTCTCAAATGACAGACAGCATGTCAAAAAGTCTGATGTCCTGCCACTGCCAGGGCCAACCCTTAATATTGGAGCCAGTACCTTGAGTCTTGGAAGCAGAGTAAACCACTATGCATTCATTTTATTTTTAGGTTATTGCCCCTTGTTTTTATCTGTAGTCCAGTGGGATGAGTGTGTATTTACCTACCAACTTCTTTCTTTCTTCTTCTAACATACAAAAAACCCACAGGGATGAAACACGCTGCTAATGAGAAACTTTAAATCAGCCTACTGAAAAGATGGGCAGACAATCAAGAGCTTTTACGCAATTAATTATAATAAAATAAAGGGAGCCGGAGTCGGGTCTGCATAGACCCGGCTTTCCCGGCGTGAAAGTGGACGCTTGGAGATGACGTCATCTCCTAGCGCCACTGAAGCCGGACCAATCGGCCGGCTAGCAGCGCACTCCAGGTCATCGTGACCCGGAGTGCGCTGTTCTCACAGTAGGGTTTCACGGGCTATGCCCATGTTAAACCCTGCTAGCTACCTGGGTTGGATTGCCGGGTCACTCGACCCGGCGATCCAACCCTCTCCCCTTTTACACCAGGGACCTGCCTGGATTAACCCTTCAAAAATCCAGGTTTTAGTTCCGGTGTAAAAGGGGTATTACAGACAGAAGAGAGGGTTTATTTTTAACATTGGTAATGATGGTTTACCTTAAACAACATGTGGTGTGGGCTAAACGCCATTTGACAGTCTGCCAGTAATTACAAGGGTGCATCTTCAAAACTGCTGATAGTACATTTTCAACAGTGTCTAAACTGCTAAATGTAAAAAAATGTTTTCAGATTTCATCTTCTTAAATAACCTAATAACCATAAATAATTGTATCATAGAAATAAGTATGGCATTTATGGATGTATATATACTACTTGTGCAAAGTTAATGGAAAAAATGTAAAGAGAAAAAAAAAAGAAAAAATATAAGAAAGTAATATGCTTTTATATAAAACAAGATAATAAATATAATACATTTGGCTTATTTAAAGTTTTCTTTCATGTTTTTTTTTACCTTTTGACTTTTCAAAGCTACCGAACATTATTACAATATTCAAGAATTTTCTGTCATATACAGAATTGTTTATTTATGCATATTCACATTTTTAGCTTGTAGTTTGTGCTTGGTGATGCGTTTACTTTGTCATCTCCAGTGTGACACAGATTCATTTTTATGCATTTTTCCTGAAGAATAAGACAATGTGCAGTTAAAATACAATATTATTCACACGGGTGAAAATAATACTGATCCATTTCTAACTTTTCAACCTATTGTATTTTTTTACAGGGAAAATAATAGAAAATGTAATGGAAAACCAAATAATAAATGCTATTGGTATGTTATTTAAATCAGTGTACTCTCTGTGATCATCGCATCACATTAGAACTGTTTTATCTGTCTCACTATCCATCTGGAAAGTGTATGTGTGCAGCCTGGAATGTTGTAGCCCCAAGAATACTCACCTGTTTCTATTATTTTAGATTAGTTTCTTTTTTCACTTCACCTCTCTTCTCTTGGAGCATCAGTTTTGCTTTCTTGTATAGTGCCATGTGTTTAAAAGAGGTCTTCTAGCAGTAGGAGGGAACAATGTAGAAATGACTTTCAGGATATGAGATTGCTGCAGAGACTAATAAAATGATTTGATGCTGATTACAAAAACAGTTCCTTGTTACCAGTTAACTTTCCCTTCTATCCGTTATATGCATTAGCATAGCAATATATGTTTATATTTATTATGAATTTCTATTACATTAAATAAAAAAAATATTCTTCATGTAACTGATTTACTTTATTTGTTTTTTGCACTTTTATTAGATCATGTTCAACATAACAGATAATAATAACATATTGGTACTAGAAAAAATCTGCACATTGGTATATCACTGACTGATTGATAGGAAACACAGAGTAGTTATAAATCCAATATATTCAGTTTGAGCTAAACACCCATGATGTTATGATGAACAAGTGTTTTGTACTGGCATAAAAATACAGGAGGCCTATAGACTCCTGCAATCTCCAGTTCCTGTAAAGCTGATCTAGGGTACTAGGATGGACTAAGGGCCTGACTCAGAGATGGACAGTATTGCACAGCCGGATGGAAGCAGCTGTGCATTACCGTCCATCAAAATGTAGCGCTGCCTCAGATCACCATTGCAACCATCGTGACATTTGGTCACGATGGTTGCCCCATTGAGCAGGCTGCATAAGCTGAAGCTAACATAAGCCTGGACAGTGCCTGGTCATTTGTGAGGCAAGGAAATATGTGTCCACTGATGAAGACCCTGGCCTCATCCTTCCCGTAAAAAGAGGCCAGCACTCAATATGTATTGATTTTTTTAAAATTAATATATAAAATGTATCTAATTCTCAAAGAAAGGTATCTTGATTATTTTCTGCCATGCCAAGATTTTAAATGTATATAATTTAATACTATAGGCGCAATACCAATGTGAGCACTAAATCTGAACTACTATGAATGAATTGACTGGTAAATAAATGAAAGTCCACCCTTTCTTTTAACTCATAGATTAACTTTCCCTCCTAGACCAGGGAAAACAGACTTATTACCAAGTGAAACCCATTATGGCTATCCTAGGACTTTTCTTCATGTTGGCAACAGTTCTGAGTTCCTTTTAGCTCCTATTTGCTGTTCCCCAAGACCAACAACACACCAATATACTGTACATAACTTGAATGAAATGTCAGAGGGCACAATCTGTTCCTTTGCCAAAACCCCTCCTTTCCTTTTCTTATATTGACTTTCTGGACTTCTTTTCTCTCTCTCTCTCTCTCTCTCTATGTTTCTTGTCATGTGTAAGAATTAGGGATGTGCAGGCTCGGTTTTACTCGGATTTACTCGGTTCTTATCGCCACTTTACCGCAAATTCGGATTTATTATATTGGTAAGAATAATATCTCTGTTTCCAATGTAACATTTTCATAGTATACCTTCCCATCTTTAGTGTTCCATCCCATCTTTAGCATTATCAATCTCATAATATATATATCATTCCTATGCTCTATATCAATCCCACAACAATCATATGTCATATTCCACTCACATGTGTCCTTCTACATCCCTGTGCATTTCTTGTTATATTTCCAATGTCTGTCACAATGAAATGTGTCTCTTTTAGTAGGAAAAGGAGGGGGGAGGTCATCTTTAAGGGACAATGCAGGAAAAGAAGATGCTATTATATTATAAAAGGGTAACATAAGAGAGAATTAAAGAAGGTACTTTTACTTCTTGTCCATGGAAATGGGAGTAATTAGGGCCTATGCTACAGGTATTAGACATCTTCATTGATATCTAAAATACAAGAAAAAGGGCCTGTGCTAAAAAATAAAAGAAAATAACTAACCAACTGATTTTATAGTAAAATAGTGTTAAAACACATTTTACAAATGTAAAATTTTAATACAAATAAGTAACTTATATATAAAAATTTAAAATACACAATAATCACTACAACTACTTGTTCACATACTGTAAACCATAACAATTATAGTACCTTTTAAGGTCAAGTAACCTCTATAAATATACAGTAGTACACTGCAGATAATAATTAAGTCCCATTATAGTATACGGTACACAACAGAAAATAATCACTGTCCAATATATAATGATGAATATCAGAAAATGGCATATGTGCCTGCTTGATTGGTATTTCTATAATCAATAACCATGCTTACTTGTTTTTTTTGTTTTCAGAAAGGTACAGTACACAGTGTAATTGTCCTTGAAAATTTTTATACATGCATTTAAATATGTTTAATTAATACAGTACCTATACAAAATTTGTATTTACAATATCCATCTTTGTGATGTCCTGCAAAAACTGCCAAGCCAGACATGATTATACATAATTATACACTTTCTGACTCATGTTACTTGACCAATTTGTTCACCTTTCCATGATATTTAAATATTTTTTAATACTAAACACCAAAAAATGGTAACTGTGTCTAGTCCTCGGAGAGCATATGTAAACAAGCACACATTGCTTTTAATTGGCTGCTTGTCTTTGAACTGATGTGCAGCAGAACTGAGTCTCAGAATTCAAATCAGCAAGACCCCAGACAACACTGTAGACGGTTTACTGGGTCACACCAAAAAACTTCATCAGTAGTATAACATGTCAAAATTAGTCACTTAAGATTGTAAACAGCTCAAGCAACAGGAGTAAGCAGGCCTCTAGCCATCTGCTTTGTGTGTTTTTTCCACTTCTTCTCTATAGGCATTGATTTTTGTGCATTCAACCAGATGATCATTACCTCAGAATCAGCTGAGTGTCCCACAATAACATAGAGCTATAGATGTCAACAGATTGTCATGCCTTCCGGAGGAGGCACAAGTCTCAGAGCTCAGCAGGGAGGAGCAATAGCAACAGCTGGTGCTTTGTAGTTCCTCTGTTCATGCTTTAGTTCTTTTCTGTTGTTGTTTTGCTGAATGTATAGGCGAACTATTACCTGTTATTGTCATCATCAGAAAAGACAGACTGATGTAATAAGTAGCTTAGACAAAATTAGTAATACTTTCTTCTGTCTGCATTTAGTTTTCTTTTTAATTTCATGCTAAATAATTTGTCATTTTAGTATTCTGTCAGGGTGTCTGGATTTTTATTTATTTATTTGATTATTTATTTTTTCATCTAAATTGTGCAGTATATTGGTGTCATTGTAGAGCTGGTCTCCCATAGGATGAATTTAGCATTGGAGGTATCAAGAGCATGAGAAAGTAAATTATCTGTTTTCGCAGTTGAGAGATTATCAGCCATCTACGCATGCATCTGTGTCACACTGCACATGAGTCAAGGTAGATTACTGTAGTCACTCACAGTGAGTATTTATATGCAGTGTGATTGATAGTCAGGGAATGTTTGGGGGTGGTAATGGGAAGTGTCTGCTAAAACTGATTCAGGGATGTGTTACATCCTGCGTCTTCGATCCCCTATGCCAGACATACAGTACGGTTTTGGCGTCTCAGTTCCTGTGGCCCTTCTGCACGACCATAAAGTTACTCAGGCTACTCACATCAAATGATCTGTGCCCAATGCTGTAACTTTGAAGGCAGATGATTGCATTTGGAAAGACATACAGGTTCACAGCTGCGGTGGCAATAGCATACAACTCTGAATGAGGCTCAATATAACCAAACAGCCTACCTTCAATGGAGATCTGCCTGTCTGGAGAACAAACAAGGAGGCAATGGGGTATGATCCAGGGTGCTAGTTAGTGCTGTGCCTAGTACACAGAATGTGGACTAAGAGTGGATGGCAGTGGGAAACCACACACACATACATATACATTCACACACACATATGTGTTGCTCCATGCAGCCACTACACAGGTTATAGTTCTGATGACTTTGGCAGGAAACTCAGTTTTGATGGAAAAACAGGGTTTTTGGTAAACAAATCTTGGTTTTGGCATGGATATTAGTGAGCCCCTTCATGCCCTAATAGCAGTGAGTGAGCATGGTCCTAGTGTCTGGAATTACTACTGGAGGAAACAGGACTAACACCTGGTATTATCAATATCCAAGGGTCTTCTGCTCATGGCTAACCGGCCAATCAGAAGCAACGATCCCTAGCCAATGAAATTGAGCTGCATCATAGCTCCAGTCCTCTGCAGTGGTTTGTATTAAGCACTGTGAATGGGAGGAAGCCAGAACACTGGCTCCAAAGGAGGAGAGAAGATCTCTAAAAGAAAAGTTCTGCCAGAACTCTGTTAAATAATAAACAAGCAAAAACAAACAACATTCTAAGGTAATCTTGACAAAGACTGGTGTGCAGTTGAAGCACATCACAGAGAGGAAAGTTTTGGAGTTTTCAACAGCGTACCTACCTTGTTTGACACAATTTGTAAATGCCCTAAGTCTATCTAGAACCCATGTGTGTCAAACAGACTTTGCCTCTCAGAAAAGACTAGATAGCTTCCCTCCCACATTTTACTTCTCTTGTATTGTATCTGTGAAAATCCAGGCTGTCATCATACCCAAATTAAATATGTCTGTAAAAAGGTTGGTAAATTATTTGATGCTATTGTTTGAAGTTTGTGACCTAATAAATAACAGCTCCTGATTGGCTGGCTAGCTGCAAGCCATGATATGAAAGTGGTCTCTTTCATTAGCTCCAGAACCACACATTCAGCTTAGGGGCTGGGCATTCAGTGTGCCCCACACAAAATCATCTGTCCCATTTTTTTCTTTGTAGTCCTTACAAAGACATCAGTGATTACAATGGGTTAGGGCATCTTTAATTGTTCCTAGACTGTGTTTGAGAGCCCAGTCCAGACAAACACTTCCCATGTTTTGCTCACACTTTTATATTGGTTGTGCAAACATTTTCTTAAAAATGACAGGGCCGTGGAGGAAATACCCTCCAAGGCCTGCAGAGTTTCTGGGCATTTCAGCACCTGCAAGAAATGTTAAATTTGTTCTGTCACCAGCTGAAGCAAGAGGTAGTTAAGAGGTGGAATTCCACCCTTTATATGCTTGAACAGATGGAGGAAGAGCAAAAAGCCATTCAAAGTTACACAACAAAGTATGACATAGAAAAAGGAGGGGGACTGTACCTTACTCAAGTTCAGTGGAAAATACTTTCCGTGTTGTGCAGATTGCTGAAACCCTTCAAAGTAGTCACCTGTGAAGGGAGTTCAGACACTGACAGCTTGAGTCAGGTAATTCCTCTCATTAGACTGTTGGTAAAGCAGCTTGAGAAACCGAAGGAGGAGCTGAAATGAAGTGATTCAGCTAAGTTGGGCTTGTAGATCAAGTTCTTTATTCACTTCACTAGGATCCAAGGGTTGTTGGATCATCCAATCAGAGCAATACATTTTGGCGACCATGCTTGATCCTAGGTTTAAGTCAATGGACACCGATATGAAGAAATGAAAGGAGCTGTTGGTAAGCAAATTTTCAGCTCAAGCGGCATGTGATATAGCGATGGCTCCAACTTCAACTTCTCCAGCAAGTGAGGCTGCCAGGAAAAAACTAAACTTTCCCAAAAAAAGACCCACTGGTGATGCAAATGAGTCAACACAACCAGGTTTTGACATCTGGTCAGGTCTAAAAGATTTGCCTACAATTAATGAGACCTCTACCATGACTCCATCTGATATCATCAACATTCAAAGAATGGTTGAGGACTATTTAAATGATTGCATTCAAATAGGCATGTCAGACAGTCCATTTCACTACTGGCAGGAAAAAAAGGCAATTTGAAGGCCCTTACCCAAACTGGCTTTGCTTTACATGAGCTGCCCACCCTCTAGTGTGTACTCACAAAGCATTTTCAGAACTGCTGGGAACCTTGTCAGTTATCGGCGTAGGAGGCCACTTCTTTAAAATGTGAAAAAGATGATGTTCATCAAAATTAACTACAAACTTCACAAGGAAGACCTTTAACATGCATTACATCCAAAAATATAGAAATATGAAGTTTTATCCAGTGCTAAATCTTCTAAATTTAAACATCAGAATATGTCTATCAAACATAGGGAAGCACTGAAAAACTTAAGTCAGGATAAATCTATTGTTATTCGCCCAGCGGACAAAGGCGGGCAATAGTGTTACAAGATACGGTCAACTATTGTAAGGAGATTTACAGACAGCTGGATGATACCAGGGTGTACAAACAATTACCTCAGGACCCCACTAGTGTATATAAATTGGAAGTGGATACTGTCCTTGAGTCGGCAGCAAGTTGTAATTTAATTTCAAACAAAACGTTGAAAGCCCTTACTCAAGAACACCCGGTGGTTCCCCTCCTTTACACTCTGCCAAAGGTGCTTAAAAACCTTGCCTCCCCCCCGGGAAGACCGATTATCTCAGCTCGGAAATCTTTATTCAATCCGATTTCAGTATATTTGGATTACTTTCTCCCACCTCTGATTCAGTCTGAACCAACCTTGTTGAAAGACACAACATCTTTTATTAGTAGACTACAACAACTATACAATATACCTGTTTCTGCTATCCTCTGTACCATCGATGTAGTCAATCTATATACGAACATTCCACACCAAGAAGGGTTAACAGCTGTGTCAGAATATTTGTCTTCCAAAGCCAATTATGCGGGCCCAAAGATATCTTTTTTTGTAGATCTTTTGGAATTGACATTAAGTAGAAATTATTTCTACTTCGACGGTAAATATTTTCTCCAGCTACAAGGCTGCAGCATGGGGTCTAATGTATCTCCCTCACTGGCCAATATCTTCATGCTGAAACTGGATAAACAACTATTTTTTGATAACCCCTCTTTTTTCCAACATCTACAATTATTTGTCCGCTATATAGACGATATTTTTGTGATTTGGAAGGGCTCCTGCGAGGAATTTATGACAGCAATTAATTCGATTAATACCATGCATGATACCATTAAATTTACGTTTGATAGCAACCCCCATAAATTACTTGGAATGGGTCAACTATTGAGACCAGCCTCTTCACGAAGTCAACTGACAGGAATACTTTCCTGCATGCGGCAAGCCACCATCCTGTGGCATTGAAAAAAGGTTTGCCTTTTTCTCAATTCATGCGTATCAGACGCATAGCGAGTGATGATTTGGATGCGGAACAACAGATTGAACGGATGTTACATAAGTTTCATGATAGAAGTTATATCTTAAAAGAACTCTATAAATCCAAGCAGAAAGCGATGAGTTTGACACAAGATCAATGTCTGCGGCATTCCTCCAAATAACAAAAGTCTAATAATATGATTTTTGTAAATACTTTCAACACAGTCAGCAATGACATCAATCATTCAATTAAGAAACACTGGCCTCTTATTACCAGCGATCCTAGTCTAAAATGTCTAAATGATGCAAGAGTATTACATGGTTATAGCAGAGGTCCTAACCTCAGAAATCGCTTGGTGAAAAATTATGTCACAAATTTTTCTACTCCAGCAATACAGAACTTTCTCTCAAAAAAACCAGGTTGCTACAGATGCTTAGTTTGCGTCACCTGTCGTTATATGGAGACTGGAAACTATATTTCCCATCCCTACTCAGGCCGTAAAATACCGATAAAATATGTATTAACGTGTACTAGCACTTTTGTAATTTATGTTATAAAGTGCCCATGTGGCAACAGCATCGGTCGGCAATTAGGCTGGTACTAAGTGGACGGGACTCGGACCAACCAGTAGCACGTCATTTTAGAGAAAATCACCACTCCTTAGCTACTTTGTCCTATAAAATTGTGGACCACATTCCATTATCTCCAAGGGGAGGTGATACAGAGAAATTACTCCTCCAACTAGAAGCTAGATGGATCCACATGATGAACAGTGTGGCCCCTTTTGGGCTTAATGAGAATTTACATCTCTCTTGTTTTCTCTGATGTGGAAATATTTTTTTTGTGTGCATGTGATCTTGTGTAACAAGTCTATCCTTATGTTTAGATAGTCTGCTTATAAAGTCTGGTATTTAGCTTCTTGGGCTCCCCCCGTTTATCATAATTACAGGTAGTATATGTTATATGTACTATATATGATATATCTTTGAATGTATAGTCTGCGAGTTAATAATGTTCCCATTATAATTTTCATTTTTAGACTTTCTTAGATTATTTTTCCTATGATAGATTGAGGATGTGCTCGGTAGTTTCTATCTCTAAACAAATACTGATAATTACCCTTTGTTAACACTATGTGGTTAGTATGATAATAATTTTCTCTAGCCAGTATATTTGCTTGTGATAGCTACAGTCAGTCTAATGTGAAAAGCATGTATTTCTTTTGCCTAAATTCTGCAAGTCGAGTTATTGCGGCTGTTCGAAGTGATGTTACTATGTTTAACTTTGTCTCAAGGTGTTGGGTTTAGTCACTATTGTAACCAGAGGCCACCCGGTGACTGTGTACGCTGAACGCTCCGTCTGTGTGACGCCGCTTGATGACGTCATCATTCCCGGCATGGGCCAATGAGTGTCTTGTCTATTTATATGTCTTGCATTTTATATTTGGTTGACCCTGAGGAAAATCTCTAATAAAAGAGATTGAAACGTCGGCTAACTTATTGGCTTAGGCTCTGTTTCTTTCCATTGAAAGTCCTGAGAGTGCCACCATTTCACCGATATATATATATACAAAAAGTGGACACTACTGAAATAGATTGCCAACAGACTGGTGAAGCTGCGTCACAAATGTGGATCTGGTACTACACTACAATATGTATCAAATAGACAAGATAATAATGGGAATGCTATTTTAGCTGCTGGTTTGAAAAGTAATGAACAATTTATTCAACAATCAGTAAAATACATTAAAATAATGCTATGTATGCAGATGTAGATAAAATAAAGAGTCTGTGGCCACAATAATTATGATACAGTATTGCACAGATCCGGCTAAAAGCACACAAATAAATATTGAAGGTGTTGACAGGTTAACATTTTGACTGTTCTCAATAAACATGGATTTGCAGCAAAGCATGATATTAGGTCTTAGAACAAAAAAGTCCAGTCACAGCAAATGTTAAAGCAGATAAGCAGGTTTGGGTTACTAATGTTAATAGCAGCAAAGCATGGCAGTTGGTAGTGTCAGTATAAGGGAAGTTCAGGCAATGCAAATATTGATGTATGACAAATAAGGTATATTACCATCCAGCAGCTTTTCCCATTCCAAAAGAGCCTGTGACCAGATAGTTCTTACCTCTACTCTGATTAGGGGAGGACACTGGGTCTCTTATTTAGTGCTATGTCCTGCGCAGCGCAGTAGCTTTTACACTGGCACCAAGGTGATTCAGGTGTGTCTACCATGTGGTCTGAAGGTGCTGGGGTCCAAGGCAGAGGGACCTCTACTTCTAATCTGTGGCACTTCTGGCTGGCCACGATACTGCAGTGTATAAGGAGATGCTGGTGATAATGCGATATGTCACATCCGGTTCAGGGGCTTCCGGTTTGCATCCCACATGTCACTGATGCATTTCTCCACCCTATGACATTGCTGTTTCATCAAAGGATAGCTCAGTGGTTATTGGAGCCTCATTACATCTGTCCTAATGGGCGCTGATTGGTTGCCAATCTTTCCGGCAAACTGGTAACTGTTTTCATGCCTTATTATAACAACTTCTATGTAAAAAACAGACTCCGATACCATATAAGTCTATCAAACTATTAAAATGAATAATTATACATATCAATCTTAAATATAATGCTACAGTGAGGTCCCTAGAAACATATATAAAATAGAAAAAATATAATTTTTATATTAATTGCATTTATTGAGAAAATACTCTTAGGTTAATAAATATCAATCTCTATAACAAATGTACTATTTTTGTAATTTTCTATTGATTCAATATCATAGTTGTCATTTTACACTGGTATATGACCCCAAACTAACTATATTAAATACAAGAACTTAGAGGAGATACATAATCCTGGAGACTCAATATTTTATCTTAAAATACCAACCCATAAGAATCTAGACCCTAGAAAAGGAAATATATTTTAAGACAATAATTAGGGATGACCCATCTGGGTGCTACTACAACTAAATACAATCATAAGTATATAGGTCAACATGTTTGCAGCAGATCAGACACATTCTGCACATGTGTCCCTATACACCGTAAATTCACAACGTACAAAGTAGTGAAGAGAAAAGGGGAATCTGAAATGTGGATCTAAGATCACTTTACTGACAGAGGAAGGAGGAAGTCGAGCTATAAAGGTAAGGACAAGTCTAAAACTATTTTAATGTAGAAAAGAAGATGCAAGTACCTCTGAAAAAGTGGAAATTAAAAGAAGAAAATGGATTAAGAAAGATGGAGAAATCAAATTCCAAAGAAGGACAGCAAAACAGGAACTCTTCCGTTGGCCAACACCTCATGATCATGGCCACTACAACTAAATATTATTCAGCTCTATAGTTTCATTTAGACCATGTGGATCTAATGTTTTTAATCTAAATATCCAGTATGCTTCCCTTTTGCATTATAGGTTAAATCGATCACCCCCTCTAGCTGTGATTCTTATTTATTCAATGGCTTTCACCTTAATCTAGCTGATGTCCTGTCGAAGCTGGATAATTGGCTGAGACAAGATCAGCTTAAAATTAGATCGTAAAGACGCCATCTTGCGACTGGCCGCAAGACGCCATTTTAGAAAATGAGATCGCAAGATGCCATTTTGCGAATGGCTGCCCTAGCGCCATTTTAGGTAAACTCACACTTAAGTACATATGGCGACATTACTATTAGCATCATGCGATTGCATCTTTCACCATTTCTCATTCACACATTAATATGCACAATTGCGCTGTTAACTAGTCGCATATTAGCGAATGCATAAGATCCTGTATGAAAATGCTGTTTATTAGCTTCATGCGCACGCATCTGCCACAAGTTAACTAGCATCTTTATATCAAACCCCAAATACTTACACAGTACATATTCACATAAAAGGTCTCATAAGCTTTAAAGTATAAGATTCAAGTTTGTTCATTTATTATAATTGCAGAGAAATACAGCTTATTTGGTAGCTAAGGTTTAATACATGATAAGTAAGTCATGTTTGATATTATACTGATCTGTACTCTTTCAACAGCATTTTGATATCGTCAGTGTGAAGATCGCAACATGCACTCTCAACTTATGGGCCGCAGAGACTTAAAGCACCGAAATGTACATTATATGACCAACTGTTAGGATGAGCATGAGGCAGGAAACCAGAGACAACCAGTTGTTAGAGGCTGGACTGTGTCTATTTGAATCAACCTGTTAAATGCTCTGCAACAAATGCATCCTCCTGGGAACCAATGGCATCAGCGACAAGCCTCTCTATTGTGTTGTCTGTTTCTGTGAGAGTATAAACGTGTGTGTTGTGACCCCAGTCTGAGTCTTCTTGCTGAATGCTGATCGACGGGGGTTTCTTGCTGATGCCTACATCTGGTCCAGAAGCACTGCGTATGTATAACTGTGCTTGGGTCTGTATAATCCTTTGCGCTAAATTGTACTTAGATCATAGCGTGTAACTGACTGTACTTTTACTTGAAATATCACTTTGTGCTTTGGAACCACAGGTAAAAGGTCTGGAGTCTTTATTTACTATATGACTGCGTATGCAAAATAGCGTCATCCTTAGAGGTTTATAGGCAGGATATTAGAAGGTATAGGCAGGATATTAGAAGGTATAGGCAGGAGTGTATAGAGGTTCTAATTCAAAATCCTTAGTTGGGGGCTCATAGTGAAGTCACTTACCTACTCATACGATTCATATGGTTATCGATATCTCACCAAAGAGTGGAGTGGCCACATGCAGGGTTTACCTGCAACTGCTCGGTGCTGAGAAATCGCTACCTGTTTTCATGTGAGCCAGGGACGCTGACTAGAATCCAGGGACAAGAGAGGAAAAAGTTTGTTTTCCTTTGTTGATAGAACCTTATGTTTAGAGGGGTGCCGCAGTATTGAGCATGCGGCTGAGTCACAGTTTTGCACACAGTCAAGACGCACTTTTGTGTATGCAGCTAAAGGTTGTTATACGGTTGTGTGGTAGTCGCATTATTGTGTATGCGACTGGTCACACAATAGTGTATACGTACTTCTGGTTGTGTTGCCACGTGTTTAAACAAAGCCCTTGAGGTTTACATTATTTTCAATTGTTGTCAATATCTGGGATAACATGTATTTTTCTGCGCGAAAAAAGTGTGTAAAAGTGAGTATTTGTTGGTAGGGGTAACTTGTTCCCTAAAGTTAGAGGTACCGTATGACCTTTAAGGGCTAATTGCTAGCCACTCAGTAAGCAGCTTACCATTCTATACACAGTAGCAGGTGTACATGTTGTCTTTGTTGTAGAGAGGTGCATGGAAGTAGCTGACTTAAACTTCCATAGGTGTGGAAGTTGCCTTCTTAAATCTTATCCGGGTGTGTGTAGTAGCCTTCTTCAAATCTTCACAGGTGTGTGGGCGCTGCCGTTGAAATCATCCACAGGTAAGTGAAAGTATCTTGACTGTCTTTCACCAGTTTAAATATTTATTGAAAAACGTAGTTGTCTCAGAATGGGAGCCATGCAAACAATAGAGATGTTAGACAATGATGTGCTGCTAATGGAAGCGCCGCTTGGATCGGCCCATCGTATTATGCATACTAAGTATGTTACTTATGCAATAAGGTATTGTGATGTATGGTTTAAAATGATGATGAAGAGTGTTAGGCCGTTTCCCAGAATTGGTAGTTTTGATAAAGATGTATTAGATAATGTCCGGGATCACATCAGTCTGATGCACTCCTGAGAGAAAAAGGTCAAATATTATGAATGTTTAAAGTTGTGGCAGCATTAAGGGGATGCGTGGCTTAAAAATGCGCAAGCGACGTAAACTAGCATTGCGAGCGCATTGCCAGAGAATATGCTAAATTGCAATGCGGGCGAGCCGCAAAATGGCATGCACGGCAGCAAGGTAGCATTATGGAAAGTATTGCCAGCAGTTCACGTGCACCACCTCCACCTTATGTGGATGGAGGTGCAAGTACAGTTATCAAAAATACTCATAAAAATGTAACAAGCAATTTGTACCCTCTCTTAAGCAACCATAAAGAAAATGTTCATGATGTGGATGATGAGCCTATTGTAATGTCTGCCATTTCCCATGCTGTGCAGATGATAGATGCTGCACCACAACAATCATGATTGGTGCCGCCATCTCCATCGGTAACAGTAAGGGAAGTGCTAGCCCCCTCTGGACCCATAGAGGAAGTCATTAATACCATACGTAGCAACAGCAGATTAAACCCCCAGCCAGGTAACAAGGTCAAAGGTATCAGCGCTACCGGTCTGCATCCCTTTCAGAAAATAACTGTTCCGAATGGAAATGCAGATGCGAACGGTATAGTGCCCAGGAGGGAAGTGGTAATGCATTGTCCTTGGACAAGAGCAGAACTGAATTCCATAATAAATGATTTCCCCGATCCCAAAAAGGAACTAGCCAAATGTCAAAGATTTTTGAGGAATTTGGGCAGTTCTCATGAGCCAACTACTAAAGATTGGCGTGTGGTGTTAAGGGCCTGTCTACCATGCAATGCCATCGTGACAAAATTTATCACGGATTGTGTATTGGATGGTGATGTTCCCTTAACAGACCAAGTAAACCAAGGTAACATTTCCCGCATTGTAACTCAATTGGGTATATATTTTCCGGTAGTAGTTAACTGGAACAAAATTTTCACTATAAAGCAAAAGGAGAGTGAATCTGCAGAAGACTATTGCGACCGGGCTCTGCAGGCTATCACCCAGTACACTGCGATAGAAGATATTAAAGATAGCACTCACCACTGGGGAATGATAGTCACGGTACTCATGGACGGTCTTAAAGAAAACTTAAAGACTCGGGTTCAGACCTCACAACCTGGCTGGAGGGGAGTCACAATAGATACCCTCATAGAATCTGCCATAGAACATGATAAGAACATCTCAAAGAAGAGAGAGACCTAGAGTGAAAAACTAATGGCTGTCAGTTTCCAGGCTCTGGAAGGAATGATGGTAACATCACAGCCAACAGACACACTTGCATCTACACACACACTTACACCTGAACAGTTATATGCCCTCACTAATCCCACGCAACAGCAAACACAGCTCTATTCTACTAATCCTACACATCCACAGGTCCCATACTACTCACAAACTTCATACCCCCCACAATACCCTTATCCTCCATATCCCTACCCATATCCATCACCTTTTCCCCCTGCTCAAACCTCACAACAACCCATGTCTTCATCCGATCCACCAACATGTTTTAATTGGAACCAGCAAGAACATTTAATTAGAAACTGCAGAATAAAAAGGGTAGGACCCTCAAATCAGGGAAAACCTGCATATCCCCATAAGGGATATGCACAGAGGCCAGCAAATATCCAGCAAGCACCAGCTCCAATTGTGGCCATTAATGCTTTATTGGAGAATGGTAGTTAACACTACGGGTCAGGTCATACCTATAGTCTACAGATAGTCAGGTTAACGGGAAGTACTAGGGAAGAACCAGTCATGGTGGTTGATGTAGCTGGTACTTAATATCCGTTAATTTACAGGTGACCAACGAGACAGTACCAACAATGGGTGTAACAGGTAAAGTGCAACATTATCCTTTAACAAAGTCCACAGAGGTTACTATTGGGCCGTTGCATGCCAGGCATTCTTTCCTTCTGGCTGCAGCGGCTCCTACTAACCTGCTGGGTAGAGATTTGTTATGTAAGATGGGATGTGTCATATATTGCACCCCTGATGGTGTATTTCTAGATATCCCAGAAAGAGTTGCGCATGAGGTGCGGGATATGTTAGACACTCCCCAAAGGATAATGTATCACTCTGCCAGTTTAAATGAAAATCCATCTCAGGTAGGTCAAATGTTGTCCCAAATTCCAGATTCCCTTTGGACTAAGGATGGACAGGACACTGGAGTAATGGCAAACATAAGCCTGATTATGAAATACATTTTGATTTGTATTGTACGGAAGCCGATGGTTGTGCTGCTGGTGTCCTCACACAAAAACATGGTGATGCCAGTAGGCCCACAGCATACTACAGTGCCCAATTGGACACTGTGGCAAGATCACTCCCCACCTGTTTGAGAAGTGTAGCAGCTACCACTCTATTGGTGATTAAAAGTGAGGACGTAGTATTGGGTCATGATATGATTGTCTATACTCCCCACGCTGTATCTGCTCTGCTGAACTCTGCTTAAACCTGACACGTCTCTTCAGCTAGGTTTACCAAATGGGAACTAGCTCTAATTGCACTTGCAAACATCACTGTTAAACGTTGCAGCACGCTGAACCAAGCTACGTATTTACCATATGTACAACATGATGTACAAAGGGTGGAAGGAGACGAGTTGCTGGCGGGAGGTGAGTTCAGCAGACATAATGATGCACACGATTGTATGGAATATCTGAATCAGACCTTTACTGCTAGACCTGACATACATGACACACCTTTAGAGAATGTAGATGTAACTTTTTACACGGATGGGAGTTGTCATAGACAAACAGACACAGGTGAATTATGTACAGGTTATGCTGTTGTAAATGACACAGACATCATAGAAGCTAAACCTCTTGGTCCTCCTCACTCAGCCCAGGTGGCAGAGTTAGTAGCACTAACTAGAGTGTGTGAACTGGCAGCAGGCAAGTCTGCTAACATTTACACTGACTCGAGGTACGCGTTCGGGGTGGTGCACGATTTCGGGGCTCTATGGTGTCTGAGAAATTTTATGACAGCAGCAGGCACACCAGTTGCACATTCCCGACACATAAAACATCTTTTAGAAGCAATCCAACTGCCCAAAGTGGTGGCAGTAATTAAGTGTAAAGCCCATACATGTGAGGATGATCCGGTGACACTGGGCAACAACAGAGCCGATGAAGCTGCAAAATGGGCCGCAGGGTTAAAAATGTTTTCTCCAACTGAAAAAATAATGTCTTTTCAAACAATTGATATGCTGAAATTAATTGAGATGCAAAATTTGTGTTCAATCCAGGAAAAGTCCATCTGGAAGTCCAAGGGATGTGGGCAAGAGTCCTCCGGGCTCTGGAGGGATGGACAAGGTAAACCAGTATCCCCCAAAGCATATTACCCCAGCCTGGCAGAGGGAGCACACGGTCTGACTCATCTGGGAAAGCAAGGAATGTGCAAATTGGTAAGAGCATACTGGTGTGCACCAGGTTTTTCTTCACAAGCAGAAAAGAGAGCAATGTCCTGTCTGACCTGCTTGAGGAAGAAAATAGGGAAAGCTATCCCTAGTGAACCATCCCACATTCCACCGACTGATGGACATTTCCAGGTGAATCAAATTGATTTCATCCAATTACCACCCTGCAGGAATCTCAAGTATGTATTGGTGTGCACTGATGTATTTTCTAATTGGGTTGAGGCCTACCAAGCGGCCACTAATACTGCTGCGTTTACTGCCAAGAAAATAGTTCAGGAATTTGTATGCAGATACGGTATCCCTAAAATCATCGAGAGTGACAGGGGTACTCATTTCACAGGTGATGTTTTCCAAAATATGTGTAAGCTGATGGGTATTAATAGCCGACTTCACACCCCCTACCGACCGCAAGCCAGTGCCAAGGTAGAGAGGATTATTAAAAATAAGTTAAGTAAAATCATGGCAGAGACTGGACTAGGATGGCCAGAAGCATTACCATTGGTCCTGCATAGCATAAGGACCACTCCTAGACCCCCTCTAAATCTGTCCCCATATGAAATACTGTTCGGTAGACAACCTCATTTGATTATAAGTCCACTGGAAGACTTGAAAGGTAACAATGAGGTAATTGTAATTGTAGGGTATCTTATATCAATGAGTAAACAATTAAAACAGCAACAGCAGAAACTGAAATTGTTGTCTCATGATATGTCTGAAACTAACTGTCATGATGTTGAACCAGGAGAAAATGTTATGATCAGAAATTTCTTGCATTCAGGTTGTTTGACTGATCGGTGGGAAGGTCCGTACCAGGTGCTGCTGACAAGTACTACATCTTTGAAGGTGAATGAGAGAGACACCTGGGTCCATTCCACTCACTGCAAAAAGGTTAATCAACCGGTGGAGAAACAAGTCGGAGACAAGGCTGATAGCGTGGACCTGTCAATTGTGAACTTGTTCTGGGAGGATTGAAAAGGTCGTAGTGAGATACCTGAACTAAAAGAAATTTGAAGGACTTGTTGTGGCTTTTAGAGTGTTCACCTTTCTGGTTGGTTCTGGGATATCCGATTTCTGTGATGGGGGACCGATTGAGGAGATGGGAGCTGATGGCAGTGCTGATGGAGTGGAATCAGAAGGAGTGCTATGCCAATCAGGGGAGTGTCTAACCAATCTTAGTACTGTTATTGTTAAGAGAGCTGTTATTCCGGATACTCGGGGACGGTGTGGAAGTTTATTGTCTGAAGATTCCTGTATTTGTGAGCTTTGTGGGTCCCTATTTGATGAGAACTGTATTCAATGGTGTCAGCCTAAATATAACCCGTACTGGGGTGGGTATCCTTTAGAGGATTATCATAGCATGGTAGGCAAAATATTAAATCAAACTGATTGCTGGGTGTGTTCACATGTGCCACAGGGACAGCATAATGTAGGGTTGGTGCTATTTCCACTGAATATCACGGAAATTTTAGAATTGCAAAAAGGGAAAACATTGGATGGAAAATTCCTCTCATCCAAACCACCTCATTTTAAACTCTATCAATTCCAAGTAGATAGATCACTTTTGTGTTTGAACATAACCAACCCCAATAAACCCGGAAGTTGGGAAGTGACAGGGAATAATCAGACGATGACCTTTTCACAGAGAGCTGATATTGAGTCCGTAAATTATGATCTGTTACCTTCAATTAAATCTGGTGGAATACATTTTAGGTACCGGTATACATTGAGTTCCACCAAAGAAATTATTGGTAAGGTACCAGATGATTATTGTGCAAAAATAATACAACCAGAAACTTGCATATACCAGATGGAAGAGCCTGAGATAGGATTGTTTGCAAGGGAAATGTGTTTAATGATAATAATGCATACCATCCCTTATGTTCTCCCCGATAATGTGTATTTTATATGTGGAAGAAAGGCGTATAAGTGGCTCTCCCCAAGTTCCGAAGGTTTGTGTTACCTGGGAAGGGTAGTCCCAGAAATTATGACACTCACACATGTTGAAATGCTTGGTATCAATAAAAACACACCATCACCATACCTTCACATGCAATATGAACACAGGGACAAACGAAATATGATACCTGGTGACATACATAAAGCCACTCAGTTAATTAGTGAGACAACTGGCTTTTTTAGTCGCACTGGATCCCACCAGGTTCGCTCGGGGTACATAAAATTTTAGATATATTCAGGAACTTGCTAAATTGATAGATATCACTGAGATGTATGGTGACACATTCAGGTATACTGGGAGAGAATTGTAAGCGTACAAGAAAGAACTGGTGCAACACAGGCTAGTGTTAAATTATTTAACTGCTGTTACTGGAGGGTACTGCGTAACTTTGGCCACCCAATTTGGAGTAAAATGTTGCACCTATGTCACCAATGATACCAGCGACCCCAAGGACATAATACACCGGAAGATGGATGAAATTCTGCAGCTAAAATGGGAGTTTCGTAAGAACCATAATGCTTCAGGGGCTGAAGTAGTGGAGAAAATAGAAGGATGGGTTTCATGGCTGAACCCAGTGAAATGGTTCTCAGGTCTAGGGGAATGGGTCCAGGAAGCAATCACCAGCATAGGCAAATTCTTGATCCTTATACTGATTGTCATCATAATAATTGGCATGTGTGTCCGGTGTGTTCCTATTGTGTTGAAGTGTGAAAAATGTAAAAATAAAGTAAAACGAAAGAACAAAATTATGAGGGTGGTAAGTAATGACAATATGAATACTGAGGTAAATATAGAACTACATTACAACCCTGAACTAGGAAATACCATCATTTAATGTATTATATTTAGACCTTCATAGAATGTATTATTGAAATTTTATTTTTAAAACACCTCAGATAATGTAAAGTCTCAAATTCCCCTTCAAGACTGCTTTTATATGACTGGTGTATCCCCACACCCTTCACATGATCTTCCAAGATCCGTGGTGTGCATATAATAGTAGTTTTATATCCCCACTCAGAGACACATTATTGATGGATTAAGAACCACCTTGTGCCATCCCATAATAACACTAAATAATATAAAAATGTAACCCTAAATTAATTTTTAAAATCAGATTGTGACACCATGTTGTTCGCTATCAAAGGGTGGACTGTCAAAGCTGGATAATTGGCTGAGACAAGATCAGCTTAAAATTAGATCGTAAAGACGCCATCTTGCAATTGGCCGCAAGACGCCATTTTAGAAAATGAGATCGCAAGACGCCATTTTGCAAATGGCCACCCAAGCGCCATTTTAGATAAACTCACACTTAAGTACATATGGCGATATTACTATTAGCATCATGCGATTGCATCTTTCACCATTTCTCATACACACATTAATACGCACAATTGCGCTGTTAACTAGTCGCATAATTGCGAATGCATAAGATCCTGTATGAAAACGCTGTTTATTAGCTTCATGCGCATGCATCTGCCAGAAGTTAACTAGCGTCTTTATATCAAACCCCAAATACTTACACAGAACATATTCACTTAAAAGGTCTCATAAGCTTTAAAGTATAAGTTTCAAGTTTGTTCATTTATTATAATTGCTGAAAAATAAAGGTTATTTGGTAGCTAAGGTTTAATACATGATAAGTAAGTCATGTTTGATATTATACTGATCTGCACTCTTTCAACAGCATTTTGATATCGTCAGTGTGAAGATCGCAACATGCACTTTCAAGTTATGGTCCGCAGAGACTTAAAGCACCGAAATGTACATTATATGGCCAACTGTTAGGATGAGCATGAGGCAGGAAACCAGAGACAACCAGTTGTTAGAGGCTGGACTGTGTCTATTTGAATCAACCTGTTAAATGCTCTGCAACAGAAGCATCCTCCTGTGAACCAATGGCATCAACGACAAGCCTCTCTATTGTGTTGTCTGTTTCTGTGAGAGTATAAATGTGTGTATTGTGACCCCAGTCTGAGTCTTCTTGCTGAATGCTGATTGATGGGGGTTTCTTGCTGATGCCTACCTCTGGTCCAGAAGTGCTGCGTATGTATAACTGTACTTTGGTCTGTATAATTCTTTGTGCTAAATTGTACTTAGATCATAGCATGTAACTGAGTGTACTTTTACTTGAAATATCACTTTGTGCTTTGGAACCACAGGTAAAAGGTCTGGAGTCTTTATTTACTATATGACTGCGTACGCAAAATAGCGTCATCCTTAGGGATTTATAGGCAGAATATTAGAAGGTATAAGCAGGACATTAGAAGATATAGGCAGGAGTATATAGAGGTTCTAATTCAATATCCTTAGTCTCCATAAATACAACCCAATGTGTGTCTAGAGAGACTGTGAATAGAGCTATTTTTCAAGATGTTTTGTCGATGTTCCAAAAAATGGGTATTGAGTGTGCATATGGTCCTTTCCACATATTGGCTGCCACACCCACACTCTACAATGTACACCACATAACCAGAATTACAGTTTAAGAAACCATTAACAGAAAAAGACTCAGTCTGTCAACTGAAAATTTGAAAGTCATACATTTATCCCTTCCACATCTAAAAAAGCCTTTCAGCTCCTCTGGTAGCCAATGTACATGTTGTTTTTTTTTCTCTATCAAAGTTAGTTTTCCCATTATTTCTGATAATACTTTTATTTGTTTTTCTCTCTTTGTATACATGCTCGGTGCCAATTTTTGTTTTAATTTTACAGATCTCCTATATATGACTTTAACTTCAACTCCCATCAGTGGATCTAAAACTCGATCCACTTTTAGAATAGGTGTGTTTTTCCATATTTTCCTAATTAGTGAAGCATGTGTATTAAACTGTACTGAATGGACAAACCCATCCAATCTTTAACTATGTGGACTCTTTATTTTATTGGGTATCTTACAACCCAACAAATCTTTTCTATTTTTCTTATTGGTATCTTCCAATGCTTTTTCTACAATATGTATAGGATAGCCTTGTTCTTCAAAGGCTTCATAAACTTTATGTACCTGCTTTTGATAGCTCACTACACTAGAACAATTACTCTTCATGCAGAGCAACTGGTTTTTAGGGATATTGTTATGCCAGGCTTTCAAATGGCTACTACATTATTCCAGGAAACCATTGGAACCTACTTTTTTGAAAAAGGTTTCAGTGCAAATCTGTTCATCTATGGCCAGCAGTGCAATATCCAGGAATTGTATGTGCATTTGACTCATAGTGCTCATAAACTAAAGACCATAAGTGTTGGTGTTTAAGTAATCAACAAAGTGGTTATCGTAGTAGTGTCCCCATCCCAATTGAAAAAAATATCATCAATATATCTACCATAGAGTACCAGGCTTGCTCCATAGCTTCCACCCCATATGAGCTCTTGTTCAAGGGAGCCCATATACAGATTGGCATGACTTGGGGAAAACCTGGTCCCCATGGCAGTCCCCCCATGTTTGCAAATAAAATTCAGTGTCAAACAAAAAGTATTTATGCTCCAAAATAAATTTAATAGATGCTACCACAAAGTCAAGTAGTCCCTCCTCCATATTAGGTTCATTAACTAGATACCTTCTTATAACTTCAAGTCATTTTGTGTATGGAATGTTGGAATACAAGGCTTCCACACCACAAGTGAGGAAATAATAGGTTTTCTTCTATTTAATATTCTGAATCATATTTAGAAATTGTGTAATGTCCTTAATATATGATTTTAAGGTGACCACGTGACCCTGCAAGTATGTATCTACAAAATGTGATAAATTGGAAGTGAGGGACCCTATACTTGAAATGATTGGATTCCCAGGAGGTGCAGTGAGGGACTTGTGTATTTTAGGGAGGTGTTAATAAATTGGGACTACTGGGTAAGTGTCAAATAAAAAGTGTAAAATTTCCCCGGAGATTGCACCACTGGCCAGAGCATCAACCAAAAAGGATTTTAATTTAATTTAAAAGCTCCCAGTAGGATTATTTGGAAGTGTTTTTTAAAATAGAACATTCCCTAACTGTAGGTAAGCTTCTTTCAAGTATCTTTATTGTTACATCTGTCTAGCATTAAAGATTTCAATGCCTTCCTCTCATCAAAAGTGAGATTATCCTTCAAGGGAGCTTTCATGGCTGTCCCCCATAGATTTCTGAAGTCATCCATAGTAATTTTGTAGAACCCTTCTATGCATGGGCCTTTCATTTATAAAGTATAACAATCATACTTTTTCCTGAGCATTTGGGGTTTCTTTATAGTACCTTCTACATCATAAATGCATACAAGGAGTTTACTTCCTGATTGTCCCTCCCAAGCCAATGTCTCCAGCATGTTAATTGCTTCCCTATCTTCCTCATCTAATAAAATTGGCACCATCTCATGATTTTTATGTTTCAATTGTTTTAATGTGAAATACCTTTTTCTACTTAAATTTCTAGTAAATTGCTTTAGGTCCACGAATAATGTGAATAGATAAGTTTTTTTTTTGCTGGGGCATATCTTAAAACTTTGCTAAGAAGAGCTTTTTCCTGTGTACTTAGGATTCTTGATGACATATTAAATATACTTTTCATGTTTAAATTTTTCTTAAACTTTTTCATCTTCCTATTTCTTCCTCCTCTGCATCATCTATATCTCTTATTCTTTTTATATTTCCAAATTTGTTTCTGTTTAATTGATATTGTCTCACAGAACTTCTCCTTAAAAAAAATCTACACCTGCCGGTTGTTCTTTTTGTAGTTGGAGTTTATTTTTAGGTCTAGCTCACCCTTTTACTATAGTTCCTTGGGAGAGATCATCTCTTTTGAGACACTCATACCTATATACCTATTTTGTGCAATACTGTATCATTATTATTGTGGCCACAGGCTCTTTATTTTATTTCCATATGCGTAGCATACTACACCCAAGGCTGTAATGGTGGATTCCAGTCCGAACAAATTAATATTGTGTGAAGATGATGTACACGCTGATGAGGAGTCAGATGATGATAGTGACAACATCTTGCCTCTGTAAAGCCAGTTTGTGCATGGAGAGATCATTGCCAGCAATGTCAGCTGCCCGTTGATAGCTTGTTTTTTTTGGCCCAAACAAACCAATTGCTATAGCCACAATTGGCAGTCCCTGTCGCTGAAGTGATTGGTTTGTTAAAATGTGCGTGTCCTATATACAGCATAAGGGTGGGTGGAAGGGCCCAAGAACAATTCCATCTTGCACCTCTTTTCTTTGCATTATGTGCTGTTTGGGGCATTGCTGCCTGACAATTTAAATTTTTATAGTTTATGAAACTGCCATCCTGTCTACCACTGCTGTGTTGCAAAAGTTTAATAAATGTCCTATATGTTTTTAAACTGCCATGCTTTTGTGCCACTGCTATTATGTTTACTTTATTTTTATAGTTTCATACTGTATTTATTTCAACTAAATTCACAAATAGGTATATTTGCAAAATACTCTTATGCCATTTTTCAACCTTGATTTGTAGATACCAACCTGGTGAGATTGGCTTTCCTTGATCATAACAGCTATGTTTGATGAGATGCAACTCAAGCACCAAATGGAGAGGATATTTTGTGATGGTATCTGGAGATGTCCTCCCTCCTACCCTCCAAGCCTTCCCATCCATAATCCAGCACAATGACAACAGATAATTAGTATCAGACTTTAAAAATCCCTCTGCTCCCTTCCTGTTCAGAGCTTCCATTTTGTGTGCTGCCACAGACAGCATCTTCTGCATGCTCCTTTCATTGAAAAAAAAAATACTGGACCACCCCAAGAGCTCAACTGGTGCAAGAACTGATGTGAATCAAATATTCTCCACACCTCCCTCATAAATTTGCTTTTGAATCCAACTTAAATTAAATTTACTATGAATCAACCTTTCCTTTCCCTGCCTTCAACTACTGTACATACAGTACATAGTCCATCTAAATCTGGCCTCTTGATTAATAAAAATATATGTTTCCTTATGTGCCATGTTAGAAGTTGAACTGCCACATCTTTGTGCCACCCACTGCTGCCAATTACTTAGTCAGCCAGATAACTTGGTGCAAATTATGGGCCTAAACTGGATGAAAACAATATTATGAGCTGAGAGCTGGTCAAAATTGATAGGAAATGAGTGGAAAGTAATGTTATTGAGGTTTATTAATACTGTAGGAACAAAAACAGGCCCGAATGATGTTATTTAAGCTGTTACTATGATTTTTTTTAAATAATACAAATCCAAAACCAAAACATGCAAGGGCGGTTTTGCCAAAACCAAATTCAGATCCAAAACACGAAGCAGATACAGATCCAAAATCAAAACACAGGGGTCAGCGCACATCCTTAATTTCGATTAAAGTTTCTTCACACAACATGTTGCATGGCTTGTTATAACTTTTGAGTCACAATTATAATTGATATTCTGCATGGCACAGAGATCAGTAGGTCTATACTGTGCTGTTTTACAGCCAATTTTCTTGTGTTGAGTTGGTTTTGAACAAAAAGGAATGAACATCTTTTCTGTGTAAGCCCTAACAGTAGCCTAAAAACAAAAATATAAGGCCTGCCAGGGTCTGCCATAATAAATTAAACTAGGGAAGGCCTGTGAAAGCCATTTTTATGGGTTATGTTTACTTGATGAAGATTAATTATTGCCCTCTTTTTAAATCTAAGGTACTACCTACATTAACACAACTTTTCAACAGTTAACAAAGAGGTTTGTTTCAATTGTCTCTGAGTGGTAACCTGGTCTAACTGTACACATTTTTGCTGATTAGTAAAAAGAGTGTCTAGGTATTAACACACAGCAGGGATCTGCACTCACACTATAATTAAGGATAATAATATTAGTATTAATCTCCAGTAGGTTCATAAAAAATTCTGGTGATATAGTATAAAGGAAACACACCAACAGCAACCAAGTAATAGGAACAGCTTTTATCTGTCCTGGAAATCAAGCTCACAAGAGGCTTTGATTGGCAGTCCATTGTTATAATGCTCATAGAGATTTTTGCATATTCCTGGTTTCATGTTCCCCTACTTTTATGGCATCACAAAATGTATGCAGCAAAATACATTTCAAATTTAACTTTAAAAGAATGCCATACAAAATGTATAAAATGTTAATATCACACTAGGTAGGGAAGGCCAGATAACAAGGGAATGGGTAGAGCAACTCACTGTAGCTAGCATGAGTTACAGGTAGGAATCAATTCAGTATTCAATGAACATGTAACCAACAGATGGCTGAACAGACAGAATCAGAGTAGATGAAGAGGAGAATGACACAAGTGAGAGAACCACTGGCAGTGCAAAGTATGTTAGGGAATAACAAAAGGGAGGAGGAGCCTGCTCATTGAGCTTACTTACTATGGGGAAGGAAAGAACAATTAGAGGACAAAATGGAAAGATAAATGGTGGAGGGTTGGAAAGTATCAATTTAAGAGGATGGCTTGTAAATTTTATGAAAAGGTACATTTTAAGGATGCATTTATTATTATTATTATTAAATTTTATTTATAGGGCGCTGCAAGAGGTCCGCAGCGCCATACATGCAGTAAAGGGTACACAGAACATTACATTACAATACAGTAACCAACTTATAAACAGAGCACAAGCAACAATTAGCAACACAATTCTCCATACACAATACAGCTGGGAAGGTGAAGGCTGTCATAGAAGTGCTAGGGAGGAAGGCTGTGAGACAGTGGGGAGGAGGACCCTGCTTCTAGGAGCTTACAATCTGGTGAAGCTGGTAGAATGTCTGATTGGCAGTGAGTTCCAAAGGATGGGAGGACTTCTAGCGATGTCTTGTGAGCGAGCATGAGGGAAGTGACCAGGGTGGTGGAGAGGTGTTGGTCAGAGAAGGACAGTACCGGGCAGGGCCGGGGGGTAGGGTGCCATGTGCCCCCCCGGGTCATGGTGCCATGCAGGCCGCGGGCAGTCTGTGTCTCTGTGACACAGCTGCTCCACGCATGTAGCGCTGACCAGAAGGTGTTTGGTCTGCGCTACACAGTGACAAACACACAGCCGCTAGCGCTGGCAGCTGTTTGTTTGTTTCAGCAGCTGATGAGAGTCTGTCAGACTGTCATCGGCTGCTGCTGCTCCTACTGCGAGAGCCATCTTCCGCACTGCGGGAGCCATCTTTCGGTTCCCGCAGTGGGTGATGGGAGAGATGACATGACGTCATGACGTCTATCCCATATTGCAAAGCGGCCCAGCCCTGGAGGACAGACGGAGGAGCTGATAGAAGCGGCTGGACCGGGAGCAGGGTTTAGGGTAAATGTTTTTTTTTTATTATTTTTTTTATTACGTGTCTCTCTACTGGGGTGGGCACTACAAGGGGGATTACTACTGGGGGCATTACAAGTGGAAGGACTACTACTGGGGGCACTACAAGGGGGGACTACTAGTGGGGGCATTACAAGGGCGGGACTACTACTGTTGGCAGAAGGGGGGACTACTACTGGGGGCATTACAAGGGGGGACTACTACTGGGGGCACTACAAGGGGGATTACAAGGGGTGCATTACAAGGGGGGATTACTACTGGGGGCATTACAAGGGGGAAGACTACTACTGGGGGTACAACAAGGGGGATTACTACTGGGGTCATTACAAGGGGGGGACTACTACTGGGGGCATTACAAGGGAGGACTACTACTGGGGGCACAACAAGGGGGGCTACTACTGGGGGCACTACAAGGGGGGCTACTACTGGGGGCACTACAAGGGGGCAACTACTACTGGGGGCACTGCACAGGAAGGACCACTACTGGGGGCACTATATAAGGTGCTTACTGCTGGGGGCACAAGGGGCACTGCACAGGGAGGACCACTACTGGGGGCACTGTATAAGGGGCACTGCATAGGAGGATCACTACTAGGGGCACTACTGGAGGCCTGCATAAGGGGTCCTCTCCTGGGGCACAGGGGGTACTGCGTATGCACGTGCTCTGGGCACCTTGACTACACGCTACTCCTCTGCCAGGGCCACCTGCATGCATTTGCCCCCCACTATAAAAGTTGCCAGCCAGCCCCTGCAGAAGGAGCTGAGAGTTTGGGAAGGAATGTGTATAGCGATGAGGTCAGAAATATAAGAGGAGAAGAGTGGTTTGAGGCTTTGTAGGTAAGGTTGAAGTTGTCACCAATAACAGGTATTACCATGTCCTTTAATATCTCTGCTTTTGGCAGACTCAATCCAGTTTTGCAATTGCCACTAACTGTCACTTATTATGCAAATGTCCACAATTCTTCTGCCCTAAATCAACAATCAACAGCATTGCTGGACACACATGGTAATTTACCATCTCATAAATTTCCATATTTATCTAGAATGAGGACTGTGGCTGTAATGCAGAGACAAACTGACAAGATAAAAATGTGTGGCTATACATTTGCTCGCAGAGGAATGGTTAACCTTTGGGTGGATTGTATGTTTTGGTGCAAAACATATAACAACTGTGAGAGGAACACATTTTGGATGAACTAAACAAATCACAACATAGGGAAATACTTTCTGGTTATATTTATATTATGGAAGGGTCCGAGACTGGCTTACAATAAGAAGAGAAGAAGAATATAGTAAGTGGTTTATTTCCACACAAAGGACCTCATTCAGAGCAGCTCACAAAATGTGAGCACTCACTATGAAAGAGGGCGGCCACTTCTATGTGCAGAGTCGATCTCCTGGCCGCTCACTAGGCTGTGGGTGACCACCCACAGCTTTATCGAGCGGCCAGGTTGATGGTCGCGTTGGTCAAGACCACCGCGACCATCGGGGCTTGAGACGAGACCCTTGTGGTAGGGTCTTGTCTACCGCAAGCCCTATTGAGCTTTCGGCTCTATTAGAGCCGGAAGCTCACCACTGACACCACGAGTGATGTCAGTGGGGCCGCCCCCAAATGGCAGGCATTTGATTGGGAATGCCTCCGTTTGGCCAGCCACCCCCCCACCCCGCCTAAAAAATGGTGCGAGCTGTCGATTACCATCGACAGCCACCCCTTTTGTAGTGAGCCCCGGAGCAAGAGAATTTCTCTCTCCCTCCGGGGCTTGCGCACACGTAGTTCGGCCACTGCGCGTGTGCAGAGCCTCAACATCGACACACTTGCGAGCGCATAGGCGCTTGCGAGCGGGTCTGAATGAGACACAAAGCCAGCAGGAAAGCTAGTCATCGATTAGAGAATGTCTTTTGAATAATTTTTTTTAGCAAGTTGAGTTTTCATTAGTTACTTTAAGAAAGCAAGTGGAGCTCGTTATTAGATTTCAATTAAACAAATGTATTTTTGATTACACTCTAGGCTTAAGAATGCATATTTTACAAATTATTCTGAACTATATGTACAGTAAGTACTGCATTTTTTTGTAACATAGCAATTGTAAGCTACTGTAGCAATGTGGACAGTAGCTGCAGACCTCTCATTGAGGCCAGATGCATATACCCTCTCTAGAGGTTCTTTGATTAATTGGGGTGATCCACCCTGCATAACAGGGTCAGCACACACAAGTTTTCATTATTTTCTTCATTTACATCAATTAGAATTATGGTATGCCCGGGGCTACTCCTGACTTCTAAAAACATGATCTACTCCTATGTGATGTTTAAATAGAACACTAAAAGGGCTATGACATATTTCATTAACAAATAAAGCTCTCCTTCCACTGCTAACCATACGAAGATTTATCTTTTAATACATTAATTGTACATTAGCATAAATCATTTAAGGTCTGACCAAACACATTTCAAGATATCTGCATGCAAAAACAATCAATTAAAAACTGAGCATCGTATTCCAGCATAATTTAGGTTTTCGTAAGGTACAGTTGTTGAATTAAGGCAGTTAAATTATTCTGAGTTCCTTTTTATTTTAAGTCAGTAATATTGCACAATCAATACATTTTACTTACTGCAATAGGATGTTCTCATAAATGCACTAGAATAATAAAATACCTACTGTAGCTGATATTGTAACTACATTATTTATATAGGCTTAAATAAAAAAATTTCATTATACATTTACTGTATCTACGTTAAAATGATTGCAAGTTTTAAAGGGACAGTATGTTTAGCTCTGCAAGTTTGAAAGGAATTGGCTAAATTTGAAGATAACATATGAGAAATGAGCATTGCACTACCACAGGCAGAGATGGATTATAGTATGGTCATACAGTATATACTGTATCATCATAACTAAGTTTAAAGAAATCAGAATTATAGCTATAATGTACACATGAAAAGTATTGGCTATTGTATTTACCATATATTATGTTCCCATTATAGATGGAAGCTGCCTTCAAAAAATAGATTTAAATGAAGCCATACAGTATAAACAAAAGAAGAAAGAGGAACTTGTAAAGGATCCCTATGGAGGAACTATTTGTTTTACAGAAAAATAGATTAACTAAAAAAACATTGAGGGGAAGTATGCACCCACCAGGCACTCAGTGACTAAAAAATAATGTTTATCCTTGCAGCAGTTATATTAATATCCACAAATATGTGACATAGATATACAGTAGATGTGCAGAGGAATTGAAAGTGTTTGAATTTCGTTTGCCTCCGGAAATGACGGACAAGCTGTTTTTTATTATATTTTCTTTCTTTTTTAAATAATGAAATCACTAGAAAAAACATGATTTCCTGTATTACAGAAGTACTGGTGCCACTGCTTGCTGTGGATTATACAAAGTGTTTCACTCGCTATTGGCCCCAACGTTTTTTCTTATAACTTTTAAAGTACTTGACGTAGGTTAGTGAAATTTGACACATACAGGCCTTGGTCTATGAGAAACATGAGAAACTCATAGCAGTGTTGAAAGTATTCACCATTAGCATCCAGGCCAGCATGAATGTGCATGCGCGAAGTGAAGGCCAGCTGCGCATGCATGACATGAAGGTCAGCTGTTCACCCCCCTAGTCAGCAGCACAGTCCAAAATTCAAATAAGGGAGCCACACCAACTGCCAGTGAGGATGCCAGTGAGGATGGCAGTTGGGGTGGTTCCCCTATTTGAATTTTGGACTGCGCTGCAGCCCCACCTCTGCAGCAACACTGCTAGTCAGTAGGTATTCCTGCTTCTGACAGTGGTGTTGTGTACTGAGGCGTGAAACATTCATCGTCCTTGTGTGTTATGAGCGGATATGAACCTTTATCGACTCCGTTTTCCAGTACTTTTGGAGAATAATTACGCATTGTTCAACTGTGTACCCATTCATATCGGCACGTAATACACAGACACGAGGTGGGGCTGTGTCAAACTTCACTAAATTACGTCATTTACTTTAAAAGTTATAAGAAAAACTTTGGGGCCAATAGAGAGTTAAACACCCTGTACATTATACACACATACATAGTACAGTACTTTCAAATTCCAAACAAATGCTATAATGTTACTGCATAACAAATCATACACTGAAATTTTATTATCTGATATATTTAGAAGCACTAAAACATAAAATTAGTTTTACTATAAACTAAGCTTGGAATGGCTCAAGAAAACAAGATGAATGTCCTACAATGACCCAGTGAAAGGTCTGATCACAATCCAGTAATGAAAATGTGTCATTATTTGAAAGTTGAAGTGCACAAGCATCATCCATGTAACCTAAACAAATTGGAGCAAATCTGCCTGTAAGAATGAGTCAAAATAATTCCCAAACAGTGTACAAAGCCTGTAAATATTTAGAACAAAGGGGTCTATTCAGCAATGATTTTCTTACATAAAAAATGCGGAAATCATCATTTCTGCATTTTTTTTGTAAATCACCTATTCAGCTGGGATAATGGAGAAGACAACGCAATTGTCTTCTCCATTAATTCCTATCTTGCACTGTAGAGATCAACCATTGATCTCTACAGTGCTTTAACACTCTTTGCTATTCAGTATAGCAATAAGTGTTAAATTGCTCAAAAAAGCATTACTTTATATAACGCCATCTCAGAATGGCGTTATCTGAAGAAAATTAGTTTAATTGCCCAAAAACTGCAGGGACAGAGGGAAATATTCCCATAAGTCCCTGCAGCATCCTGTAACTCCGCCAAGTCTCCGTGCCTGGTTTGCAATGACCGCCGGCAGGTAAGTCCAATTAGAGCATGTTAAACCTAACGAAAGTGATTGACATGTGTATAGAGGCTTAATACTATATATATATATATATATATATATATATACATTTTAAACATAAAAGCACATAAATATACATGTATACAGGCTAGTATAAAGCCTGTATACATATGTCAATCACTTTGGAAAGGCTGTAATTGAACTTAACCCTCCGCGGTCACCTCACAGCCGGGACGGAGACTGTTCGGAATCACATCACGGAGACTGATCGGAAGCGCATGCGCAGTAGCAGAAACAGAGGGTATTGTTCTCGGAAACCAAACAATACCCTCTGTAACATCATACGGACAATGTGTTACCGCAACCACTGTACGTGCACAAAATAATGCTGAATAGCTTACTTAACTTTTAATAATTCATAAAAAATCGTGACAAATGATGAGCCTTCTTGAAGAAGCTGCTATATTACAGTGAAATGCATTAAGGATTACAGAGACCACTCTCACTCTATCTACTGCACCAATATACCATCATTTCATCACTCCCCCAGCCAGCGGTTTTACACACAGCCCGGTTTTCCTTCCACCAGGAGTCCTGTTTGAGCCATCGCGGGACCGGACAATCAGCTGCTGCCAGACCTGTGGGCCAGCACACGCCACCCACATCTCTCTGGAGAGAGCTACAGATCACTGGGAGTCCGGTCGCTCATCATTGGAGTGAGCCGCCTCATTGCTGAGTCCGGCCTGATCCCGCTGGTGACCTCACGCCGCTGTGTCCCGGACTTCAGAGTTTACAGCTGCAGTGCTCCCGCATGCACTTCTGCACTGCCGTCTAGACATCAGCACTTCCAGAAGCACACCAGCCGGTTTCCACTCCGGGCTGACACCGCATTCTATTCTGGACTCATTGCATTCCGCGTCTGAGGGATGAGCATGAGCCATTAATGTTGCAAGTGGTATACCATTACCCAGACCCATCTATTGGCACACTTTTGGGGTACCCCACCATGACTTTGTATATGGCTGCTAATTGGTCTCAATAACCATTCATCTGTGGAGGTTCACTCCCTGTCTGCACGGAGCTTTAAGTAGCCATATTCCATTTTTTGGTAACACTGTTGCAGTTGCTATAGGATACTTCTTTTCATCCATTCATCCATTTATTGTTGCAGAGACACGATTTTATTTGTATATGTTTTATATCTATTTTTTTCTGTTGTATCCAATTTATTGTAATTTTACAATTTATTAAATGATCTATTATTACATTGTTTCAATGCAATAATGTGTTTCTAGCGCCATTCCACCTATACCATTTTTTAGTTCTCTGGCATCTTTCCTTGGTGCCTATTGGGAGTGGTGGCTTACTCCCAGGTGGAGGGCAGCTTCATACACAGCTACTATTCATCTTCATAATTACTGATATACACCCCTTTGTGGCGCTTGGTTTCTTTGTCTATTTTTGTCTATAAAGAGCATTTTACCCTGCTTTGCATGCAATCAGTTGATGCATAAATAAATAGATAATAAAAGGATCGTTGCTTTGCTATTATGAATTCAATATTGGTGTACACTACATTTTTTTTCCTAAAGGATGTGCATTAAAAAAAAATTTCCTTCAACATAGCTGCAAAATTATTGTGTGCAGAAAATATTTATTAATTGCGAACTGCCTTGCAAGTAGCTTCCCTACATATGGTGTGTCATAGTATTCTTATATCAAACTGTATAATAAATTATTTAAAAAAATGTATACAGTTCTAAAGAAAAATACACACAAACCATGTACTGTCCTTAACAGCCCATGTTATACTATTGCAAAAAAATAACAACAGTAATAACAGCATAATACAGATATTTATATTCAGTACTTTAGAGAATGAGCTATAAAGTAAATAGAGTGAACACAAATGATAAAAGCATTAATTTCTGAAAGCTCTATTTCAATTAATTGTACCTAAAGTCATATGCTATATGTCAAATGTTTATTAATGTTAACATTGAAGTGTGCAGAGCATTATGGGGATTAAACTCTTAAATCTTCTAAATGCTAAGCTTTATTACAAACATAGCTGAGATAGAGATTGCTTTAAGTGATTGTTTCATAGTACTTTTTTCTCTCTTTTTTTTTTACTTTTTCAATTGTGAATGTTCTCTTCTTTGAAATTATTATTGGACATCTGTTCCATCTGATATTCTGTGCTAAACTATCTTTTATGAGGTTGAAAGGTTTTTTTCTCCCAACAGTGGCAGTGCGTCCTAGGCCCTCAGCTGATATTGCAAAAATGGCTCTTGTAATTTTGCTCTCTTTATATATTAGATCAGATAGGTAAGATGGTGACAGTAAGTTGGAACATATGTTTCTTTCTGTAGAATTTGACAGAATGTGATTATTTCCTGTGTAATAACAGTTTCAATTTCCTGTTCACCATTTTACTAGTTCCTGGTGAGGCAATCACAAGATAATATCTTTGGGAAGGAGTATATTTTGATTTAGAAAGATAGTCATTACCTTAATTGACTATATATGTTGTGCACATATAAAATAAGGCACAACTAATTTGAAATGAATGCAGTGTTTATGAAATGTGGATTTCCCTGATAAAAGTATATCAAAATACTGATTTCTTTATAGATCAATATTCTAGAAAGATAGCAGAACCTTCTTTTTTCCTACCAAAACTAGTCATACTGTCCAATTAGGAATAGTGACAATTTTTATGATTATCCAAGCAGTATTTACAGTTCTATTTACAATTGACATAAATTATGGTGAATGAATGACCAACAGATGTGTGATGATGCAGTTTTGGGGTAGATTTACTAGAGCTTCTGAAAATTAAAACTAGTACCCCTAACAACCAATCAGATTCTGTTTATCATTTTCCTGGATGCAATATAGAAATGATAGCTAGAATCTGGTTCGTTGCTATTGGCGACACCACTAGTTTTCATTTTTGGAAGCTTTAGTAAATCTGTCCAATGGTGTCCATTTCTCTACTCATCAAGACACATGATCGAGGAAGTAAAGATTAAATGCACTAAAGTGCAGTTAATTATTTTCTCTGATTGGTTAAAATTTGTTTTCCATGCACTTCTAGATGTTTGCAGAACAAACCTGGGAATACATCAATTAGACTTTAATACCCATGCCTGTTACCTCATTACATCATTAACATCATCATAATTATAGGTAAAAAAGTGCAATACATTGCTTGATGTGCAGTGCATAAGTAGAGTAGACAAAATCTGTCTGCTTGTGAACTGTAATCCTGACTAAAGTTCTTGTGAAATTTCAGGGCACAGAACTGTTTATAAGTAGCACTGCACACTAAAGAAGTCAGCTTGTTCACTTCCTTCAAGAAACTCACTATGGAGCACAACAGAGGCTACTGGAGAGCCATGATCTTCTATGACTACAAGGGTGGTCTGTGACAGCAGGAGAGTTTTGACCGACTGTGAGCTGCTTTTGTGGAGGAAACACCATCCCGACCACTGTGTTTGAGTTTTTACAGAATTTTGACATGGGAGAGGATCCATGGAAGACAAGGAGCATGATCTGTGTCCACCATCAGCAAGAACAATGTTGCTGCCATACCGGCCATAGTTGAGGTGAATGCCAGGGTGACTGTGGCCCAGTTAGGCATCTCATCAGGATCCATCTGCTTGATACTCCATGAAAAGTTTTGCCTGAGCAAGGCTTTTGCACGCTGACTCAAGAGCAGAAGGAGGCTCGGGTGATTTGAAGCTGTAACATACCGGCCAGGTTTGATGATGGTCACTCAAATTTAGTCTAGGAAATCATAAGTGGTGATGAATCCTGGATCTACAGTTTCAATCCTCCAAGCCAAACAACAGTTGGCTGAGGGAACCCCAGTTGGAGGTGTGCCACAACAGAATTTGTGACAGTTGCAGAGCAGCATGGACAAACATGTGGTGGCTGTTTTTGTGGCCAAGGCTGGTCATGTAGCTACTGTACCACTTGTGCAGCAGCACCCCAACACTGGAGACTGGCATGCCACCCAATGCCTGCTGTAGGTGCTGGAAGCCATTTTCAAGCACCGTCCAAGAACTCGTGCTTGTGGTGCCCTTTTTCATCATGACAATGCACCTGCCCACAAATCCAGGAAAGTGGTGGATATTCTGGCCCATGACCGCGTACAGGATCTTGGTCATCCACTGTACAGTCCAGTGCTGGCCCCCTGCAACTTCTTTGTGTAGCCACAAGTTAAGTGCAAAATAAGTGGGATTTATTTTGAGCCACCAGAAGCAGTGGAGACCTTCATCCAGCATGTAAAAGATATTCCTGCTTTGGATTGGTCCAGCTGCTTCACCAAGTGGTTTGAGCACATGCAACTTTGCATAGACTCCTCTAGCCAATACTATGAAAATATGTAATGTTCACTTTGTTTGTAAATATAATACTTTTTTGCATCTGGAAACTTATTGCACACCCTACACTCAAAATTGTATTTCCCAGTTTTGCTTTAAAAGGTTTCTGATGATATACTGTATGCCAATGCCCACAGTTTTCTAATTCCACAGTGAGAAAACATATAGGTTTTTTTGACAAATTTCATACTCCTGAATATAACATGTATAGTCCTGGCAGGTTCTCATTTTACATTTGCTTAATGTTTCAGCTAATGAACAGAGCAATGGAGTAATACAAAGGTGTATTTTCAGACCATTTGGACATGTGTAGTAGGATTGACTAAATAAGTGGCCTAGTACTGTGTGTATGGAGTGGCCAAGTGCTGTTTGTATGGAGAACACAGCATTATGTCATCCCCATAATGGATTCCAAGGCCGGATATGAGGGAACAAGATGTGTGATCTGTGCTCATGAGCTAGATGCTAGTGGTGGAGTGTGATTTGGAACTGCTGGTGTACAGCCTCAGGTAGTGCTGCATGATACCAGCACTACTATTTATACTAGTGTGATACTGTTAAAGGTCAGGAGTTGACCAACAACTTACATCCACAAGCAGCAGCCAAAAGGTGAAGGTCAAACAGATTTATATTTTGTTTGTTTTAAAGACATCTTGTACTTCAACTAACAGCACAGCCTGTGTGAGTTTTTTCTTTCAAAATACTGTAGCTATAAAAGCAATCATTTGGTATCCACACAAGCCTATAGTATACAATAAGATGCAGATGTAGATGCAGCTTAAATGTTTAGTTCTCTATGAATAACAAAATAGCATCTATGACATATTGTTTAACATATAAGATACATATATGCATGATATCCAGTGTCTTATTTAGTAAATGGATATTATTGTCCAGAATGCAAATTGTTGGTTCCTTTTTAATATGAGTTCCAATTATTTATTTTCTGCAAAGACACAAAATATATGAAATTTTTGAAGAATTCAATTCCTGTTATCAAACGTTAACAGTTGATTTTTATCAATTTATAGAAAAATAAGCCCACACACAATGTGCCACTGTTATGCCCCTAATAGTCATATAGGCTATGAACCATTCTAGTAAGAGCAGCACTATAGGATATATGTTTGTCTCTGCTTTCTCTACGAATCTATTTTTACACAATGCAGCAGTATTGTGCTGCTAATCCTCAGTGCCTAGCCAGGGGTTACCTTATTGGTGTTATTACACTAGAAAAACATGAGATGACAATGTTGCTATACAAGGACTGCAAGATTTCCAGATAAACTGCTGTCACAGTGGGAAAAAAATGAAAAAAAAATCCTTTAGATCTGTGGACACGATGTGCAATCCTCTAGAAGAAGAGACATATTGAGAATACAATAGCATTCATAGACAGATATAACTGCGTTATCCTCATACCTGCCTGTTTTTTCTATCTGCTTTTATCAGGCAGTGGTGGTAATAAACTTTACTCTTTCATTGGCTGACCTCGTAAATCCATAAGCAGTTCTGTCTTTTCTAATATCTGGCTGTCAGTTAAGCCCCAGATGTAACTCCATTAGTGAATCAACTTCAGTTTATTTTCTTTTTTTAATCATGTTTCTTTCCCCAGCTCCCTTCCTTTTTATTCCACTCAAATGTTCTTTTATTGTTTAGTCTCAGATTTTCCGCACACTCTCAAGGACATATGAGTTTGCTGATTGATGATGATTATTATAACACAACCATTTGGGTTGGGGGTAGAATGAATCTACAATGTACTTTTAAAAAGACATGTTATGCTGAAACCTGAAAGCAGAGGGACCCATTTCCTTTTAGTTCATGATTTACTGAATATTTGTTATGTTCATAGTGCATTTTCCAACATCTTATTTTATTATGTACTTATGGGACTAAAATTTCAGGTAACTAGAAAAAAAATATTCACCTTTAAGTAAGTTAGTGGATTTGGTCTGCTTTAAATAAACACAAACACCAACAACAACAACAACAAATGTTATGCTAAACATTGTCAGTATTATGTATAGTATTTGTACATATTTTAGAACTGAGGCATTTAAAACATATAATAGGTTATAATGTATAAGAATATATACTGTGAATTTAAAGCTGAAGAATAAAAGTGTGCAATATTATTCTATTAATTGAATACATAACTGACTTTGTTTTCTATAAGCAAATGCATTTTTAGCATTCATAAATATATACAAGTTAAAATGTATTTGTCATGACAAATGATGAAAACTAAAGTAATTTGCACTATACTATATAAACAAACTTTACGAGGACAATTACTGGGGAAAATTGCAAATAGTCTCAAAAGTCACACTTATTTCAGTAAATATATACATTATGCATATTAAATAAGTATTTCTCACAAAATGAATGTAAAATCATCCATTAAAATACTAATAAAAGAATAAGTCTTAACTGTATGCATTTGCAAATGAATGTGTAAGCCATCCACCACTTTCAAGGTGATTCCACTAATAGGGTGCTCCTAGAACTAATGGTTAATGTGAACATGGGGGCACATAACGTAATTTAATTTTTATAAATTGTGAGCAAAATTTTTCAAGGGAAACCACAGCCCTCCAGACAGCTAAAACAACCCAATGAAATGTAAACTGATCAAGCAATTGTTTTTTTTTTATTGTTGCAAGGATGTATAGTACCATCATTTTTGGATCCAAAATGTTCTCCACAATTGCCCACAGTAGTTTTACGGGGAGAAAATCTAATGGCATTAGATTAATAACTCACTCCTAATGAAACCCTCATCTTATACTGTACTTTCACAGTTATGACTGTTAATACCATTATTTTTTTTAAAGCTTTACATGTGCTAGCCTAAAAAAACATAAACACATTTCTTAAGAATATATTATCTTTATTACTTATATAATGGAAATCAATAACTGCCACAAATAGGATGCTAGTCACGTTCAATAAACTGGCTGGAGGTAAGCTTTGGTTTATTATTATTATTATTATTATTATTATTAATAATAATAATAATAATAATAATAATACTGGGTGGTATTTAATAATGTCATTAAAAAGTATAATTAAATATATAATGCGTAGTGACTAGACATGTATAAACCTTTTATGAGGCTACAATTGTAACATGTCAACATTTGCAATAATATACCTATAAAGACAAATCACTTAACTAACATTTCTTTACACATTAAAGTGGACCTGTTGTTCACACATAAAACATTACCAATATTAAACAATTATTCGTTTGCTTGACTGTGTTTAATGACATTTTTGTGTTTGTCATATCACCCATTACTATCCCATACATTTTAGTACATGGTTTATCTGTCTCGATCACTTAACAGAATTTATCTTCTAAATCTTATTAGCACACCATGTCATTGGCAATGCAATTAGAGAAAACAGAAAAAAGTAATAATAAAATATTTATCTTTTGAACAGATATCAATCATGATATGTAGGTAGATTGCCATTAATACAAGAATAATATTTAGTTATTTGCCACAAAAGGACCATGTTACATGAATGTTGAACAAGAAATTAGACTGATTTTCCAGTAGGCACAGTAGAATATAAATAAATAAAAGATGATAACTAATGCACAAAAAATATTGCTTTTAATATCAGTTTTATTTATTTATTTTAGAAAAAAATATTAAGAACCAGGAAGCACTCTTCATAGCTTAAATGTTCCATGGAATCTGTTTTGGAAACTGTGGAGCTTGTATAACAAAACTGTAGTGTTGTTTTAAAATACGACTGTGAGCCCCAAGATATGCTGCATTAATGTCATTATGGCAGACTCCTTCCAATTTACAACATTTATCCCATCTCGTTGTTTGGGACCGCCATGTCAGCCATCCATGAGCTATGTTTAACATCCAGCATTGCTGGCTTCAAGTTGCCTCTAGGGTGATTTAGGGTGATTGATCTGACTGCAGAAGTTCCAACTTCCATAGATGTGAATACATGAATTATACATAATTATATTGTTATTAAATTTCTTATATGTATTGTTGCAGTTTTCAATTTCCATCTTAAATGTTTTCACATAAATTTAAATGTCACAGTCATTGCGTAAGAATATCACCACAAAAATGAATGATAAAGTTTTATAGAGATCTTGAAATCTAAACTATTGGTGCCCAACATTTAATTCATCCTACACCACATTAAAACAGTGGAACCTACTAATACCAGCATGGAACCCTGAGATATATAATGCATTCCTCTTTCCATTAGCCAGTCATCTGTCATTGTGAACATTCCTTACTGCTACCAAACAATAATGGAAATGGAATGGAAACAGTAACAAGCAGTTGGCCTAAAATTTTGGTCTTAAAACAGAGACTAAAAAAATTACATTGCACAATTACAATTACAACAGTGGTGAAAAACATATTTTACAATTTTCTGTATAAATATCACCTTTAGATCACGTTATTTATTTCACCACTGTCCTTAATGAAATAATAGCATATAATCTATATTCAGACCGTGTGGCACCGATAAATGTATTATGACACTATAAAACTCCAATGATTGTGAGTTTAATGTATGCAATATTTGTTTTATTAGACAACAAATTTCTTCTGTCTTTTATACAGCTGCTCCTTTTAATTTTATTGTAATGCTCCCAGGCATTTGAGTCAGAGGTGAGTTTAACATCTGCAAAGCACAGATGTTGGTTATCTTTTTTTTCTTCTTGAAGCTTTGGTGTATGACACATTGTAATCTTTTCTAGGCTGCTTTCAATGTAAGAAACACCTTTGCATTATGCAGTCATGGTAAATATATTATTTTAAGAAATGTAAGGTTTTCCTTATAAATCTCCAAAGGGACACATCTATATAGTGTAGCAGTAACAAGTAACATTGAATTGATCTGCCTTGAAGAATTTACAATCTAAACTGTTTAAAAATTTGCAAACAAATTAGGGAGAATTATTAGATTTGAAACAACTGAAAGCAGTTCATCATTCAGTACTGTTTGCTTAGAGTGAAACATCTATGAATTGACACTTTAGTGTGACAAAGTATGGTGGAGCTGCAGTGAGAGAGTCAGAGCTAGAAAGCATTAAGTGAAAAGGGCATCAGATGAAATTAAGCAATAGCAATGAAAGGTATAAAGAGCCGGTAACATGGAATATGTTCCCATGCTTCTTCTAAGAAATGAATGAGAGGGAGCAGCAGAAGTTGCAATAAGTTTATCGCTTACACTAGTATAATCAACAAGAATTGGTTTTGGAATAACACATCTACAGTACTGTATACCAAGGACAAGAAATAACTCTTGTACAGCATTTTGGATGTATATAAGGAAGAAATGCGGAATATCAGATAAAATAAAATACAGCAGTGAATGCAAGTTAAAATTAGGTCAAGTAATAGTATTTCAGTGGTTGGAAAAGCCATGTGTTATCAATGTTTCAGCTTAAAGGAACATGATTGCTTGATTATTTGGATATGGAAAGTGAACAATCAAGTATGACACAGAGACAGCAAGTTTAGGACATTGATTCAATAGTGTTTACTGTAGCTGTTAATAAAACTTCATGATCACAGTTTGTGTAAACATTTAAAATTGTTTTGTTAATGGAAAGTTTCAAGAAAGTATTAACTATTCTGGATAAGCAAATTGTTATCAGCTGAACTTAAGCTGATAGTTTTAGTACCAATAGAGCTTGGAATCATCAGCACAGAGATGGCAGCTAATTCAAAGCAATGATAAATGAACCATGAGACAAGTACAGAAAAAAAATCCTAGCACCAAAATTTAAGATAATTCGACTTCCAGATCCATAACAGCCAAAGTGGAAAACTCAGCAGTCACTAAAAAAGTGATCTGAGAGATTAGATCACAACCAAGAAAGCAGTGCCACAGATGCCAAATATATGAATAACCTGCAAGAAATATAAATAGTTACATAATCATACTGAAAAACACTCAAATCGATTAAGTTCAGTTTCATAAAAGTAATTGCTTAAATCTAGAAAAAGTGAAAACAAAAAATCCAAGTGTGATGGTTTCTTATGCAGCGGCAACCCTTTCAGTCACTCCATGATGCCCTCTATTAACTATAATTATAGATACCTTTTCTTGCAAGAAAGGCATCCAATAAATGTTTAATTTTGGTATAGAATTTGTGATTACAGCCACATGTAGTAAGACATAACTACTCTTACAGTGTAGAACCATACATTTCCTCCTTACACAAGTGATGACACCTTCTGTGTGTGTATGTAAAAGCAAATATATATATATATAAATATATATATATATATATATATATATATATATATATATATCTACAGTATATACTTATATGAATCAAAACCTTTTTTTTTCAATCAAAACATCGACAAATTGAATATATGGAAGAATTTATGCTTGTGATGAAGTAAAAGAAAATTAGGTGTTTTTTTGGTGAGTGCCTTCTTTTCCAAACTAAGATTGTGGACTCATTTATTTATACTGGCTTACTGGTGTAGTCCATTGTTGTGCACCCCAATGCTAATTACTTTGGAGGATATGAATGCGCAGGGTTGTTTATATATATATATATTAGGGGTGAGCGGGTTCGGATTTCTGAAATCCGAACCCCCCCGAGCCCCCCCGATCCGAGTCCGATCCGAGTCAGGCTCGACTTTTCCCGCCTGACTCGGATCTGAAATCGAGGCAAAACATCATCATCCCGCCTTCCGAGTCTCGCGGGTTTTGGATCCTATATAAGGTACCCGCGTCGGCGCCATTTTCTCACTCGGCTGTGGACAGTGAAGAGGGAGGGTGGGAGTTAGGGCTGTGTAGTGTAGTGTAGTGTAGTGTAGTGTAGTGCTGCTGTTGTCCACTACTTCAAAGTCCATAGGGGCTGGCTGTGTTGTGCTGTGCTGCTGTTGTTAATAGGGGCTGTGTCCACTACTTCAAAGTCCATAGGGGCTGGCTGGACTGTGTTGTGCAGTCAGTTCTCCATAGGGGCTGTGTCCACTCCAAAGTCCTGTGCAGTGTCCCAGTCCTAAAGGAGTGCTGTAGTGTTGTCCAGGGGGTGCTCTGTCCATCAGGGGTGCTCCCCCCAAGTGCTAAAAAAATAATATATTTTCTGTGTTTGTGAATTGTGTGCGCAGTAGCCGCACGTGCATCAACAAAGTAGTGCCAAGCGTGCGCCTGTGTCATAAGTAAAGGGCCGGCTGGCTTGACCGTTAAAGGGTGCTGTAACCCCCGAAAGTACACTCCAGTCCAAACCAAAAAAAAATTATTTTCTGTGTTTGTGAATTGTGTGCGCAGTAGCCGCACGTGCATCAACAAAGTAGTGCCAAGCGTGCGCCTGTGTCATAAGTAAAGGGCCGGCTGGCTTGACCGTTAAGGGTGCTGTAACCCCCGAAAGTACACTCCAGTCCAAACCAAAAAAAAATATATTTTCTGTGTTTGTGAATTGTGTGCGCAGTAGCCGCACGTGCATCAACAAAGTAGTGCCAAGCGTGCGCCTGTGTCATAAGTAAAGGGCCGACTGGCTTGACCGTTAAGGGTGCTGTAACCCCCGAAAGTACACTCCAGTCCAAACCAAAAAAAAAATTATTTTCTGTGTTTGTGAATTGTGTGCGCAGTAGCCGCACGTGCATCAACAAAGTAGTGCCAAGCGTGCACCTGTGTCATAAGTAAAGGGCCGGCTGGCTTGACCGTTAAGGGTGCTGTAACCCCCGAAAGTACACTCCAGTCCAAACCAAAAAAAAAATTATTTTCTGTGTTTGTGAATTGTGTGCGCAGTAGCCGCACGTGCATCAACAAAGTAGTGCCAAGCGTGCGCCTGTGTCATAAGTAAAGGGCCGGCTGGCTTGACCGTTAAGGGTGCTGTAACCCCCGAAAGTACACTCCAGTCCAAACCAAAAAAAAATTATTTTCTGTGTTTGTGAATTGTGTGCGCAGTAGCCGCACGTGCATCAACAAAGTAGTGGCAAGCGTGCGCCTGTGTCATAAGTAAAGGGCCGGCTGGCTTGACCGTTAAGGGTGCTGTAACCCCCGAAAGTACACTCCAGTCCAAACCAAAAAAAAAATTATTTTCTGTGTTTGTGAATTGTGTGCGCAGTAGCCGCACGTGCATCAACAAAGTAGTGCCAAGCGTGCGCCTGTGTCATAAGTAAAGGGCCGGCTGGCTTGACCGTTAAGGGTGCTGTAACCCCCGAAAGTACACTCCAGTCCAAACCAAAAAAAAAATTATTTTCTGTGTTTGTGAATTGTGTGCGCAGTAGCCGCACGTGCATCAACAAAGTAGTGCCAAGCGTGCGCCTGTGTCATAAGTAAAGGGCCGGCTGGCTTGACCGTTAAAGGGTGCTGTAACCCCCAAAGTACACTCCAGTCCAAACCAAAAAAAAAATTATTTTCTGTGTTTGTGAATTGTGTGCGCAGTAGCCGCACGTGCATCAACAAAGTAGTGCCAAGCGTGCGCCTGTGTCATAAGTAAAGGGCCGGCTGGCTTGACCGTTAAAGGGTGCTGTAACCCCCGAAAGTACACTCCAGTCCAAACCAAAAAAAAATTATTTTCTGTGTTTGTGAATTGTGTGCGCAGTAGCCGCACGTGCATCAACAAAGTAGTGCCAAGCGTGCGCCTGTGTCATAAGTAAAGGGCCGGCTGGCTTGACCGTTAAGGGTGCTGTAACCCCCGAAAGTACACTCCAGTCCAAACCAAAAAAAAAATTATTTTCTGTGTTTGTGAATTGTGTGCGCAGTAGCCGCACGTGCATCAACAAAGTAGTGCCAAGCGTGCGCCTGTGTCATAAGTAAAGGGCCGGCTGGCTTGACCGTTAAAAAGTGCTGTAACCCCCGAAAGTACACTCCAGTCCAAACCAAAAAAAAATTATTTTCTGTGTTTGTGAATTGTGTGCGCAGTAGCCGCACGTGCATCAACAAAGTAGTGCCAAGCGTGCGCCTGTGTCATAAGTAAAGGGCCGGCTGGCTTGACCGTTAAGGGTGCTGTAACCCCCGAAAGTACACTCCAGTCCAAACCAAAAAAAAAATTATTTTCTGTGTTTGTGAATTGTGTGCGCAGTAGCCGCACGTGCATCAACAAAGTAGTGCCAAGCGTGCGCCTGTGTCATAAGTAAAGGGCCGGCTGGCTTGACCGTTAAAGGGTGCTGTAACCCCCAAAGTACACTCCAGTCCAAACCAAAAAAAAAATTATTTTCTGTGTTTGTGAATTGTGTGCGCAGTAGCCGCACGTGCATCAACAAAGTAGTGCCAAGCGTGCGCCTGTGTCATAAGTAAAGGGCCGGCTGGCTTGACCGTTAAGGGTGCTGTAACCCCCGAAAGTACACTCCAGTCCAAACCAAAAAAAAAATTATTTTCTGTGTTTGTGAATTGTGTGCGCAGTAGCCGCACGTGCATCAACAAAGTAGTGCCAAGCGTGCGCCTGTGTCATAAGTAAAGGGCCGGCTGGCTTGACCGTTAAGTGTGCTGTAACCCCCGAAAGTACACTCCAGTCCAAACCAAAAAAAAAATTATTTTCTGTGTTTGTGAATTGTGTGCGCAGTAGCCGCACGTGCATCAACAAAGTAGTGCCAAGCGTGCGCCTGTGTCATAAGTAAAGGGCCGGCTGGCTTGACCGTTAAAGGGTGCTGTAACCCCCAAAGTACACTCCAGTCCAAACCAAAAAAAAAATTATTTTCTGTGTTTGTGAATTGTGTGCGCAGTAGCCGCATGTGCATCAACAAAGTAGTGCCAAGCGTGCGCCTGTGTCATAAGTAAAGGGCCGGCTGGCTTGACCGTTAAGGGTGCTGTAACCCCCGAAAGTACACTCCAGTCCAAACCAAAAAAAAAATTATTTTCTGTGTTTGTGAATTGTGTGCGCAGTAGCCGCACGTGCATCAACAAAGTAGTGCCAAGCGTGCGCCTGTGTCATAAGTAAAGGGCCGGCTGGCTTGACTGTTAAAGGGTGCTGTAACCCCCAAAGTACACTCCAGTCCAAACCTAAAAAAAAATTCATTTCTGTGTTTGTGAATTGTGTGCGCAGTAGCCGCACGTGCATCAACAAAGTAGTGCCAAGCGTGCGCCTGTGTCATAAGTAAAGGGCCGGCTCGCTTGACCGTTAAAGGGTGCTGTAACCCCCGAAAGTACACTCCAGTCCAAACCAAAAAAAAAAAATTTTCTGTGTTTGTGAATTGTGTGCGCAGTAGCCGCACGTGCATCAACAAAGTAGTGCCAAGCGTGCGCCTGTGTCATAAGTAAAGGGCCGGCTGGCTTGACCGTTAAGGGTGCTGTAACCCCCGAAAGTACACTCCAGTCCAAACCAAAAAAAAAATTATTTTCTGTGTTTGTGAATTGTGTGCGCAGTAGCCGCACGTGCATCAACAAAGTAGTGCCAAGCGTGCGCCTGTGTCATAAGTAAAGGGCCGGCTGGCTTGACCGTTAAAGGGTGCTGTAACCCCCGAAAGTACACTCCAGTCCAAACCAAAAAAAAATTATTTTCCGTGTTTGTGAATTGTGTGCGCAGTAGCCGCACGTGCATCAACAAAGTAGTGCCAAGCGTGCGCCTGTGTCATAAGTAAAGGGCCGGCTGGCTTGACCGTTAAGGGTGCTGTAACCCCCGAAAGTACACTCCAGTCCAAACCAAAAAAAAAATATTTTCTGTGTTTGTGAATTGTGTGCGCAGTAGCCGCACGTGCATCAACAAAGTAGTGCCAAGCGTGCGCCTGTGTCATAAGTAAAGGGCCAGCTGGCTTGACCGTTAAGGGTGCTGTAACCCCCGAAAGTACACTCCAGTCCAAACCAAAAAAAAAATTATTTTCTGTGTTTGTGAATTGTGTGCGCAGTAGCCGCACGTGCATCAACAAAGTAGTGCCAAGCGTGCGCCTGTGTCATAAGTAAAGGGCCGGCTGGCTTGACCGTTAAAGGGTGCTGTAACCCCCGAAAGTACACTCCAGTCCAAACCAAAAAAAAATTATTTTCTGTGTTTGTGAATTGTGTGCGCAGTAGCCGCACGTGCATCAACAAAGTAGTGCCAAGCGTGCGCCTGTGTCATAAGTAAAGGGCCGGCTGGCTTGACCGTTAAAGGGTGCTGTAACCCACAAAGTACACTCTAGTCCAAACCCAAAAAAAAATTATTTTCTGTGTTTAGCCGCACGTATATATCAAATCGATATAACATAAATGGAGGACCAAACTTTCTCCGATAAAAATAAAATAGAGAAAGATCAAGAACCACTTCCTCCTAGTGCTGAAGCTGCTGCCACTAGTCATGACATAGACGATAACATGCCATCAACGTCGTCTGCCAAGGCCGATGCCCAATGTCATAGTAGAGGGCACATACAATCCCAAATGGCAAAGTTCAGGAAAATGACCTTGAAAAAGACATTTAAATCAGCTGAAGAGAAACGTAAACTTGCCAATATGCCATTTACGACACGGAGTGGCAAGGAACGGCTAAGGTCGATCCCTAGTATGTTCATGACTAGTGGTTCAGCTTCACATGACGATGGAAGCCCTCCTCCCACTAAAAAAATCAAAAGAGTTAAGCTGGCAAAAGCACAGCGAAGAACTGTGCTTTCTAAGAAGATATCACAAATCCCCAAGGAGAGTCCAAGTGTGGTGGTGGTTGCGATGCCTGACCTTCCCAGCACTGGACGGGAAGAGGTGGCTCTTTCCACCATTTGCACGCCCCCTGCAAGTGCTGAAAGGAGCACCCACAGTCCACTTGCTGATATGCAAATTGAAGATGTCACTGTTGAAGTACAACAGGATGAGGATACTGGTGTAGCTGGCGCTGAGGAGGAAGTTGGCGAGGAGGATTCTGATGGTGATGTGGTTTGTTTAAATCAGGCTCCGGGGGAGACAGTTGTTGTCCGTGGGATGAAAAAGCCCATCACGGTCATGCCTGGGCAGAAGACCAAACATTCCACCTCTTTGGTCTGGCAATATTTCTATCCAAATCCGGACAACAACTGTCTTGCCATATGTACCATATGTAAAGGTGAAATAAGTAGGGGTAGGGACGTCAACCACCTAGGAACATCCTCCCTTATACGGCACCTGCAGCGCGTTCATAAAAAGTTACTGTCAAGTTCAGAAACTTTGGCTAAGACCGTAAGCAGTCCAGGGACACCTAAATCCCGTTGTCCTGTTGTATCCAAGCGCCTGCAAACCACACCGTCAACTCCCTCCTCGTCAATTTCCTCCTTAGTTAGGATCGGAAGTAGTCCTGCAGGCCATGTCACTGGCATGACTGACTCTCCTATCCGGGATTCCTCCGGAGGATCCTGCATTGCTACGCCTACTGCTGCCGCTGCTGCTGTTGCTGCTGCTGGGAGTCGTTCATCATCCCAGAGAGGAAGTAGGAACACCACTACTTTTACTAAACAATTGACCCTCCAACAGTCCTTAGCGAGGAGGATGAAGTACGACAGCAGTCATCCTGAAGCAAAACGTATAACTGAGGCCTTGACTGCTATGTTGGTGTTAGACGTGCGTCCGGTATCCGCCATTAGTGCAGTGGGATTTAGACAATTGATGGAGGTAGTGTGTCCCCGGTTCCAAATCCCGTCTAGATTCCACTTCACTAGGCAGGCGATACCGAGACTGTACAGAAACGTCAGAAAAAGTGTCCTCAGTGTCCTGAAAAATGCCGTTGTACACAATGTCCACTTAACCACGGACATGTGGACAAGTGGAACAGGGCAGACTAAGGACTATATGACTGTGACAGCCCACTGGGTAGATGTATCACCTTACGCAGCAACAGCAGCAGCGTCACCAGTAGCAGCATCTCAGAAATGCCAGCTCGTTACAAGGCAGGCTACGCTGTGTATCACCGGTTTCAGTAAGAGGCACACCGCCGACAACCTCTTAGAGAAACTGAGGGAAATCATCGCCCAGTGGCTTACCCCACTTAGACTCTCCTGGGGATTTGTGATATCTGACAACGCCACCAATATTGTGCGGGCATTACATCTGGGCAAATTCCAGCACGTCCCATGTTTTGCTCACACAATAAACTTGGTGGTGCAGAATTTTCTGAAAAGCGACAGGGGCGTGCAGGAGACGCTTTGGGTGGCCCGAAAAATTTCTGGCCACTTTCGCCATTCAGCGACTGCGTGCCGAAGACTGGAGCGCCAGCAAACACTCTTGAACCTGCCCCGCCATCACCTGAAGCAAGAGGTTGTGACGCGGTGGAACTCAACCCTCTATATGCTTCAGAGGATGGAGGAGCAGCAAAAGGCCATACAAGCCTATACATCCACCTATGACATAGGCAAAGGAGGGGGTATGCACCTGACTCAAGCGCAGTGGAGAATGATTTCCGTGTTGTGCAAGGTTCTCCAGCCCTTCGAACTTGCCACACGTGAAGTCAGTTCAGACACTGCCAGCTTGAGTCAGGTCATTCCCCTCATCAGGCTTTTGCAGAAGCAGCTGGAGAAAGTGAAGGAGGAGCTAAGACGGAGCGATTCCGCTCGGCATGTGGGACTTGTGGATGAAGCCCTTCATTCGCTTTGCCAGGATTCCAGGGTGGTCAATCTGTTGAAATCAGACCACTACGTTTTGGCCACCGTGCTCGATCCTAGGTTTAAAGCCTATGTGGTGTCTCTCTTTCCGGCCGACACAAGCCTGCAGAGGTGCAAAGACCTGCTGGTGAACACACTGTCAGCTGAAGCGGAACGTGACACGTCAACGGCTCCTTCTTCATTTTCTCCTGCAACTGGGGCTGCCAGGAAAAAACTTAGGTATCCTAAGCAACCCGCTGGCGGTGATGCAGGGCAGGCAGGACCAAGTTTGGACATCTGGTCCGGACTGAAGGACCTGGCAACAATTTCTGACATGTCTACTGTCACTGCATATGATACTGTCACCATTGACAGAATGGTGGAGGATTACATCGGTGACAGCATCCAAGTAGGCATTGCAGACAGTCCATACCTGTACTGGCAGGAAAAAGAGGCAATTTGGAGGCCCCTGTACAAACTGGCTCTATTTTACCTGAGTTGCCCCCCCTCCAGTGTGTACTCCGAAAGAGTGTTTAGTGCAGCCGGGAACCTTGTCAGCGAAAGGCGTAGGAGGTTGCTTCCACAGAATGTGGAGAAGATGATGTTCATCAAAATGAATTATCAGCTCTTCCAGGGAGACCAGCCTCCAGAAGGTACAGAGGGACCTGTGGTGGTGGATTCAAGTGGGGACGAGTTAATACTTTGTGAGGATGAGGATGTACACACTGAAGAGGGTGAGGAATCGGTGGATGAGGAGGATGAGGATGACATCTTGCCTCCATAGAGCCAGTTTGTGCAGGGACACATTAATTGCCAGCTTGTTTTGTGGGGGCCCAAACGAACCAATCATTTCAGCCACAGTTGTGTGGCAGACCCTGGCGCTGAAATGATTGGTTTGTTAAAGTGTGCATGTCCTGTTTATACAACATAAGGGTGGGTGGGAGGGCCCAAGGACAATTCCATCTTGCACCTCTTTTTTTTCTTTGCATTATGTACAGTTTGGGGCCTAGTTTTTCAAACTGCCATCCTGTCTGCCACTGCAGTTTCACGCCTAGATGGGTCACGTGTTTGTGCCGCCCACTCGTGTCGCTTAGCATAGTCATCCAGCTACCTCGGTGCAACGTTTTGGACATAAAAACACTATTGTGAGGTGTGAGGTGTTCAGAATAGACTGGAAATGAGTGGAAATTAAGGTTATTGAGGTTAATAATAGCATAGGAGCAGAAAAACCTACAAATTCTGTGATTTTAGCTGTTTTTATGCTTTTTTAAAAAAAAATACAGATCCAAAACACAAAACCCAGAACCCAAAACACGGAAGGGTGGTTTTGGCAAAACCAATCCAGATCCAAAACACGAAGAAAGATCCAGATCCAAAACCAAAACACAAAACACGAAAAGTGGCTGGTGCACACCCCTAATATATATATATATATATATATATATATATACATATATATTGATAGATAGAAAATAACCAGTGGCACTCCGAGATTTGTGAAAATGCTAAATATTATATTAAGTCCACTTGTCAAAAAAAGGCTGACATTTCGGGGATCACATGCCCCTTTGTCAAGGTGATCCCGTCACTTTCGGTTTCGGGATCGCGGAGGTCCCAGCACCTCTTCCGGTGACAGCGCGATGTGTGCACATAGGTAGGACACTTGCACTATAATGTTTGTTTGCTGTTGATATCTTGTGGAATACATCCTGAAGAAAAAGTCTGAGGACTTTGAAACGTCAATGATGTTCTTATCACTGTAATGCATTCAGGGGTGTTTTAAGAGAGGAGGGGGCCCGTGTGCACTCCTCGTGTGGGGCCCCCTCCTCTCTCCCTGGTGGATGGCAGCTGATTGATGTGGCTGGCCAGCCACCAGAGCATTAGTAGACTCCGGGCACTAGGGTGTGCTCGGAGTCTACTGCGCATGCGCAGAAAATGACAGAAAAATGGCCACGGTAGCCATTTTCCGGTGTTTTGTGCATGCGCAGTAGAGTCTGGGCACACTCTAGTGCCCGGAGTCTACTGTGCATGCGCAGAACACCAGAAAATGGCTGCAGTGGCCATTTTTCCAGTGTTCTGAGCAGCAGTGACACCCGACATGGGACCTCGGACAGGTAAGTTTAAAAAAAATATGGGTGCAGTGTGGGCGGTGCGGGGTGTGCCCCACACACACTGCACCCATTATAGATACACCACTGAATGCTTTGAATACATCACTTTATTTACATTTGGATTTGGAGTGTCGCCCTGTTCCTTCCCAGGACTTTGGATATATTTATATATATATATATATATATATATATATATATATATATTATATTCCAATCTACACTGTCCCAGCAATGTCGTTGGCACTTTACAGGTGTGGCACCTTACAAGAAAAAAATTATATATATATATATATATACTGTGTGTATATATATATATATATATATATATATAAGCATGAGCCCGGCACTCACTAATACATGCAGCATGCACCTTACCCCATTGCCCTCTTCATATCATGTCAAAACATGCAGGTATACAGTTAGGTCCAACAAGCAGCACTCCGGGATTAAATAACACAGCAGACAACAGCCTTAAAATTACACTTTAAGGCTTTTGTCTGCTGTGTTATTTAATCCCTGAGTGCCATTTGTTGGATATATATATATATATATATATATATACATATATATATATATACATATATATATATATATATATATACAGTGTGTATATATATATATATATATATATATATATATGCAGTGTATATATATATATATATATATATATATATATATATTATGGGGGATATATGTGTGACCTATATGTATTGAAAATCCCATGAAAGTCTGAGGTTGCAAAAAGACTTTATAGTGTTTGAGCTTTAGTAAAAGCTTGATAAGGGGTTCCTTGGGTTATGGATGGAGAGTGAGGGCCTGCTCCATCCATTCGGCCAAATTCGCATCTTTAGGTCTTCATCCTGAGAACAGGCTAATTAGCACTTGCATCTGTAAGAGGCTGATAATAATGTCAATGGTTTTACTCAGTGTATCACTACCTGGGGGAAGAGACAACAGGCTTGTTAAAAGACATTGTGATTTATGACTGTGAGTAGTGTGCATATACCTATGTTTGTGGTAGAGGTATTAGGTCCTACCACTGATAACAGCGGGAATCTCTATGTTTAGTTAGAGCCCAGATGGGTTAGGATTTTATTTTATATTTTTTTCTGCACAATCAAAAATCAGTTGTACTATCATTTCTTCTTACTTTCAATTTCCCTTTAAATGTAATAATAAAGGTCTCCTATAACATTCTTACAGTGTAATGCCCACAATTGTATTCTAAATAAAAGATATAGGTCCTAATTCAGAAGTGGATGCAGTGTCAATTTTTGATGCAAGCAGCCCATGTTTTCAGTCTGCACATGCATCAATAGCGCACTGAACATGAACTGCAATGTTCTTGTGATGGCTGTTGCAGTGTGGATTAGCATGCTTAGTGATCTACAGACAGTGACCATTTGGGGGAGGTAACAGGGGAGTGGTGCCTAAAATACAGGAGTGTTCCTGTAGTTCACCTGCAAAAGAAAATTTAAAATAAACACAGGGCACAGACACTAAAGGTTTCAATATTTTATTTCACATGCACTCACTCATTTACTCACTCACACATACTCACATACAATCCCTGTAGCCATTCACATTCTCTTGTCCATGTAGCATCCATGGACTCTGTAAAACAAATCCATACTCACCTATTCCCAGTGTAAATCACGTCCTCTTCAGTCCAAGTAGGCATCCAAGGGGTTGGAAATAAAAAAAAAGTACACCCGATCCATGGCAGACAAGAGGAAGTGTATCCTATCCTACATTGTATCCTATGATGGGAACCACGAGGTTCATCTCTATTATCCTTGTGGTTCCTATCATAGGATACAATGTAGAGGTTCCCACCATAGACTTCAATGGTGCTTTCCCACCATTAAAGTCTATGGAGGAAAGTTTGACAGACAGCCTGACACCTCTTAGCCAAACAGTGGGCAGCTCCTATGGAGGTGTCTGATGATTGGCTGCTGGCTCCTCTAATAACAATCACCCGGGTCCCACTCCTTCACATGGAGGAAGTGTATTTGTAAACATAATACACTTTCTCTTGTCCGCTGTGGACCGGGTATAAGTTGTTTTTAATTTTCAACCCCTTGGTTGTCTATTTGGATTAATGAGGATGTGATCTACACTAGGAATAGATGAGTATGGATTTTTTTACAGGGTTCATGGATGCTACAAAGACAAGAGAATGTGAATAGCTACACGGATTTGTAGGTGAGTATGTGGGAGTGTGAATGAGTAATTGAGTTAATGCATGTTAAATAAAATATTGAAACCTTCAGTGTCTGTGTCCTGTGTACATTATAACATTTATTTTGTAAGTGAACTATAAAGACCAGCGGGCCATTAATACCCCGCATGCTGGTACTTGTGGTTCTCCCCGGCTGCTACATTACACCCCCACTAGAAAGAGTCTGGTGCTGGTTGTGGAAAATACATGGGACCCCTACTCATTTTGTCCACTGTATTTCCACAACTAGGACTGACTGATTGAGCCCGGTGCTGGTTTATGAAAATACAGGGGAACCCTACATTTTTTTTCTATTGTATTTTCACAACCAGGATCAGCTCAAAAAAGCCTGGTGCTGGTTGTGCTCTTAGGGGGAGACCCCAAGTTGTTTTTTTTAATATTTTTTACATTTTACTATTTTTTAAACACAGAAGTGTGCATGTATGTCAATGATCTGTGCATGTTTCTGTATAACTTGGACCTGCTCAGGCTATACTCGCTAGCCTGAAGTAGATCTGTTTTTTTACAAATCTTAGGTCAGTAATAGTGTGCGAGTTAAAAACTCACACTCTATTACATTGGTTGAGTTTTATCCTCACAATGGAGAAACATCTGTATTGCCATTGTTTTGCCATTGTTTTGCCATTGTGAGTTTGTGCAAATTTGCATGTTCTCGCACCTTATTACATAGAGAGTTCTAAAAATGTGTGAGTATAGCTCTATACTCGCACATTTTCGTACTCAGATCCTATTACATTTTGCCCCAACTCTCTTATAAAAGGACTAAGAGGCATCATCCACCACTTCTAACAAAGAAGAAGAAAATACTTATTGGTCATAACATTTAATTATCTAGTAAATGTTTCCACAACTAGACAAGTACACATAGCACCAAGCAGCATAGAGGTTGGCATTTCTTCATCACCCATCGTCATTGGTTATTTGTAAAGTGCCACAAATTTTGTGGCACCAGACATCCAACAGACAATGCAAACGAGTCATAAAAGTTGAGTGTGGTACTGTACATTATGTCCAAACAAGAACATTGACAACAATGTTCTTGTCAGATTTATTGTGCCGACAAGAACATTGTAAAATGTTGCTAATTTCAGCATTTTCACACTGTCAGCAATATAACTGTAAACATGCTGTTAACGCAGTATGTTTACAGTAATTCTACTGACACTGTTAAAATACTTTAATTAGCATTTTACCAGAGTCGACATTGTGATGCTGGGATTATCGTGCCGACAAGAACATTGTCGATAATGTTCTTGTTAACATTATGGGGTTTATTTACTAAAGTGCGGGATTTTAGAAGTGTAGATGCTGCCCTTAGCAAGCAATCAGATTCTACTTAACATTTATCTATCAACTTATAGCAGATAATCTGATTGGTTGCTATGGGCAACATATCCACTTCTAAAAACCCACATTTTAGCAAATAATATACCCCTAAGACTGCTTATCACAAAAATCACACAAATGCAAATTAAATATAAATACATAACATGTACATATGAGATAGACAAAGGAGGTGAAGATAAGAGGCATACTGTAGAAAAAGCCCTGCAAATGAGAACTTACAATAAAGATGGAGGGGAAAAAAAATTAAATACTAGTAGCTGGTGGGACACAAGTGCATGTGGAAGAAAGAGCATGTAAAGGGAATAGTCTAGGATGAGTAAGATAAAGTAAAGTTAAGATCTTAGTTTTGAAAGATTGGCAGTAGAAAGAGTGCCTGAACCAATGGGACATGGTGTTCTATAAATGGGGAGAAGCATAGGAGAAGTCTTGGAAATGGGAGTTAGAGGTGGTTTTTAGAGGAGAGGTGTGGGTTAGAGGTTTAACAGAACAGTTGAGTAAAGGTGAGTTTACGGATGATTGAAGGAGAGGTACTGTTTAGAGATGTGTAGGTAAGAGTAAACATCATTAATCATATTATGTAATGAATAGTAGACAGGTGATTACAGCATGGTGCAAAAATTAAGAAGCACTGGGAGGGTTAAGATCAGCCTCACCACTGAATTCAGGATGGAATACAGAAGATGAAAGGTGGTTAAGGGGAGGACAAATAAGGGGGACTTTGAACTAATCAAGAAGGGAGATTGAGGTCTCCATGGCAAGACAGAGAGCAGGATAATGGGAAAATAGAATATGCTTCAAGTGAAGCATTGGAGTAAGATTTCATCATCCAACACTTTGCAGAGCTCAACTACTTTTGCAGGTAGCGAGCCTGCCAGCAGTTGGGTCACCAAACACAAAGTGTGGTGGCTGTGGTTACTTTGTCATGGACTACATAGAGATTAGTGTTGTAGAAAAAGACAGTAGCATTTTAAAAGTACAAGTTAGATATCAGAGTAAGGAGTGATTTACAAAAGATGAAGATAAGGCCATTTAAGTAGGTCAATGTTCACATATATTTTGGGGAAAGTGTAGGAGCAGGAATCTAAGTGAGAAAGTAGATTGTGGTCTGACAGTGGTAATGATTAAGGTCTCTAAGTGAGAAAGTAGATTGTGGTCTGAAAGTGGGAATGATTAAGGTCTAGTGAGTAATAGTCACAATGGGGGAGATGTGTAAAGCCTTGGAAAAAGATATAGTAAAGTGGGGTAGTTGCCCAAAGCAACCAATCATCTTTTGACTGTCATTTGTAGAGCACTGTTTTTGAATCACAGTTAGAATCTGATTGGATGCTTTGGGCAACTTTCCACTTTATCTCTCTCCAATGCTTGATACATCTCCCCTTATGTGTGGAGATGAATTCCACTAAGAGAGACTAATAAAAGGAAGTCAGAGTGAGGAGTTAAGAGGCTGCAATGCCAGTTGGGTTGTCAATGGGAATGTTGACCTTTCCTAGAGGAAGAGTGGGCAGATCAGTGCAAAAGATGTGTGATAGACCAGTGGCAATGTTATCAAGGAATTGGAAGACAGGGTATGCAGGGCGATAGATGACAATGATGAAGAGGTACAGTGAATAGACATATCATATGAATGAGGACAGCAAGAGGGAGATAATACTAGAGATTCAACCAGGAGACAGGATTCCTACTCCTCCATCATGTTGGTAACCAAGGCTTGAAATGTTGCAGAAAGAGAAACCACTGTAGGAGAATATAGCTGAGAAAGCAGCATCAGAAGGAGAGATCCAGAAGACTGTAAGAGCTAGAGAGCAAAAGGTCATGGATGGATAAGTGTTAGTTACAGATGGGTGTAGCATTTCAGAATGCACAAGAAATTGGAGGTGGGTAAGAGGAGTGAAGAAAATTAGTTTTGTGGGGTCAAATGTACGAGGTTAGTGGGAAGTTTGGTGACAGGAGGGAAAACTTTTGTAGATAGTCTGGATTCAGCTGGGTTTGGGAACAACTTGGAAGAGGCGATGTGTGAAACAAAGGGTAAGGACTTTGAATATATGGGTGATGGACAAGAAGGTTAGGAGATGACTAAAGATAAATTATTCAACAGCAGTAATACAGTAGTTAAAGACAAAAGGTGAAAGTACAGTAATAAAGTCCAGAGATGAAGATATTTGGCCGGCGGTTCAAATCCTAACAGCGGCATCCCGGCAGCAGTGAAAATCCCAATCGTCGAAAGGTAAGTACTGACTAACCTATTCTACCCCTAACCCTAACACTCCCTTAGGGGTGCCTAACCCTAACCTCCCACCAAGTGCCTAACCCTAATCCCTCCTCTAAGTGCCTAAACCTAATCCCCCTTTCCCGCCGTCTAAATCTAAGTCCTCTGGGGGGGTGCCTAGCCCTAACCTCCCCCCGGGGGTTCCTAACCCTATCTCTCCCTACCCCTAGCCTAAACCTAACCTCCAGGGGGGTGCCTAACCCTAAGTCCCCCCCAGGAGCCCCTAACCTAACCCTCCCCCCCGCAGCTGTCCACGCCCGGCTTACCTTCATCAGTAATCCAGGTGTCGGGCTCCTGGTGTAGGGAAAATGACAGGAATTGGGATTTCGATACCTGTCATTTAACCCTTGCCGGGATTAGACATTCGGGAAGCCATCCATCAGGATCCAGACTGCTTCCCCTGTAAAAGGGTAGTTAGACATACAAAAATCCGGCTACACAGCATCCTGGAGGATCACAATTAAAATCAAGGAATTATCAATTAATACCTCCTATGAAGGTTAAAAACACAAAAGGATAGTAACATGAATGTAAGCTCTCACGAGCAGGGACCTCTTCCCTCTTGTGCTTCTCTTTACATTTTCTTCTACTCTTTACTCCCCGTAAGGACACATAACATGTGACTGCCAACTTACGGCTGCTTATTGTGAGTGCTTTAATCGCTATTGCAGCAATGTATATAATTTGTGTCCTTGTCCTGCACTGTAATGTACTGTAAGTTACTTGTTTCTTGTTCACTTATTAGTTCTATGTACTATGTAGGCACTGCGGAACACTTGTGGCGCAATATAAATAAAGGATAATAATAATAATTATAACATATTTATATAGATAGGATAGATAAATGCTAAACAGATGAAATCCCGATGCCTATCTAAATCCAGACCCATCCCGATCGATGGTACACCGGGGCATCTTAGCTGTTAGCCACAGGGGGGGGGAGTAAGCTTTAGGCACCACAGCGAGGTAAAGGTTAGGCTTTAGGGGTGGAGAGATTAGGGTTAGGCACTACTGGGGGGTTAGGGTTAGGCACTATGGGGGGCCAATTAGGTTTAGGTACCAAGGGGGGAGGGTTAGGTTTAGGCACTAATGGGGAGGGTTAGGGTGTAAGAAGTGAGGCTTAGGGGGAAAATAGGGGAGGATTAGTATACTTACCCGAACCCTGTCAGGATACCGAGCATCAGGATGCCACTGTTGGCATTTTGACAGTAGGCATCCCGACTGCCAATATTTCATACCCAACCCCTCTAAACAGTTCACTACTGTTTTTATGCCATGAAATTTAGTTAGTATTTCATTTTCAATATCTTACAGAGTTTAAGAACCAGACATACAAATCTTGTATTTGCATTAGGGAAAATAGTAGTATATTAGTATTCCACTTTTCTATAAGAAAGAAACCCCAAGAGAAATACTTTCAATATAGCTATTGTTTTCTTAGCCCTGTTAAATCTTTTAATTAAAGCATGTTAACAATTCCGCACAAAAACTGACTGAAACAAAAAAACAAATCCAGAAGCTAAGCCTATTTAAATGTATTGCAATTAATTTACTTTGTACTAGACTTGGGGAATAACTGTGTATAATGAATACATTTGCCAAAGGTGCCGCAGAACAAATACATTGGGCATAAGAGAATGGAAATGGCATTCTAGAGCATAATGAGTTTAGCTAGAAAGATTTGAGAAGCATTGTTATTGTAGTGTTTTGTTAATCATTTACTTTATTGTATTAGTGGAGTCCATTACTGACACCTGCAGTACATTACTCTTCAACAGTACAGTATATACAATTTGCCTGGCTAACTGTTCATACTTATTTTCAGTTATTTTTCTGTCAATATTTATGAGACATTTGGTGGCAATTCATTAAGAACAGAGGGACTGATTCAGAGCCGGACGCTATTTGCGCTCGCTTGTTCAGAAAAAGGGGCCGGCTATTTAAATTGAGCGCTCGCTCTTTGCGGTCTGTTGACGCCTCTATATCTGAGTGAGCGAACGAAACATGCGCTTGCTATTTTGTAAAGATGCCCCCTGGCCGCTCGCATCATACGTCATCTCCGCTATTTATTAGATTAATCGAGTACATCGAAAGGCGTCTGCTCGCAGTGCTTCTGGTTGGATTTTCCTACCGCAATCATGCGAACAGTTCAGGCTAAGAGACAACCAAGTGAAGTGGCCGATGACGCTGCTTTGTTAATTATGCACAACCTTAAAACGCCCGTTTTGACCGTTTGGCACGCCTGCGTTCGGATCTCCACTCCCCGTTTTCAAGCACCTTCCCCTGTTACCACCCACAAACGCCTCATCCTGTCACTCAAATTAGCAGGCACTCGCAATTTTGCGAACACACGATTTCCGACCGCACTGACTGGTTGGAGCATGTGCATTACGACCCATACGCATGCGCAGAAGTGTGAACATTGCTCGGAGCGAACGAGCGGCCCCTTACGAGAGGCTCTGAATCAGGCCTAGAGTGCATCAATTCTCTGCACATTTAATCTATTTATGTGCATATCAGTTGCTATATTGCATGTCCTACTAAGATAAATATCAGTTATGAGATGACTTCACTAAAGACACCATGGGCATCAAGAGGGGAAAGCGATATAAAGTTTCAGGTCCCAGTTCTATCTGTGCAGTCATGCCCCCAAGATGCGTCCACCATGCACCCTTCAGAGGGGTTCAAAATGTTGCTGGGCCATGCCACCACATGTTTGCTAGTGCCTGCCCCCCCTCACCACATAGCAAAGCCAATTTAAATTTCAACCTAGCAGTATAGGAAAAGCAGGGAAATGCATTGACACAATGGCAGCAATTTAAATGTACTACTTTGGTAGCTGGTGTTAAATACATCCACTAATTTCTAATTAAAACTGGGGATGTTAGTATGTGTAAGCAGAAATACCCAACAGTGATAATTATAGATCAAAATAGTAAGTATGCAACCTTCCATAGAATACACAGCATCATGGCCAGTTACAGTGAGGTTTGAGTTACGTCTTAGATTTGCTCAAAATTTTATGTTATAGTAAAAAAAATATGCTATAAAATAAAATATGCAAATGTACATTTCAGTATTTATGTATTTATTTGTATTATATTATTACGTATAATGTGCATGGGTCTTAAAGACTCTTTAACAATATACTAGGACAAAGAGCCTGATTCAGAGATGTAGGCTAATTACACAGATGATGCATCCTTGTATGCAGCGGTTGTGTGATAATATGTTAAGCTGCTACAGGAGGGAGGGGGGGTGTGGGCTCACCATTGGTCTGTGTTAATTTTTCATGTGTGGGGAGGGGGGATGGGGGGCTGCTGGCTGCATTTGTGTGAAAGAGGTGCGTGTTTCTGTGTAGGCTTTCAGTGTGTGTGTGTGTATGTGTCAGTGTGTGTATATGTGTCAGTGCATATGTGTCAGTGTGTGTATATGTGTCAGTGTGTGTGTATATGTGTCAGTGTGTGTATATATGTCAGTGTGTGTACTGTATTTATGTCAGTGTGTGAGTGTATCTCTGTCAGTGTGTGTCTGTGTGTTAAAAGACAATGCAGGGGGAAGATGATAATGGTGTGACTGAGAGACAATACAGGGGGGAGCTGATCGCATGACTGAGAGACAACACAGCAGGGAAGCTGATCACTTGACTAAGAGACAATGCAGGGGGGAGCTGATTGCATGACTGAGAGACGATGCAGGGGGGGAGGTGACGGTGTGTTGAGAGATGATGCAGGTGGGGTGATGGTGTGGCTGAGAGATGATGTAGGGGGGAGGTGATGGTGTGCTGAGAGATGATGCAATAGGGAGATGATGGTGTGCTGAGAGTTGATGCAGGGGGGGAGATGATGGTGTGCTAAGATTTGATGCAGGGGGAGGTGATGGTGTGCTTAAAGATGATACAGGAGGGAGATGATGGTGTGCTGAGAGTTGACACCGGGGGGGCGGCGATGGTGTGCTGAGAGATGATTGCGGTGGAGGTGAGGGTGTGGCTGAGAGACGACGCATGGAGGGAGATGATGGTGTCGCTAAGAGTTGATGCAGTGAGATGGTGTGGCTGAGAGACACAGTGGGAAAGAAGTTACACAGGGAGCACAAGTCTGGTTTAACTGCTGTTGTATGATGATGACCTTGTTAATATTCCTACACACACAGGCATGTTCCGGACAATGTGACCTATATGAATATTGAATACCGACTGAAGACACCGTCATCACAGGGAGGATACATTTCTTCAGAGGTTCCACATTGCAAGAAACCACTGTATAGGCAAGGTGCATATAAAGTGAAAAGGCATGTGAAGATGATGGTGTGCTGAGATTTGATGCAGGGGGAGGTGATGGTGTGCTTAGAGACAACGCAGAGGGGAGATGATGGTGTGCTGAGAGTTGACGCAGGGGGGACGGTGATAGTGTGCTGAGAGTTGATGAAGGGGGGGCGGTGATGGTGTGCTGAGGGATGACGTGGGGGGAGGTGGTGGTGTGGTTGAGAGAAAATGCATGGAAGGAGATAATGGTGTGGCTAAGAGACAATGCAGTGAGATGATGGAGTGGCTGAGAGACACAGGGGGAAAAAAGTTACAGAGGGAGCATGAGTCTGGTTGAACCGCTGTTGTATGATGATGACCTTGTTAATATTCCTACACACACAGGCATGTTCCGGATGATGTGACCTATATGAATATTGAATACTGACTGAAGATGCCGTTGTCACAGGGAGGAAACATTTCTTCAGAGGTTCCACATTGCGAGAAACCAATGTATAGGTAAGGTGCATACGAATGTAAAAGGAATGTGAAAAGAAATGGGTGGCGTATCATGTTGGCACGCCCCATTTTCAGTAGCCATGCCCCTTCCGATATGTGACCACGCCCATTTTTTGTTGCGTGCCAAATATGTTTTGCTATATTGTGGGGGGAGTGGGTGCTAATCTTAAACTTGCCCAGGGCTCCGAAGACCATAGTTACGCCACTGGGTTTGTGTACATTTCTGAATTGGCTGAAGTTGCCTCTGTAGGGATCCATATATTTTACATTATCTTGGCATTCAGATTATGGAGCTAACATTAAGAGCAACAGTGCTCCTAGGGGTATATTTACTAAAGTGCAGGTTTTTAGAAGTGGAGATGTTGCCCATAGCAACCAATCAGATTCTAGCTATTATTTTCTAGAAGGTGCTAGATAAATGTTAAGTAGACTCTGATGGGTTGCTATGGGCAACATCTCCGCTTCTAAAAACCTGTACTTTAGTAATATATACCCCCTAGTCTTTGGTAGAGTGAGTGGAATCCTCGGTTTGGTAGCCCCTCCTTAATAGAAGTTCCAGTACTGGTAGCTGATTAACGATCAAGTAGTGCTCATCAATATTTTTAATTATCTAGTTAACTGTATACTGATTCCATTCCAAACTGCTTGTCAACTGAACTTCTACATATTTGTATGGAATTTGTAAAGGATTTTTTCACAAATTTACTAACCCAGCTCCATTTATTTGTCACTGCATATCCTACATGATATGACTTGTAGTTCCATGATAGCTGAAGAGCCACATGTTCTCCAAAAGACACACACAATCTGTGGCTAAACATCTTTTGAATAAAACACTTTTAATCAGTTTGGTCACTAATTAATTCACTGCATTGAGAGCTGTATGGAATATTTAAAAAGTTATTTATGTTCTATGCACTCATCATTCTTCATTTTTTTTTTGTTTGTTTTTTTACTTTCATAAAAAAAGCATGTAGTTGACCAATACTGCCTTTCAGAATCATGTTTATCCCATTTTGAAAAATCACATCTGATTATGGATGCAAATATAAAACATAGCTAAATTATGTATACATTGCAATCAATTTCATTGCAAAAACTTGCATCTTTTAGTTACCCAATTCTGAAACTGTATCAAAGACCACAAAATAAGATGGTGTTATGCAAAATCATTAATATACTCTGGCTAAAGTGTGTGTGTGCGCGTGCGTGCGTGCGTGCGTGCGTGTGTGTGTGCGTGTTATGTGCCCAAAATTTCTGGCAGTGTCCGAGGTACAGGATTCAGAATATATGTTTCTGGAAATCTATGACCTGGGAAATATCTTTATATTTCATTGCTGACCAGCAGCGCAATACAATTCCTATAATTCTGCATATCAGCTGTAAATCTTACTTTCTACATTAATCATCCAGGCTTTCAAAGTTAACATTTATTGAAAATGATTAAAATGCAAAAATTGGAAACTTTTATCAAATTCAGTATTCAGGATATGATGGAAATTGTCTTACTCCAATATCACTACCATTGATGAATTTCATAAAAATATTGTAATTATTTATTGATAAGTCTTGTTGCAGCTTTAAGTGAGCAAAAGGTTTTGTCTCATCTATTATGGGGTTGCAATGTCTTCTTGAACAGTCCCAGATCACAGACAAGTTCTCCTTTATGGGGAGTAAGGGACTATTTAGTCACTACCTAAGTGTCACAGACAGTTTTCATTTATTACTAAATCCTTCTAAGTGCCAGAGATACCTTTATTTTCTTAAAATTATATTAAAATGCTATGATACTTCTTATATAACAGTATGTTTATTTCATCATTGTTGGATGTTAGATCAGCTTTGATAAGGAAGAGAACAAAATATCAATCTGTTTATATGGCTTTATTACAACAGTACAGTAATTGCTATAAAAGTAATCTTAATAAATCATTAGCTTACTCTTGCTTATTCTCGTACATTGTTTTATTTCACAGAAAGAAAGCAAATACTATTTTTGCTTTACATTTTACAATAATAAATCTTAAGCACTTAAATCATATAGGGTTCAATAATTTGCAAATATGAAGGCAAAAAGGCACAAATGAAGGGTTAAAAAATTACAGCCACATATTAGTTAATAAGCCAAATTCATAAGTCAAATGTGCTCTACACTGTTTAATATGTAAGGTCAATTTTGCCTAATGTATTACTCAGCACATTACTTTGCATAAGGCCATCAAGTGACTCTGGAACAGGGGTTTAATACAAGCAGACATAATAAAAAAGTCAAAAGTGAAAGCTTCCGTGCTATGATCTGGCTGATGCGGCATGACCACAGGGAAGTCAAATAAGACTCAGGCAGAGTTTCCTGATTTTATATTCACAACCTTTCAGCCAAACCCAGTCACAGCCTCTTTTCTCTGTCTTTCTTTCTTTGTTAGATTCACACACTCTACTCTTCCAATTGCTTTAGCCTGAAGCAGTTGACATTTACCCCAGCTAGATAATCGAGGAATAACATTTGCGTTACAGTTTAACATGACCCCTGCCTCTACAGCTCATTTTAGATTACCTTCCAAAAAATGGTTGCTGACACTGTAGTGATGTGGAGGGCGGAGGAGGAGGTGGGGGTGGAGAGAGGATGAATAGGAAAGCTTATTATTGTAGCAGCACATTCAATGTCATAAGGAGCTGCTATGCCCTTTTCAGTTCTGGGTGAGCTACTATTAAGGAAAAGGTATTAAAAAGAAGGACGATTGTGATGCGTACGACACACAGGTTAAGAAAAAAGCAAAGGTTAATGGATTGACTGTTACCTGTGTATGAGGCTTAAGTGTTGCCCTATACACAAGGGTATTGCGTCTGCATTTTTTCTAAGAGAAACTGAATTAAAGTCCTAATATATTCGCATAACAGGGTGTGATGGTCTGTTTGATAACCAAGGACAAATGGTAATTTAAAGTTTAAAAAGCTTATATTTGATAATGTAAATTTTAAGATTATTGTACTCTGTCTTTGTTTATTTTGTATATACATCTGTACACTGGTAAACTGACAGATGTAGATTCTAAAATAAATGTATTATATGGCAAACCCACTGTGAGTCGGTTAGTAAGATCACATCTTGCACAGTGCAGTGAATCTATATATTTTGTATTGCAGGTCAGGGCACACAAACAGTATGTTTACAGCCACATTGTGTATGACTATGATTTATATCCAAGCCTATTATCACATTTTGCCTGTTCACATAATTTATATTATTTTTATAGTGTTTATGTTTTTCTATCTAAACGTAGCTACTTTGTGCCTCATACACGGTTCAAATGGCTCCTGATAGTAAAGTGACATAAAAACTGCCCTTATAAGTGACAAATATTTATTTTTATTACATTTGGCTTATGTCCATATATCCTTATAACTCGATCTTCAGATATATCTGTTTAGTGTGTACCCAGCTTTATCTCAATATATCTATCCGGCGTATGTCCATATATTTATGTCACTTATATCCATATATCTATGTGGCTTATGTCCATATATCTAAGTGGCTTATGTCCATATATCTATGTGGCTTATGTCCATATATCTATGTGGCGTATGTCCATATATTTATGTGGCTTATGTCCATATATCTATGTGGCTTACTGTATGTCCATATATTTGGCCTACTTACCTTCTCCTGTCGGGATTTAAGCTTTTTGGGCTTCTGGCATCAGTCTTTCACCCTGTGACTATTCAGCCGTCAGGATATCATACCCAACCCCATATGTCTATGTGGTGTAAGTCCATATATATATTATTATTATTATTATCCTTTATTTATATGGCACCACAAGTGTTCCGCAGCGCCTTACATAGCACATAGAACTAAAACAAGACACAAGTAACTTACAGTACATTACAGTGCAGGACAAGGACACGATTTATATACATTGCTGCAATAGCGATTAAAGCACTCACAATAAGAAGCTGGGATTATTCATTGCTGCAATAGCGATTAAAGCACTCACAATAAGCAGCCGGGATTATTCATTGCTGCAATAGCGATTAAAGCACTCACAATAAGAAGCCGGGATTATAAATTGCTGCAATAGCGATTAAAGCACTCACAATAAGCAGCAGGGAGTTGGCAGTCACGTGTTAGGTGCCCTTATGGGGAGTAATCAGTAGAAGAAAAAGTAAAGAGAAGCACATGAGGGAAGAGGTCCCTGCTCATGAGATCTTACATTTTAAAGATATAAATATAAATAAATATAAATAAATATAAATATATGCGGCGTATATATTCATACTGTATATCTATGTGGTGTATGTCCATATAGCTATGTGGTTTAAGTCCATATATCTATTTGGTTTATTTCCAAATCTCTATGTGGTTTATGTCTATATATCTATGTGGCTTATGTCCATATATCTATGTGTTTTATGTCCATATATCTATGTAGCTTATGTCCATAAATCTATGTAGCTTATGTCCATAAATCTATGTGGCATATGTCCATATATCTATGTGTTTTATGTCCATATATCTATGTAGCTTATGTCCATAAATCTATGTAGCTTATGTCCATAAATCTATGTGGCATATGTCCATATATCTATGTGCCATATGTTCGTATATCTATGTGGCGTATGTCCAAATATCTATGAGGCATATGTACATATATCTATGTGGCATATGTACATATATCTATGTGGCGTATGTCAATATATCTATGTGGTTTATGCACATATATCTATGTGGCTTATGTCCATATATCTATGTGGCTTATGTCCATATATTTATGTGGCATATGTACATTTATCTATGTGGCGTTTGTTCATACTTTATATCTATGTGGCATATGTCCATATATCTATGTGGCATATGTACATATATCTATGTGGCATATGTCCATATATCGATGTGGCATATGTACATATATCTATGTGGCATATGTCCATATATCTATGAGGCTTATGTCCATATATCTATGTGGCTTATTTCCATATATTTATGTGGCATATTTACATATATCTATGTGGAGTTTGTTCATACTTTATATCTATGTGGCATACAGTATGTCCATATATCTGTGTGGCATATGTACATACAGTATATCTATGAGGTGTATGTCCATATATCTATGTGGCATATGTCCATATATCTTTGTGGCATATGTCCATATATCTATGTGGCATATGTACATATATCTATGTGGCGTAAGTCCATATACCTATGTGGCTCATGTCCATATATCTATGTGGCTTATGTCCATCTATTTAAGTGGCATATGTACATATATCTATGTGGCGTTTGTTCATACTTTATCTCTATGTGGAATATGTCCTTATATCTATGTGGCATATGTACATATATCTATGTGGCATATGTCCATATATCTATGTGGCTTATGTCCATATATCTATGTGGCTTATGTCCATATATCTATGTGGCGTATGTCCATATATTTATGTGGCTTATGTCCATATATCTATGTGGCTTACTGTATGTCCATATATTTGGCCTACTTACCTTCTCCTGTCGGGATTTAAGCTTTTTGGGCTTCTGGCATCAGTCTTTCACCCTGTGACTATTCAGCCGTCAGGATATCATACCCAACCCCATATGTCTATGTGGTGTAAGTCCATATATATATTATTATTATTATTATCCTTTATTTATATGGCACCACAAGTGTTCCGCAGCGCCTTACATAGCACATAGAACTAAAACAAGACACAAGTAACTTACAGTACATTACAGTGCAGGACAAGGACACGATTTATATACATTGCTGCAATAGCGATTAAAGCACTCACAATAAGAAGCTGGGATTATTCATTGCTGCAATAGCGATTAAAGCACTCACAATAAGCAGCCGGGATTATTCATTGCTGCAATAGCGATTAAAGCACTCACAATAAGAAGCCGGGATTATAAATTGCTGCAATAGCGATTAAAGCACTCACAATAAGCAGCAGGGAGTTGGCAGTCACGTGTTAGGTGCCCTTATGGGGAGTAATCAGTAGAAGAAAAAGTAAAGAGAAGCACATGAGGGAAGAGGTCCCTGCTCATGAGATCTTACATTTTAAAGATATAAATATAAATAAATATAAATAAATATAAATATATGCGGCGTATATATTCATACTGTATATCTATGTGGTGTATGTCCATATAGCTATGTGGTTTAAGTCCATATATCTATTTGGTTTATTTCCAAATCTCTATGTGGTTTATGTCTATATATCTATGTGGCTTATGTCCATATATCTATGTGTTTTATGTCCATATATCTATGTAGCTTATGTCCATAAATCTATGTAGCTTATGTCCATAAATCTATGTGGCATATGTCCATATATCTATGTGTTTTATGTCCATATATCTATGTAGCTTATGTCCATAAATCTATGTAGCTTATGTCCATAAATCTATGTGGCATATGTCCATATATCTATGTGCCATATGTTCGTATATCTATGTGGCGTATGTCCAAATATCTATGAGGCATATGTACATATATCTATGTGGCATATGTACATATATCTATGTGGCGTATGTCAATATATCTATGTGGTTTATGCACATATATCTATGTGGCTTATGTCCATATATCTATGTGGCTTATGTCCATATATTTATGTGGCATATGTACATTTATCTATGTGGCGTTTGTTCATACTTTATATCTATGTGGCATATGTCCATATATCTATGTGGCATATGTACATATATCTATGTGGCATATGTCCATATATCGATGTGGCATATGTACATATATCTATGTGGCATATGTCCATATATCTATGAGGCTTATGTCCATATATCTATGTGGCTTATTTCCATATATTTATGTGGCATATTTACATATATCTATGTGGAGTTTGTTCATACTTTATATCTATGTGGCATACAGTATGTCCATATATCTGTGTGGCATATGTACATACAGTATATCTATGAGGTGTATGTCCATATATCTATGTGGCATATGTCCATATATCTTTGTGGCATATGTCCATATATCTATGTGGCATATGTACATATATCTATGTGGCGTAAGTCCATATACCTATGTGGCTCATGTCCATATATCTATGTGGCTTATGTCCATCTATTTAAGTGGCATATGTACATATATCTATGTGGCGTTTGTTCATACTTTATCTCTATGTGGAATATGTCCTTATATCTATGTGGCATATGTACATATATCTATGTGGCATATGTCCATATATCTATGTGGCTTATGTCCATATATCTATGTGGCTTATGTCCATATATTTACGTGGCATATGTACCTATATCTATATGGCTTACGTCCATAAATCTGTATGACATATGTCCATATATCTATGTGGTTTACGTCCATATATCTATTTGGCTTATGTCCATTGATCTAAGTGGTTATGTCCATATATCTATTTGCCTTATGTCCATTGATCTATGTGGTTATGTCCATATATCTATTTGCATTATGTCCATTTATCTAAGTGGCTTATATCCATATAGTCATGTGGCATATGCACATATATCTATGTGGCGTATGTTCATACTGTATATCTGTGTGGTATATGTCCATATATATATATATATATATATATATATATGTGGTTTATGTCCATATATCTATTTGGCTTATGTCCATTTATCTATGTGTTTTGTGTCTATATATCTATGTGGCTTATGTCCATATATCTACATACAGTATGTGGCCTATGTGCATCTATCTCTTTGGCTTATGTCCATAGATCTATGTGGCTTATGTTCATACTGTATTTGTATGTGGCGTATGTCCATATATCTATTTGGCTTATGTCCATATATCTATGTGGCTTATGTCCATATATCTATGTGGCGTATGTCCATATATCTATGTAGTTTATGTCCATATATCTACGTGGCTTATGTCCATATATCTACGTGGCTTATGTCCATATATCTATGTGGCTTATGTCCATATAGCTACGTGGCTTATGTCCATATATCTATGTACATATGTATATGCTCATTTGCTTTGCAGTAGTTGAAGCAGGAGATTTCAGGAAAAGCACTGCTTTCTTTCACTTCTGAGGGGACGTGTGTTGAAAGCAATTTTGCATGGCTTAAATGTCCTTTGGCACCATAACAAATAAGGAACACCAGGTCATTTAAATAATTCTATGGTCATTTAAATATATAATTCTATAAAATGAAATTGACTTTGATATATTTTAGACACCATAAAGAATATAATTGTGCCTAGCTAATAGTACTTTGAAACACCCACAATTTTCTTTGGTCCACTCATGTGTAAAATTTAATATACTTTATATTTAACCGTGCACATCTATGTACCGTCTGAAAAATAGGTGCAAATGGACTTGTGAGCTATTTTAAATATTATTCTCTTCAGAAATTACAATTATTGTAAGCTAAGATTTTTGTGTGTCATTTGTAGCATTTACAGCTGCAATACAGTCTAAAAAGAAGTTATTATTTTGTTTTTTTCTACTATAAATCATCAACCTATAATGTTTGTTTATTTTCTGAATTGCTATTTAAGTTACTAATGTAGCAGGTATTCTCTTTCCATTACTTGCTACTATAAACCTTTCTAATCTTTCTTTCCCTTTAGTGCCTCCACCCAAGTCTTGTATCTCATTATGCTAAACCTGGAGTGGACTTGGGAACACCCCTTTCTGGTAAGTATTGGTTATGTGTCAAGTTATACCTTAATATCAATGGACTTAACCCACCAGTGACACTTACAAATATGCAGAAGCAATAATTCACTTCAATTTAACATCTATGTTCATACTCAGGATTACACACGAATAGGTAACATAGTTTATTTTACTGCAACTCTCTGTTCTGCTGAAGATGAGTTTGGTTAAATGCATCCGAATACTTGAATAAGTTTGAGGATAGATAAGCACCCTGTTTGATATGTCATTTTGTTAGGTAAGTTAAGGGTTAAAAGCTGGAGGGGGATGTGGTTAGTATTCGTCACTTGAGGAGTATAAGCCTATGGTAGGATTTAAGGGAGGGCTTAGAGGTTCCATATAAATAGCCTGGTGAGGGAGCCATCTTCCTCTTTCCAGTTTATTTCAACCAGGCTGGCTAAGTGACATATGTATTGTATTTTATATGTCTGTCTTTCTCTTCTTCTTTCACATTTCACACCCCATTTATTTCCCCTGGTCTACCACCCTCTCTGTCTCCTGTTAATTTTATCTTTTACTACCTTCCTTTTTCTAATTTCCCCCCTGTCCTTTCCTTTCTGCACATGTTCCATACTTTTCCTCCCCCTTACACCGCTTGTTTTTCCATATAGTCCCTGTTACCTGCCAGTGCCCTCCCTCCCTGTCATTTCCAGATACACAGGCCCCGTGTCCCCCCCCCCGCCCCCGGCTGCCAGGCCTCTCACCTTCGTAGCTGCTTCCCCAGCCAGGCGAGGGCCATGGTCCGCTCAGGCGCAAGGCTCCACCTGCCTGCACTCCCGCTGCCGGCTCTCGATTGCCGCCCCCCCACATCGACCACCCCTTCCCCGCGGCCGCCTGCTCTCAAGCAGCAGCAATATTAGCTAGACGGCCCCCACTCCCCGTCTCCCCTCACGCTAAGCACGGCCATCCCGCTCCCTGCACCGGTGGCTAGCTCCACCCACAGGGTTGCGGCGGCCATCTTGTGCAGCCAGGCGCCGCATGGTGCTCTGCTGCACCCCTCCGAGCCCCCCATGCCCCCACTACTTACGAACAGGGGGACACCTCCCTGCACAGCCCCCCCTGCTCTGCCAGCACCAGAGACTCCCTTGGTGCGGTGTCCCCTAGCGCGTCACCCACCCCAACTTGTCCCCTTCCCCCCCCCGCACCCTGGGGTGGGGGTTACACCCCCCCTTGCATTTAGGGGCGGCTGGTGCACAGCACAATAATCCTGCCCCATTCAAGCCTACAATGACGCGCCATCGGGCTGCCCCCCCCTCCTTATTTCCCTGCCACCGGGATGCTGCACATAAGCCCAATGCAATTTTCAGCCCCTTATCATCCGCCCCGCTTATGCACTGCCAGCCACTGCCCCCCACTCTCCTCCAGTTCACCCCCTCCACTGCTAATGCGGCCCCCCCTTTTTTCCCAGGGATAGGCGCCTCACTACAAGGCGCAATAGCTATGCCCATCCAGCCGCATGCCACTACAGCTGTTTTCCTGAACCCATACATGTTTCCACCCCCTCCTCACACCCCTCCCCCCAAAACCTGATCCCGTACCCCCGCTGGCTACAGCATCTCCTGCTCTTTCTTCTGCGGAGGAACTTTGTTGCGTGGGTTTCACCGGATATTTTTTCGAGCCCCCGGGTCACAGTTTTTTGCGCGTCTAGGACCATTGTCGAAGTCCAGCGGACAGATGGTGCTGATGTCGAATCAAGTCATGGTGGGCGCACCGCGCAACGAGGGACTGTTGGCGAACACAAAGGAGCCAGTGGCTGGGCCTTCCACGTCAGGATCAGGTGAGCATGGTGTTAACCCATTTGCGCAGCACACATTCCCCTTCCACTGATGATTCTAGCGATTCTTCCAGTTCATTTGTAAATCCGCGCAAGCTTAGGCGTTACTTAGTGCAAATTTAATGGGTAGCAAGGGTGCCCTTAGAGATTTAACACAGTGTCAGCAATTGAGGTACCGGATGAAGCGCGGGTTATGGTTCACTGAGCGAATACGGCTATCCTTAAAGATTTAAAGTTTTAAAGTAGGGAGCGGTTAGTGAAGAGTAAATTTGTGGATATGTTTGTGATTACGGCTGACACACGTAGGTTTAGTTCAGGCTAAGTCAGCAGGAGTAATGGCGGGGGCCTTCGGGTATGTTATGTTTTTTGCGGCGTGCTACCTTGAGTCCAGACACAACAGGAGGGACAGGCAGTGTTTTCAATTAAGTTTCAAGGATGTTGAGGTTTGGCTTGCTCGACCAACTGCCTAGCTTGCCTGTGGAATCCTCGGTTGGTCGGAAGCAGCCCTTTCTGGCCTGCCCAGATCTGTGGGCATCAGCCGCTGGTAGTGCTACGCGTGTAATAACACGCAGGGTCATATGGGGCAGGCTGTGGATACAGTCATATCTGCATGCTCTGTGGGAGCATTCATCCAGCCAAGGTGTGCGCGTTGGTCTGCCGCACAGGGTCAAGGAGAATATTGCTGCAGCAGCGCAGAGGTGTTCAGAAAAGCACCGTCATTGATTAATTTGGGGGGTTTTGGCGTGGGTTTGCATTTATCTTTGACACAGGAATATCCGTGGTTTCTGAGAGGAATCTGAAAGCGGAAGTCGGGTGGGGGCCCATGCGTGACCCCTTTTGCTCCACCCACTTTTGGTAGGGTTTAGGTGCACCGCCTTCAAGGGGGTGTCGTAGAAGGAATTGGGTAAATTGGGGTTGTTACAGAGTCTCTTACATAAATGGAAGGGTTCGGCAATCACACAAAATATCTGTCAGATCACTGCGCCGTTTAACAAACGGGGGGAGGGCTCTACTAGCTAAGGCAGATATCGCATCTGCTTTTTGACTGCTGCCCATTTCACCCCGAGTCCTTTAAATATTTGGGGTTTGGAGTTGCAGGGCTCAATTACGTTACACAGAGGGAAAGCCCTTATGGCCTTGTGGTTAAGATGACTGTTTTTACATGCCGGCCGATTGGCTTTTTCATTTCGTGTACTTTAGTTGAAGGTTTTAGTTACTTTTTGCAATAGTTGTCCATGCGGGTATTGGGACATACTGTTGTGTCCCGCTACCTGGATGTTTTCATGTTATGGGGCTAGTAGATACCAGAGTTTGCCAGTATTCAATTAATTTCCTTAGTTTAGTCGTTATGGGAGCCCCGATGGCTCGTGACAGGTAAGAAGGTTCAGTTATGTGCATTATCTTATTTGCGGATAGAAATCGATACCTTGATAGGATTATGCCGCTTGCCTAGGGCGAAGGCGTGGCGTTTTGGGGAGTTGCTAGTAGCATTTCATTTTGGCAAAAAAAAAAAAAAGTTTTGCTAGTACAGTTGCAGTCGCTATCGGGCCCCCTCAGTTTGGCATTTAGAGTCATACATAGGGGTCGGTTTTTCAGTAGATGGCTAGAAGGAGCCACAGCAGGGGTTAGGAAGCCTCGTCACCTCATATGTGTCCCTCTGGAGCGGAGTGGACATGCTGCGCATTTGTTTGTTTTTTATGCGCAAATTCAACGGAGTACAGTTCTGCACACGTCACCCGTAGCCAAGTCCGAACTTAGACCGTTACGTATGCATCCTGTTCATTAAGTGGTGCATTTGAAGGGGAGTGTGGCAGGGAGCCTTGGCCGGTTTCCTGTGGGGTTCAGGGCCTAGACAGGAACATCCTTATTCTTGAGAATTTTTCAATTGTAGTGGCGGTCAAACTGCGGTCCAGCAAGCCTTGCATTAGGCAAATCCTGTTGGTGATAACTTAGGTGTGGTATAAGAAGGCTCTAATCTAGGACGGACTTGGATCCGGCCTCGCAGTGGTTAGGCATCTATGTGTTTAAGGAATATTGAGTTTAGGGCACGGCATGTTTCGGGCGTTGCTACCAAGATAGTGGACATCATATATCGTTCAGTAGGACATGTTTCATTTGCTCGCGCCTCCTGCTAATTTACATGGTTTCTCCTTCCCCTTCCATGCCTGGTGGATCGTCACGCCGGCATCCAGGGACTAGCACGGAAGTCATGGGCACCAAGTACATTAAGACCTACACGCTAGTTTTGTGCGATTGGCAAGGTGTTTAGCTTCCAAGAGCGGGCGGTTTCAGATGGTTAATGATTGTATGGCAGAGTTTGTCTGTAGCTGCTATGACAGGGGTCATTCCAAGGCGGCTTGTCTCCAGTGTTACCCAGTATAATTTTCCAAGTTGCACGTTTGGCGGATCCTGACAAATTATTTGTATTAAACAAGGCATTTAATAGGGTGGGCAAGAGAGTATTAACAAAGGTATTTAATAGGGTGGGCAAGGGAGTGTCCTAACAAAGGCGTTGCGCGGAGCCCCATCAACGCAGCCCTATTACAGGATTTGATTGGGCCAGTAAAGGAGTGGCTTCGGTCAAGTGCTAGGCGCCTTCCCCCCCCCCTTTTTGATTAGCATTTTCATTAGCTTACTTTAGGGCTTTTAGAATGGGTGAGCTAGTTGCTGCTACTAAGATTTCTGCGCTATCAGGTTTAATGTTAAAATAAGGTGGTTATCAAACCGGTATTGAGCTTGTGGTGAATAGATGGGTCTAAGACAGATTAACTGGCAGGGAGCGAAGGATTTCTATTCAGATGCATGCAGATTCAGTGATTTGGCCAGTTGCTCTTTGGGGTACTTTAATAGGGTTTGCCCTCCAGGTGGCGGGCAGTGGTTATCCATGTTAATCTAACTCCCTTTTGTCCAGGTCGTACTTTACGAGGGTGTTTCAGAATTATATTATAGTTAGGGCAGTGGATGTCGTATTTGAAACAAGTAGCATTAAGTAGTTGTGCTCCTTGCGAGTTTGTTGGGAAACCCAGGGGCCTTATGCCTACTGCCGCTAGGGATTCTGAAAGGATTTTCAGCTTTTGCCCTCAAGGAGGTTTTGCTGTTTTTCATCTTCAGATGGGTCACCCAACTATTTGTTTCCCTTTCCATGTGGTTAGATTATTGTTGTTATTATACATAGCAATTTCTGTTTGTATTAAATACCAATATCTGTCTGTATAAATGCCAATTCTGTCTAGGTGAACTTCCGGACAGGGTTGTCCGTGAGTGCTAACTGTCGGGTGTGGGAAAATTCCTATATTTACTGGGCTAGCCAGCACCCTTTGGAGTTACATGCCCAATTTTGGTTGTGAGTGCGTAAGTGGCATTGCTTAGGATTACGAGAAATGCACTGTAAGTGCCTGCTAGATGCCCCATGGGCAGCAGAGGAGAAGTTTGGGGCCAGACTTGGGAGGCAATGATTTGGTCGCGTTCGTGGGTATTGAACAGATATGGCCATTGCACGCTTGTCATTTAGCGTTTGGTGGACGCGTCATACAATACCCAAGTTTATGTCACGGGGCAGAGAGCTTGCATAGGCCCGACGGGGTACATCTCACGAGCGCGCGGCTAGAGCGGTTGACCGATGACCTCTGCAGTTTTCAATTTCATTAAGAAGGTCACAGTTTTGGTGGCGGGCCTGGTTCTGCGAACCGGGCTTTGGCGGGAAGCAGTGCTCATGGGCGGCCTATTATTAGCGCAGGAGTGCCTGTGGTAGCATTCTTCCTTTGAGAGCGGCCAGTTTGTCACCACCTAAAGGGGGGACATGGTCATTGTTCCAAGGGAGGGACCAATGCTGTGCCAATTAGGGAAGGATGGTACTGCCCCAGGTCAGTCTGTGCAGGGCGGGGATCCGCCCCTTTTTATTTGTATTGATATCCACTGGGCTGTGGCCTTGGAGCACTGCTTTCTTCTTGCCACCTATTCTAGAATTTCAATTTGATCAATAAATTCTGGCTGTGACCTCTTTGAATTCCATATGCATGTGTCAGTGTGTTTATTTCTAGGTTTAGGATTAAGTTAAGTTAACAAAAGGGAATAATAAAACAAATGGGTGACTTAATGCATCCGAATACTTGAATAAGTTTGAGGATAGATTAGCACCCTGTTTGATATGTAATTTTGTTAGGTAAGTTAAGGGTTAAAAGCTGGAGGGGGATGTGGTTAGTATTCGTCACTTGAGGAGTATAAGCCTATGGTAGGATTTAAGGGAGGGCTTAGAGGTTCCATATAAATAGCCTGGTGAGGGGAGCCATCTTCCTCTTTCCAGTTTAGTTCAACCCCACCCACCCACCCACCTGTTTAAGATGGCTTGTGTAAATTTTTCAGTTGTTGGTTTGTGCATTTGTCTGTGTTTGCTTCCAACAGGTAGAGGTGCAGCCTGGCAGGAAGCAGTGCTCATGGGCGGCCTATTATTAGCGCAGGAGTGCCTGTGGTAGCATTCTTCCTTTGAGAGCGGCCAGTTTGTCACCACCTAAAGGGGGGACATCGTCATTGTTCCAAGGGAGGGACCAATGCTGTGCCAATTAGGGAAGGATGGTACTGCCCCAGGTCAGTCTGTGCAGGGCGGGGATCTGCCCCTTTTTATTTGTATTGATATCCACTGGGCTGTGGCCTTGGAGCACTGCTTTCTTCTTGCCACCTATTCTAGAATTTCAATTTGATCAATAAATTCTGGCTGTGACCTCTTTGAATTCCATATACATGTGTCAGAGTGTTTATTTCTAGGTTTAGGATTAAGTTAAGTTAACAAAAGGGAATAATAAAACAAATGGGTGACTTATGAGCAATGCATCAGTCATAACATTTTCAGAATAACATTCCTACAAGAATGAAATTGTCACAATATTATTCTATACAAATTAAATACAAATAACCAATAACCTGTTTTCTTTAAAGCTTTAAAGAGATTACCCTCTCATATGTGGTTCTTAAATTCCCCTTAATAGTCAATGTGAATGGCCATGCTTGTTGGTGCACATAATAGTAGAGTAGTATGCATTTAAGTAGTAAAATCCGGGTTTATAGGGAATTCCTAAAATTAGTCTCTTCTCATCCAATGGGCTCTAGTAGTGATATGCACCAGCCTGTAGAGTTATTCCTTATAATCCTTGGTGCTATGTTAGCAATTGTGCCTGAATATAAATACAATAGGCAGGAGTCTATGCTGTCTGAAGGCCAAAATTATAATGCTGAGCAGGTGCTGAATATTAGTATAGCTAATTCCTCCTTAATCTAATGCACTCAGTACAATAAACAGTACCACCTATCCGCTTCAATTTGATGTCAGTCTATGGACTGCTGAACTGCTGTCCGGTACTCATGTGGTAGGTAAAGATAGTATTTCTGTAATAAAGAGACCTATCAGCAGGACTCATTTTAGACTTATCTCTGTCTCCTTCCGTCTATTCCACAGGCACAGCAGCGCTGACTAGACTCCTCCTGGGGGCTGGGCCTCAGACCCTCTGGTTTGCTGACTTTCAAGTTTCTCCTCCACAAAGCCGAGTTATAGGCAGCACTCAGTCTCAGGATCCTCCCCCTAATATCTAGCAGCATTCACCTTAGCGTCCCTCCTATCAATCACTGGTTTCCAGCTCTCAAACACCATGGCACGCCATCCTCTATTCAGGTACGCAGCCATTCAAGAGCCCCCTCCAATAACTGTTTTCTCTGCCAGATCCAACTGTCACTTCACAACTGCCAATCGCACCCCTTCAGTGCCAGGGATACTGCAATAGTTCATCGTCCTCCCAATAAATGATACCACTGTCACCACTGTAATGATTAAACCCCTGCATATACATTACATTACACTACAGTGGCACACTATACATATTTATAAATATATATAATAACTATATACATACTATTTACATGCTTAAAGCTGCTTATTTTAATATTGCAACGGATTACACTAAAAATAAGGATTTATGGTGAGACACACACACACACTCGAACGCGCGCATGCCAACTCTCCCTGATTGTCAGGGAAACTCCCAGAAATAGTATCAATCTCCCTGACTCCCTGAAGAGTCTAGCAGTCTCCCTGATTGCACCTTACCCCCATTATGAATCTGGTATATACAAAAAAACCCAGATATTTACATTAAAATGGGATCATTATAATTTCAGAGCATTGGTTATAGGTCACGATGATCCCTATGGCTACATGCATTCTCTGAAAGGTATCAGTGTGTTTTCATCAACATCTAGATATTGCAAACTGCTTCGGGGCTCATTTACCTATGTATATAAATCAATTTTTTGGCAGGCCCCCATACACACACAAATATATCAGAGTTCTCACTATACAGCTTTGGCTCTACAGAAGATTTCCCAGTAAGTATAAGTATATGTCAGGTTAACAGGTTCAAGTATTCTAATTGTACAGGCCAGAAATCAATGACCTGCTGAGTGTTGGTGGCTGTCCAGTCATAACCATGACTGCTGGTACTGACATATACTTATACTTACTGGGAAATCTAATGACTATTTTTGCATACAATCAAAAGGGTACCTGGTCAAAAATTGAAGCCTCAGTCTGACATCTATGAATTGAAGTGTTCGTGTCACACCAGCAACATCATGCCATTTGACTGTTGTGGTGCTATTAAGTGCACAATGTTCTGCTCCTGTCTTCTCTAAGCAGAGGAACAGGTACTGTCTGCATACTAAGTGAAGGTTATTAAGATCCACTTATTTTTTCATTTTAAATAATGTGTACATGGCTCTGCAGTAGCCATATGTGCATATAAGCAGTTTAAAAAATATGTTCAATTGATAGAAACACATTTTGCACCAATATAGTTTGTCTTGCCATCATTCCTGTTTAGGTGTAGTTTCATATATTTTCTTTCAAGTATTATATATTAATGAATATATCATCATTGTATTTGCAATATTATCTTAACTGGCTTTACTTTAGTATTCAGCAAATATAACATTACACTTTTTTCTGGTATGTTTTGAATTACATCATGTCGCTTGAATCAGTCAATGGTCAAATTATGAATAAATTACAATCCATATTTTGCAAGGGTCAATATGATAGTCATTATATAAGGACTTTACTAAGTGAGGACCCAGGCCACGGCCCAGTGTAGTTGGTTCCAGCAATGAAATCAACAGAGTACTTAGCTGGTAAGAGGACTCTACCTAGAAACACTGCAGATGGAAATGTGGGTATGGATGTGTTGGTGTCGAGGAAACAACACCAGAATTTAAACAACACTGACAGAAAACTTTTCTGGATAGTATAGTTCTGGAGTTGGAGCACTTATGTAGAACACAATTGATACTCAGCCACTGGAGTGCATTGAGCAGGATCTTATATTGGCAGGTTGATGGGTGATTCCCCACATGAGTCATTGGTGCTGGAGTTTAGTGGTAACAGTTGAAAGAGGTGTTATGTAATCTCTAGCCTGAGGCTGACCATAGCTGGGTTCTGTTAAGTATTCTAATCGGAAAGGCCAGAAATCCTTGACCTGTCCAGTCATATCCATGACTGCTGGTACTGACATATACTTCTGAATGTAATAAGTGTTTTACTTTGGTATAATCAAGAGATAGCACAATAAAATATAAATGTAGTCATGTCTACTCCCAATCATAAGATCTGCTTTTATTCTGTGACAACCTTACAGTATTTGTAAGAAAACCATGGGTTAACTAAACTAATGTATCCTCTAGCAATCTACCCAGTGTATGTGTCCTATCACAAAGCTGGTTTGTTTATACAGAGTTGACTGGGACCCATATATATAATCTGCTGTGGACTGGCACTCTCCTGTGTATTAATAGTTGATCAGGTGCCCTCCGAATCCAATAGTATAGGTAACCAGTGCAAACAAACGACGTCACTCTGGGGCTTTTCAAGTAAAAGTAACTTTGTTTATGAAAAACTCACATCTGTGATACCAACGTTTCGGGATACACGTCCCTTTGTCAAGATATACCTTGACAAAGGGATGTGTGTGTCCCAAAACGGTGTCACAGATGTGATTTTTTCATAAACAAAGTTACTTTTACTTGAAAAACCTCGGAGTGACGCCATTTGTTTGTACTGGTTACCTATATATATATATGTATATATATACATGTAGAATGGCACTCTTGGTAGAGGATATTCCAATCACTGGGGTGCCTTCCTAATGTAGATAACATAAAAGAAATGTCTTTGTCAGAACAATAGACCAGGCGGCACTCATCCGGACTTGAAAAAATACAAACATGGTTTATTTAGGCCGACTTTTCAAGGCTCATAAGCCTTTTCATCAGGGTACAAACAATATGATAAGGATAAAAACATACCTTAAATACATGTGAAGTACAGTGGGTGTCGTGATCACTCGTCCGTCTCCCGCCGACGACCAGGTGTCGCAGGGGGTGTGACATCATCAAATGGAGCCAAACAGCGTAACCACTTGTTGGAAGACGTAACCATAGTTGCAATGACATTCCTGGATGGTGGCCATGGAAACCATATAACGAAACTGCCAGCCCTTTGATCATACAGGGACAGGGGAGAGAGAAATCAGACAAACGTGCTAAGTGATACAAGAAAAAGAAAATATACATGATAAAATGTTGCTTAATAGTGTATCAAGTAAAAGGTACATAAAGATACCTAAACATCTGGTGTTAATGGAGAGTAAATATAAATAAAGAATAATGGAATAATAGATAATAGAGCTGAGAAACACATCAACTGGACAAAAAGATAAACAGAGAAACATATTCAAATGCAGTATACTGTACACTTATGGAGAGATAATCATTAGAGCATCATAAAATCCATGTCACACAAAGGCATTCCATGCAACTTTTTCATTTAATCCCCTGGGATATATAATGTCCAAGTGGAAAATCCATTTGGATTCTATCTGCAGGAGTTTTTTGACCCTATCTCCACCTCTACTTAAAGGGGGATGTGGTCGATGATCTTGTACCGCAGAGAAGATAGTTGGTGATTATGTTCTTTAAAGTGACGGGCCACTCATTGTTCCCATGAGAGAGATGCGTGAAGCTAAGTAAGCTGTGATGCAGTTGCTAAGGCCCTGATAAAGATTCATTATGAATCGAAACATTGGCATAAGCACTTATTAGCACATACTTTGTTAATTATATATTAAAATTTACTTTATCTGATAAAAAGTCTGGAGAGTGCTTTTTTTCCCTAACAAGGGAAGGTGAAGATGAATGTTTATGGGTGAAATATCTCATCCTGAAGAGCACCCCAGTTGAATAAATGTGGAAAAGAGGTGTGAGTGCTGGACTGCGTACAAGCATACAGTGTATATATATATTTATATATATATATATATATATATACACTTTTTAGCTATATAAAAAATAATTTAGTTCTGCTTCTGGCAGAATTTTAAAGTCCTGCAAGAAGATCAACCTAAGGAGCATCCATGAATGCTTGCTGGGAAGGGGACAGGGCAGGAGGAGGCAGGGCAGCAGTCAGTGGCCTAGGCTGTCACATGCTGCGCTCCGGCAGTAACGGAAACCAGGGGAGAAGAGTAGCTGCAGCAGAGGCTGCAAGAAGACTATTTTCTTGCAGCCACAGGTGGGCGATCCTTTTAGTATTGCCCCCTTTATAAAGCCTGGCAGGTGGGAGGGGGCTGAGGGAAGGCAGGCCAGGTGGGCTAAACCTTGCAGCTGCTGGAAGATTAGCTTCCAGCAGCTGCCAGTAGGCTTCTGTGACCTGCTTGCATCAGATGTGACTGTGTCAGGGGTAGCCCAGTCTGGGATTTTTCCATCTGATGTGACCACACCAGGCTAATGGTTAAAAAATATATTTGCTGTAGCAAGTAGTCAACACTGTAATAGGCAGTCAGAATAAAAAAATCTAGTAAATAATTGGCTATTATAGGTTACATATGTTCTTCTTTCACAATTGCATTAAAATGCATATGGAAACAAGAATCACACCCAAGTCTACATCATTTGTAGTGACAATATGGAAAATGGAAGTGTTTGTTTTGAGAGCCTTGACTGTGTATTAGAGCATCAGGTTGTGAATGACAACCAGCAAGAATATGCCACTTCAATACTTCAATATTAGCAGGTACCTCTTGGAAACTAAAGGAAGTAATTACAAAATTATATAAAAAAATAAAATGTTTGCTAGGCCATTGTGATACACATATCCTATACAATGTTATCATTAATACAGCATGGTTGGTGTAATAGTCAGTGGCGTAAGTTCATCCCAGATGCCCGGAGGCAAGTTATAATTTGGTGCCCCCCCGTTACAGCCGCTGACACTGTAATGTAGCAATTTGCATGCAAACAGGCTATAGATAGACGAAGGCAGCAGCTGATGGTCTGACATGGAGCTCTCCACTAGTGTATGGTGGCTTCTCAGGTGCCAGGAAGGGGTGCCATTTATTGGGCGGCTGTGACGGTACACTCCGGGTACATATTTACAGCCCCAAGTGGGGTGAATATGTTGTAGACAATGGAGGAGGTGCCGCTCCAGAGCTGGAGCCCGGCAGCAGGCGCCTCCATTGTCTCCCATAGTTATGGCCCTCATAATAGTTAGCATTACGGTCTTGGTTCAATTCCCCACATGACCCTAACTGTATGGAATTTGTATATTTTTCCTGTGCTTGTGTGAGTTTCCATCAAATATTCTGATATCCTCCCACAATCAAAAGATATACTGGTAGGTTAATTGGCTCCTGACAAAAACTATAACCCTAGTGTGTATATGTAAAAATGTGGTAGACAATTTCAAGTTCAAGCTCCACTGGGGCAGTGACTGATAGAATGGTGCTCAATAAAAAAATAATACATCATTCTTACTGATTGTTAATGTATTTGATGTAAAATTATTGTAGTATATGTATTTTTTAGATATGTGTGTGGACCCCCATGTATTGGTTTTGGCAAAATCACCCTCAAATGGTTTGATTTTGGTAAAACCGCCCTCAAGTGTTTTGGTTTGGTTTGGTTTTGATCTCGAATTTGTAAAAACAGGTAAAAAATAATGTAACTTAGATTTGTTTTTGTTCATATAGTTTTATTAACATCAGTAACATTAATTTCCAGTCATTTCCAGTCAATTTGGACCAATTTTGTCACCTGAAATCATGAGGGAGGGTCTTATAAGGGATCAAAAACATGTGAGATCTGTTTTTTAGATTTGAAATCCAACTTGCAGGAAGAACTGAGACAGTTTTAATTTAGTCATGAACTTGCTCAATCTGGTTCAAGCATATTTTCTATACAGCTCGAACAAGAGTCCACTAGCTTCAACATAGTTGAACAGGTTTGAACATACAAAGTTAAAATTTTGCACTTCATGTTTGTCATTCAAGGTTTTACAAGGTTTGCTGTTAGCCACAAAAGAGTAAACTTTAAGTTTGAACAGGGTCAAACAGTTTGCACCAACTTGAACATGGTTAAATGCAGAGTTGTAGCATGGAGTCATGGCACCCGGAGCATGACCTTGCTATGCACCCTCCACCCTGAAATATGTTCTGGGAGAGGGTTTGGCCATCAAGTGGGACCACATTGTAGAGGGGAAAAAATTATTTGCTGTTTACACAGTATTTTACACACAATGTATTACAACAAAACACTTCCGTGATATAGTAACCATATAGGGTCTGATTCAGAGTCAGATATGGCATTGATAATTTCAGTCACAATGGAGCAATGATTTTCATCTGCACATACATCTGAGTTGTAGTTCACACTTCGCATGCATCCCAATTTTATTCATACAGAGATACAGTACAGATTTAGACATATGGTCGCAGAAGTTTATTGGAAATGTACCATGTTTCTGGGAGGTGTTGGGGAGTTAACAGGGGGTGGCAAATCAAAGGCATGGGGATGTTGCATCTTATAGGAGTGTTGTGGGCTTGTCTCTGATAGTGGCTGCATACAGAGATGCTAAATTTTTCACGTGGGAGGCCATATTAAGAAGAATAATCTGCATCTGCCATGAGGCTGGTGCAAGTTTCCATGATGCAACTGAAGGTAAAGAAGCACCAAGTAGGATTTCTGAATCTGAAGACACTCAAAGTAGGCATCTCAGTTCTTGCTCTCACCGCTGTACACCAGGAAACGGCTTTGTGGTGGCATGAGCATAAAGTAGCAGATGTGACTTTGGCAAATGACACACAGATGGCCATGGCTGCATCCGACTCAGAATCAGACCCATAGTATCACAGTCAGCGTTACCTCAATTATTTATTAATGTTCTGCTTGATTTTATCCAAATGCCTTTCTCTTGGTATGAGAATATTTGAGTATTTTATTAAACAATTAATGTGATTTCCTAACTCACATAGCAAAGGTTGGCTAATTTTGCTGTCCTTATAACAGGTCAACAATTAATATAATTCTCCTTGCTAGTGAAATTATGAGGTATATTTACTAAATGTAAATTTTTATTGTTTTTTGAAAAATTAATTAACATAGATGTTGTGTTTCTGGGGATAAATCACACATTTACTAACACTTAAAAAAAAAAAAAAAAAAACTATGTTAGTAAATGTGTGATTTAGCCCCAGAAACACAACATCATTGTTCACTGATTTAGATTGATTTGAAATCAATTAAAATCGACCTTTAGTAAAAATATCCCCTTATATTTAAACTGGTGCACATTTCACTTTTTGGTCTTGCTACTAAGTATTAGATACCAATACAGTGGTGAGCAACCTTTTGTAATTATTGGTCATTTACCATAATTATTTAACTATAATAAATATGTGGTTTTATGTAATGTCTGCTCACATTGTGATTTAATTTATATACTTTTTCTCACTTTATTGCACTTTGTTAATTACATCTAATATTTTGCTGTGTCGTATGTTTACTGATAACATGTAATTTATCTTTTTAAAGTATAAATAATAAAATTATCATTAAAATTGGGATCCCTTACTTATCCCAACTGACTTAGGATGCCCTTTCTATGAATATCCTTTCTAGATTTTGGATATTTCCCAAAATGTGTTGCTACAGGTTATTTGTACATTCCTGAAGCACCTCTAGAAAAGTAGTCTATAATAAACTTTCTTCCACGTCCCTGTGCCCACTAGCTTTTCTCAGTCATGTTCCTCAACTCACCAGTTTTTAGCACACATCCCCCTACTTGTCAGCTTTAGCAACATGCACCCATTATCACCAGTTTACTACATATATTAACCTGTGTCAACCAGCTTATTATATATGTCCCAATATTCACCAGCTTAACATAAATATTACCCCCCGTTCCCTAGCTCCTCATACAAATACCCCTGTGCTCACCTGCTTTTTTCAATCATGCCCACAACATTTCTCAAACCTGCTCACCTAAATTCCTCAAACCAGAAAATATCAGCTAAAAGAGAGATGCAGCCATGCAGAACAAGGAGCTGTAAAAAAATTCTAATTGTCTCTGGTCAGTGCCCAATGCAGGTTTGAGGGCCCAGTACATGAGTTCCCCCTATGCTATGCCTCTGCTTGAATGTGTTTGACTTACTCCATATTAGCTTGATTTTTTTTTATGTAATAAAAAATAGAAAAATTCCAGTAAATTTCAAACTTTTTACCAAGTCAATTAAATGGTTTAACAAAGTTATAAATGTTCTTTTATAGTTAATCATGAATATTACTAGCCCTGATGTACAGTAACTGGAATTCTATATTAAACCATATCTCATTGTATTGAACTGATAACCAAGAGCTTCTGTATTATTTCCTATTTTATCAGCAATATTAACATAGTGTTAGCAGCAGGAACCCCCCCATCATATGTTGTCAATTTGGTCTTGCTATTTCCAGTTTAGGGAGCAGTGACTATATGACAGAAGTGCAATCTAACAGTAGTTTAGGTTATGACATCTTTAATAATCATTGAAGATGACATGAAGTCAGAAAACAAAATGTTATTCAAATTGATTTTAAATGACAGTAAGCAAAATACTAATTAATTATTATTATTATTATTATTATTATTATTATTATTATTATTATTATTATTATTATTATTATTATTATGCTTTATTTATATGGCACCACAAGGGTTCCACAGCGCCTTACAAAGTACAGAAACAAATGAGCACACAAGACAACAGTTATTAAAAGTACCAACAATGCAGGACAAGTACATGATTTATAAACAATGCTGCATAACACCTAAATAAGCAGCAGAGTGTCAGAACCAAGTTTTAGGTACCATTGTAAATGAAAGTAAAAGTAAGGCAAGAAGAAGCACATGAGCACATTAATCACTGTGCTTTGCCTTGACCCTAACAAAAAAACTCTCTTCTACTCCAAAATGTTGACTTATTTAATCTATTGTACCTCAATTTTCAAAATTAATGTAAAAATATTAAAACATTACATGTATTTCAGAATTGCAATTAAAATGGAATATATTAGTATTAATATTTATTTCCATAGGCTATTAGGAACTAAAGTGAAAAGCTGGTTTGCTATAATGCACAAAATACTGTAGATGAAAATGTATATTTTCTTGCTACACAAAGATGCATTGTAAACCATAATAGTTTCTCCAGTTTTGCCTTTAGTTAAACACAAAATCATGGCTGTATCTTTCACTTGGACGTATTTTGTTTCATGGCTCTTAAAAGCTGACTTTTATGAGATTATTTGGGCAGTGATTATTTTTGTTGAGAAATGTGTGCTTTATCCTACTCATTCATCTGCAGCTACAATATTTCTGTTTGTCAGAATGCCACCCTCCCTGATAAATGACTGAAGACTGTCTGCTACACTTTATTAAAAAGAAATAACAATTTTTGTATGCACCCTTCACAATGTAAAAGGGGACCATGAATCAAAGGACACTGCCTGTCTGTGCCTGATAAATGCATCGTTTACCAGCTGAGGAGTTATTTAGGACTGGCTATTAATTTAAATCACATTTATCTTCCGGGAATGGGGGAGGTTGATGTGATAGTACTGTGAATGACCAATGGTGCAGCTAAGTGCACATTATTTATTGCTGCTGCCTGAGAGCACTGCACAATATGTAAAGAAAAACCAAAAACCTATGGCAATTATCATGGTTAATGTAGGCTGGATAGTAACATGTTCCTTTGTAACCGAAGTAACTCTTATCAGGTACAGAAATATGTTAGACTGGAAAAATAAATAAAAATACATTGTTAGGTATTGTGGCTATTACTGAACTGTATTAATTTCCAGGTTACATACTGTATCTTCTGATCCTGCTTATAGCAGATACACCCTCATACAATACTGAAAATATCCCTTCTCCTGTGTAAATGTGCACTTTGAAGTCCCCAGAAACAGTTTAAAGCATCATTATAGGAAATGTTACATTATGTAAACATCAAGAATAGGGATTTCTAACCTATGGGATGAGACCTATACTCTAGCCATACCAATTACTATTATTATTATTACTATTATTATTATTATGTTATTACGGAATCGCTATGTGATGCTGCTGGACTAAATACCTACGCTGGAAGCCCGAACCTTCAGGATCCCGACTGGGGCTGGTAAGTACCCTAGCCCTCCCCTCTCCCCCCCCTAACTGACCCTTAGTGGTGCCTAACCCTAACTGCTCCCTGGTGGTGCCTATCCCTAACCTCCCTCCCAGTGATGCCTAACCCTAACCCCCCTTCCTGCACCCTAAACCTAACCCTCCCGGGTGGGTGCCTACATCTAACCTCCCCCCAGTGGTGCCTTATCCTAACCCCCTATTCCCCTAGTCTGACCCTAACCCTCCCCATGGAGGGCCTAACCCTAAGTCTCCCTAGGGGATGCCTAAAACTAACCCTCCCCCCCACAGCTAACAGTCCCCGCTTACCTTCGTTCAGGATGCAGGGCGTCGGGATTGCAGCTTCTGGCTAAAGATACTCTTCGGTATTTAGACTCCTATCTTTAGTACAGAGTCGGGCTTCCAGCATTGATATTCTGACGTCTGGCATTCCGGACACCTTAAATAAACTGCATCCTATTATTACCTATAAAGTACACATGTAATATACTCTATAAATGTAAAATCTACCTACCTTTTATTAGATGAATAGTGATATTGGTCCTGATTCAGATGTAGATTGTAATACTCATGCAGTGGCAGCTGCGACAAAAGTGGCAGCCGCTTCTGCAAATTAGTTGCTTAGAATGTCGAAGGTGCATGGCCACTGGTGCAAGTGGAACTGCGTCCTCTGAAGCAATCCCTGACACTGGCACGCCCCCTACACACCCGCTGACATGACTGCTGACACGCCCGCCGACATGTCTACTGTGAAAGTCACCACCCAATCACTGCTCAGGAACGGCTATTGTAATTGCATGGATCTTCATACATTTCCATCTGCGTCGCCTAGCATGTGCAGATTTATAACATGGGGCGCTTGCGCCCCCCTCTAAAACAGGCCCATCATCACATATTTGGAAATCAAAGATGTAATTTCTGTGAAGCTGGTGTACAATTTCTTATTAATTAACTTTTGCCTTGTGAAAGCTTTTTTACCAACGTGCGAAGCTCTGGGATAGATCCTTTGCATGCTGCCTTAACTTCACCATTATGCAGAATGGCCATTCTGTAAATTCAACATTATTCAGATTTAGAGTTTTCAAATAGAGGCATAATACAAATAGAGGCATAATACTAATAGAGGCATAATACTAATGGCTCAAATGCAGAATTATTTTAAATGTTATTAACAGTTATTTTTATAGTGCCTGCATTATTCCTTTCTGCAAATGGGATAAGGTGAGTATCCCATTGATCAGTTTTTTGTTCCTCTCTAATCATTGCATTTAGTGCATAGTGATATAATTTGTGTTGCATTATTCATTTATTATTATTATTATTATTATTATTATCATTTATTTAATGGCATCACAAGTGTTCTGCAGCGCCTTACAAAATATCTAAACAAATATGTGACCAAAGACTTACAGTACAGTACAATAGAATGCAGGACAAGGACATGGATAATATACATTGCTACATTAGCGACCATAACACCCACATAAGCAGCAGAGCTTAAGCAACCAAGTGTTAGGTGCCCTAGTGGGGAGTAAGAAGTAGATGAAAGTAAAGTAGGGAGTAGCACAAAAGGATAGCGGGCCCTGCTCATAAGAGCTTACATTCTAAAGGGGAAGGGCAGACAAACAGGTGAGACACTGATGGGGTAGATGGGGAGGAAGGAGCATATAGCAGCAAGTTAGGATGAGAGCTGGAAGGTTTTAATGAAGTAGTGGGTCTTGAGAGCCTGTTTGTATGATTGTAGAGAGGTGGTGAGTCTGATGGGGAGAGGGAGACAGTTCCAAAGGTGTGGAGCAGCACGGGCAAAATCTTGGAGGTGAGAGTGAGAGGAAGTAATCAGTTGACATGAAAGGTGGCGTGCATTAGTTGAACGAAGAGGGCAGACAGGAGAGTGAAGGGAGATTAGATCAGAGATATAAATGGGAGAAGATTGGGAGAAGGCTTTGTAAGCGAGGGTGAGAACCTTGAATTGGATTCTGAAAGGGAAAGGGAGCCAGTGGAGGGCTTGTAGGAGAGGGAAGGCAGATGTAGAGCATTTGGAGAGAAAGATGAGCCGTGCAGCAGCATTGAGGACAGACTGGAGAGGAGAGAGATGGGATTTGGGGAGACTAGATAGGAGAAGGTTACAGTAGTCCAATCTTGAGATGACCAGTGAGTGTATGATGGTTTTAGTAGCATCCTGGGTGAGATAGGGTCTGATCTTGGAAATATTTTTGAAATGAAAATGACAGGAGTGTGAGAGGTTCTGGATATGAGGTTTGAAGGAGAGGGATGAGTCCATACATTTTGAAATTATTCCATGATGGGCAATGACTGTCATTAAAGGGAAAAACAATGGATATGGGAATCCCCTTATTCATGACACTTGAGTAATTTCAAAATGAAAGGTTTGTAATATGTAGAACAATTAACCCCACACTGTAAGTTAAATAAGATTCATAATCACTCTGGATTTCTGTGACCTGTTTGTAACTTTCTTATGGTAAATTAATTAAAGTATCTGGTGTATATTTCCATCTAAAACAACTATGATTTATATTCCTGTGTGTGGTACTTGAGGATAACTATATTTGGTACTTCTTAGGGATATGAAAGAGTCATTATGAAACCATTGTCATAATAATGATTTCCATATATTTTCAGTATTTAAAAAGAAAGAACCCCAGCAGAACCAAAAACAGGCAGAAGGTTTACAGCTAGAATTTACTACAGTCAGGGGCACTGAGAAGGGGGTACTGTGGACACTAATTACCTTAAACTACCTGGGGATATGACTGGGGCCTGGGCTAGCCATATAGAGGAAGAAATGCCCCTTCCTTGGCTCAAGCCTCCCTTAAGGGGTGTCGAAGCTGAAGAGGGAAGCATAGTGTTTTTAATACGTGGGGAATTCTGAGAAAATGGTGCAGACCAAACACAATCACTGATGATCCACTGATTTTCTACTGGTCACGTGACTAGTAGTAACTGTTACCAATAGTGAAATTATGATTTCTACATTCTTTTGTCAGAAGTCATAGTTTCAAGTTTTTATCAGTAATGCAAAAGTCAATTAATAAAGACACATTTTCCTCCTAAATTGAGGCCTGTTATTGCCATAAGTGCCAGACTTGTGACTGTTTGCAGCTGCTCCCTAACATTGCTTTTTTGATCTCCAGTGGTCTTGTGGAAGGGGTGTGTTCCCTGGGATGGGTCTATGGGTCCAACCACCAGTTTAACTCCCTATTTGCATACTTCTGTTTTTACCCTGGTGGTGCCATCTTCAGCTGTGTTTTTACCTTCTGGGATTACGTGAGGCCTGTTTGTTTTTCTTTACCAGTGCTTGGTGACTCAGACTGGGCTTGTGAAGTGGCTTTTTGTATGATGGTGCTTTGAGACTGTTGGACAGTGACCAACCTTAGACTTTTGTAACTGAGTTTGCTGATAGGGGCAATGTGTTTATATCCTCCTTTAGTGATGCTTCTGTGTTATCTAACTAGGAAATATGTGAATTCAACTAGGCACTATGCTGCTGGTTTGGTGTGCCATTTCAAACTTGCTAGAAGCTATATCAATTGGCTGGGAGAATGTATGTATTTGTGGTCATTTACCTGGAGACATTACTGGTGGAGCATGCTAATATGATAACATTTTTGCATTTAATCCACAGGTAGTACAATGTGGAGTTCAGGTGGAAACAGAATGCCTTGTCTATTATGGACTTTGGTTGCAAGGATATAAAAGAATGGCTTGAGGTCATCCAGAACATCTAGTTATTCCCTGGAGAAAATGCATAGTGACAATTTCGTGGGCCAGGGCCACCTTGAGCAAGACCTCGCAAAGGTAGATGCCTTTACTTAAAAGAGGGATGGGGAACCTCCTGCCCAGGGGCCGTATAAGACCCTCGGAAACATTTGGTCTGGCCCTCTAAGCTTTTTTCTGCTAGCCTCATCTGGCTAGCAGAGTACCTAGACTGGCACACTGCAGCCAGAATCTATGCAGCAGTGCCACCTGGAGCATCCTGAGGATGCCTCAGATGGTCACACTGCTGCCCTTACAGCTCCCTGGAGCATCCTCAGGATGCTCTGGGCATTGCTGTAATCACTGACAATTGTGACCCCGCCCCTCTGTGATGTCACACGGAGGGGGTGTGGCCTGCACCAGGCCCGCAAATAATGTTCTATACATCAAAATGGCCCTCGACAGAAAAAAGGTTCCCCGCCCCTGACTTAAAACATTGGCCACTGCTCAACAGGCTGCAATGTAATTTTTCACATCTCTGCTTATGCTGTAAGGGACCCAACCCAAGCTAAATAGTGTTTCTGTGCCAAGTGACTGCTGGGAGAGGTGCTAAGTAGGGCACCCTTCCCAGTAAAGGCAGTGGCTATGTTCAAGTGGTTGGCATGGTACCCCAATCAGGTGGATGCTGAGCTACCTGGGTGTGGTTTAAGCAAAACATATTTGTTGCCTATTTCTGTGGGGCTCTTTGTTCCTAATCTTTTTCCACTTCTTCCCTTGATGATTTGGTCTGGGTTTATTATTTGTTTGTTTCCTTTTTTTTTCTAGCACTGTAAAGAGTGGGTGATCAGTGAGCATCTTGGTGCAGTAGTTTGGTGCACTTTCTCTCATCAGTAAGGACTTGACGCACACCACCCACCCGGAGGTGAGTAACATCACCCTTCCTGATGGGACACCATTTGACACAAAATGGAGGAGGATTAGATACCATGATTAACAGAGGCACCTTGGATGGACTCAACCCATAATGCTTATTGATGAATTTATATTTGCATTGTCATATTGTCGGTGCTAATAACTGCTCATTCTTTCTTTTGAACAATATTTTCTTTTAGCTGCATGGTATGTATCCTGTCTTATGTTACCATTGGGAAAAAAATATGATTTTAGGGGACTTTTAGAATTTGCCTGGCTATACTGTAAGTTCATCTTTATCTTTGGCTCTGTAGCAGGCTATACTTTATAATTTTTAAAAACATTATACATCCAACACATTTATTTTTTTTACATAATTACTCATTTTAAAAACATAACTTTTATCATAGAGGATTACTTTATAGGTGTATTTACTAACAACTACTTTATAAAGTTTCCTTGAATAACACATTTTATAGGAAAAGACAGAAATAAACACATATTTTTCAACTTTTAAATGACAATGTACACCATTTACATTACAAAGATCTTTTTTTTACTATCAACATATTTTTTAAAACTGCTTTTTCTATAAATCACTTAAATGAAAATAGCACATTCTGCATAATGCTGATGAATCTGGTAATTATAGCTATCTGAACTTGTCCTTTGTGCAGGGTTGCGCTATATAGCACATTATCATTATTGGGAAGTACCTTTCATTAGACTAAATACATAAGAATTATATTTTCAGATTGCTTGGTTTAAAGGGAACATTTGCCAATGTCACTAATAACAATATGAACTCATGTCTAATTATAATATAAATACATCTACTGTAATGATGATGATAATAATAATAATAATACCAACAGCATCAACAATAATTCAATTTTCCAACCTACATCTAGTTTTTTATTAGCCATGTACCTATTGCAATACTACTGCTGTCAGTTTTAATACTGTAAAAAACAGGTTGCCCCAAGCATGGTGGGGATGGTGGCAGATTAGTGCCCTGGGCAAGATTTTGAGTCCCCCCTTCCCCCAGTGAGATCATGAAAAGGGATGTGGCCTAACGGAAGGGCCGTGGTCACCCAGCACAGCACCCATCACAGCACCCCTCACACCTTTTCCAACACAGCACCCTTCTCCTAGCACAGATCACAGCATAGCACCCCTTTCCCAGCACAGCACAGATCACAGTACCCCTCTCCACCATCCAGGTGCCCCACCCCCTGAAATTGTCTGCTCACTGTTTGCTGCTGCCGTACCTGATTGGAGCTGTCAAATGAGCTCCAATTGTGGATGCTTCACAGAGGCAGTAGCAGCTGCCAGAGTCTCTGCCCAGCCAGGAACAGGTGCCCCGGCTGTGCCTGCCCCAAACCTCCACCTGCCCTAGGCATGCTTGGAAGCCCCTGGGCATTCCAAATGCCTTAGGCATTTGCTTAGCTTGCCTATGCCAAGGGCTGGTTCTAGATGGTGGTCAGGGGTGGCACCTGGGCCCTGCCCACCCACAGTATAGTGTGGTGTTCGAAGTATCTGCAGCCCACTGGGGATAACCCCGAGCCCCTGTCTACCAGTGTGATCCTGATTAAAATTGCTTAAGCAAAAATAGCAAACATGACATAAAGTAAGGTAATGCATGGTTACAAGACAGACATAAAATAGGTTTAAACAGGAAAATACTGGGAAGCATATCAGTAGGCTTCTTGGAAGTTTAAAGACTGCAACATGGCAACTTACATGTTTTCTTGTTATCTCCTTATTGAAATAACCCTTACAAGTTAATTTTTCCTAGTTAAATTTTTTTCATTTTGCAGAAGGTGGGAAAAAGCCACTGTACAATCTGCAGATGGAGATGGAATTTGGCGTAACCACTCTACCTGAGTGGTCTGACCTTTACAACCTCTCTAAAGTACATTATAACATTTGTAATAATTTATTTATTTACATTATTATTTGTTTGTGTATATATATTTACTTACTGTACATGAATACTGTGTGTCTGGATGTTGAGCTAAAAAAGAAACACACATTTGGTTGTCTCATTAGGGAGCATAGTGAAATACATTAAAGCAGCTAGCCCACACTCAGAAAAGAACATACTGATCTCACCTCTTACAAATAGAAGCATCATCCTATACAAGTAGAAATGTGTACATGAGGTCACAAAAAGAGAATAAACATAAATTTGCTATGTTTTTAAATGACCTTTACTTTGACATATGCATTTTTCTACTGAAATAGTGTGCCACCTTTCCTTTCACAAAAGGATTCCACTTGTGAAGTTTTTATGTTATTTATCAAGTAATGTAGAAATAAGTTGTTATAGCACTGGAGGGATAAAATGTAGGTAAATATGCTAATGTGTATTTAGTAACTATTACTAACTACTTTAATTAATTTACCACTTGCAAAGATAATCTCCACTTTATTCAAGATACTTTTCTTTTCCTATACAAAATATGCATACCATAACCGACATGCTATACATGAGACTTACAAACATATACAGTACATGATCCTTGTTCCTTTCCTCCCAGCCACTTTCAATGGGATGCTGCTATACATTTGTACTGTATAAATAGATAATCTAATCATATATGCTTAGATAAACACAATACATTATAGGGACAATGTTACTTATGTAAATAAAGAGTACCAGCAGATGTTACATATATTCTTGTTAACATAAAAATCTTCAATTACAATCTCATTCATAATATAAAACAACTCAGCCCAGATGATATAATAGAAACTAGACTTAATTCAGTTTTTGCCTATAATTGTTACCTATTTTATATATTTTTATAGGCAGTGCTTTTTTTTGTTAATAAAACAGGTACCAGTACTATGACAAAAAGGTACAGGTTATATATCTTGCTCAATCCTATATTACTTCTGTCATATACATATCATATTTCACACCACACTACTGCAAAAGTGAACTAACTACATCTCTCTCCTACCTTATTATTACTCCACATTTCCTTCCATATACTCCTATATTAATCCATATGTACAACCATATTCTTCTATAATGCCACACGTATATCACAATCTCTGTATGCTATCTCACATCAAAAACTATGTGCTCCAAGTACAATACACAGTAGTGTACACAGTATACTATATGGTGCAAGTGCAAATGCACAGTACCCAAATCATTCTCATATCACTGTTCCTGTATACATTCTCCATATGTATATCTCAGCACAGTATTACTTGAAAGTACTAACCACAAATTTCATATATCCCAAGTCTACATGTCGAAATATCGGTGTATATTAATTAACTCCTTTAGCAGAATGGCACATTTCACTCTTGCCATTTTATCAAACATATTTAAAACTGCAAATCACAATGTATCCATTCCAAACTCTTATAGACAATGAAGGCTGAAGCACAGTTGAACACAAGTCTGTTTTGCTGATGTATCTTACATGTTTTCACGTACTCTGGATGCAAGTAGTTGATACATAGGGGCCCTTTATCATTGTATATTTTAGGTGTAATTCCCGAAGTTCTTCTTTTTGGGGGGTTAACCTCAAATATTAAGTTTCCCCCAGATGTATGAAGGAGGGACCTCAGCAGGTATCTCCGATACCTGCTATGATCACTCCATTCCCACAGGCAGCTGCTTCCCCCATAGGTTTCTATGGGGAATGGGATGCTGCCAAATTTACCAACATCTGGAATGCGATGCATTCTATATATTGACCCTCGCAGCTAATGCCATCTGAAGATAGCATTAGCCGCTGTAGCCTATGGGCTACACTGTACATAATTAGCCAGCAGAGGGTTCCTCCAGTCTCTGAGCACATCGCAGGGTGGGCTCCTTTCAGAACCCATGTCCCTGCCTGGGGACACGGGCTCCTTTTGGAGCCCAAGTCCCCATGATCACATATTGCAATGCAATCATTGGCGGTACTGTCATGCCCAGATTGCATTGCAAGAGAGATCATTAATAAATAGAGGGCCATAGTCTTATGCAGCTAATGCAATATTTGTCAAAAAATAATCTGGATGTGATTTACTGTATGATTCACCAAATGAATTAAAAAGGCACTGATTCTCCTATACAGTCTGCATATGTAGCTCTGTGCAGTCCAGTATACAGTACTGGAAGGTACGTAAGTAGCATAGATGTGATGGAGCAATCTGTATGTGCCACTCACTGCTGCCAGAGGCACTGGTCCTTCTGTACTGCCTGGTGGTGTCCGGGTTGTGGCCAGCTTCCATCGTCTTTGGTGATGGTGATGGCTGGTCTTCTCACCTGTACTGCTCTCCTGAGCACAGCTATCTTGCTGGAGTATTCCAGACTTTGGCCTCTAATGGCTGCCATATTGCAGGAGCACATTTAGAAACCTCTGGGGCATTCCATCTGGGTCGCTCTGTTCCAATAGGTATCCTCCTCCCTAATTGGGTGCCATATTTAAACCCCTTTCTCCCACAGCACAGTGTCAGATCCTTGTCTGCACTTTTGCTAGACACCTCAGCTGCTACAGTTTTGTATTGTGGATACTCTGCTGCACTCTCATGTGGCCATTCTACTGGACTCTTGTGTGAATACTCTTATAGTTTTTTTCTGTGGATACTCTGCTGGGCTCATCAACTTAGGAGTGTTGCCAAACTCTTTAAGCAACACTTTAGACTTCTTATTTCTAGTCACTCTTAAATTTTTTACTGGATCCATTACTGTTGTTCCTTTTGGATTCCAGTGCTGCTGCAACTTCATTGCCTCCCCTTTGGTTAGCAAGATCAAGATTTCAACTGTCACATTCCTGAAGGAACATTTCACATTTGGACCTTTCCCATTCATCTCCAGGTTGGAGTGCTCCACTCTGAATACATTTCTTTTTTGGTTCTGTCTCAGTCTTTAGCATTTCTAGTTACCGGTCTACTTTGACTTCAGCTACATTCCTGACAACTGGATTGGACACCTTTCCAAGTTCTCTCTTGAAGTTCCTCTTGATTTTGGTAGTTGTCGCAACAACAAAATATTTCAACCTGTGACCTTAGGAACCACAACAATTCTAGTTAAACTTTTCTGCTGACTCTATATTTGTCATTTCAAGATGTAATTGGTAAACTGCAAGCAGATTTTCTCCCCGTGTGACTGCTTGATTAATTGAATGCCTGGGAAACTCCCTCCTTGTGGTCGAAACTAACAAAACTCCCTCACTGATACTCAGATAATGTCTGATTACATCCAGGAAAACCTTCAACAAGGTTTTATTTAGCCATCTTCCTCTCCAGCAGGGCCAGGATTTTCTTCATTAAGAAAAAGGATGGTTCTCTGTGACCATGCATAGACTACCATGGGTTAATGCTATTACCATCAAAAATTGATATCCACTTCTAGTCATCATCGAGCTGTTTGATTGTAGTAAGAAAACTTCTATTTTCTCAAAATTAGACCTATGCAGAGCATATAATCTTATTAGAATCTGGAAAGGAAATGAATGGAAGATAGCATTTAATACTCGAGATTGACACTACGTATGAGCATCTGATAATTCACTTCGGCCTGCACAAAGCACCTGCTGTCTTCCAAAACTTTCTAATCTTTTTCCTGCGTCACATGAGGAAATACCATCTACTGTATATTGTAAATTGGTGTCTATTTGAGCAGTCCAAAATGCATTTCTTGGATATATAGTATGAGGTACTGGGCTACAAATTGACCCATAATTAGATTGGCGACAGCCCCAGTATCTAAAAGAAATCCTATGATTCTTAAAGTTCGCTAACTATTATAGTCAGTTCATCCAGGGATACTCTACTTTTGTGGCTCCCATTACAGCTTTAACCAGAAAGTAAGCTAATACCAAAGATTAAATTCCTGAGGTTTTGGTGGCTTTTCAAACTTTGAAAGAAGCCTTCTTTTCTGCTCCAGTTCTTCTATAATGTAACATTTCTCTTCCAGTCTTTTTAAAAAAGGATGACTCTTCCAAGGGAATGGGATCTAAGTATCTCAATGATTTCCTGACAGGAAATTAAATCCCTGTGTCTTCTTTTCTAAAATGTTTTTCCATAGAAGAGAAATGACACAATTGGGGATAACTTAGCATTAGCCATGCATTTAGCTCTTGATGAGTGGAAGTATCAACTTGAATGTGAAAAGTTCCCATTGACTATCTACACTGATCAGATCACAAAAACCTTTCATGACTGCAAACAAATCAGTGTTTAAATCTCTCTTTTTATCTCACTTCAATTTGATTATAACTTTCTGACCTTCTGCAAAAATCCTATTGTTTATGCACTGTCTAGAGTTTTCCACCCTTAAGTCTATGAACTTCTAAACTCTGCACAAAATTCTAACAGGTTGTTTCACCTGCCCATCATAACTAACTACTCTCTGGGCATAAAGTTCTCCAATTATACTTTTAGTGGTTGTCCCTTTTTACCCTTTTCAAGCATGTTAAACAATTTGTTGCTTTTTACACCAAATATGCAAAGCATAAGACACCATGTCAGCCTCTGTCCAGGACTCATCATGCTATAGATTTTATTACAGTACTCCCTACATCAGGGTAATTTAATACCATATGGGTGGTAATAGACCAGTTTTAAAAAATGGCCCACTTAATTCCCCTTGTAGGCCCTCCTTCCACACCTACCCTGGCCAAAATGTTTATTAACTAAATATTTCACTTACATGGCTGTATAAAAGAAATTGTTTTTGATTGTGGAGTTCAATTTGTGGCCACATTTTGGAGGGTTCTTTATTAAAGCCTTCAGAATTGACTTAGTACTCATCTGTGTACTATCCACAAAACAACTTATTCACTGAAACATTCAACCAGGATCTTAAATCCTTTTTTCGGATGATAATTTCTGCCAACCATTATAATTAGCGAAACAACATTAAGAAAAAGAGACATTTTTTGGGGGCACTCAGATAAAGAAAATTATTATCACAGAAAATAACTTTTATTAGATATATATTAAAAGTGACACATTTTTAATTTCACACCACAAAGACAATGTATTATGAAAAAAGATTTAAAATCAAAAAAGAAAAAGAGAGCTGGTGAAATATGTAAAACAATTATCCACTAATAATGGTATTATAACTAGAGATGAGCGGATTTGGTCCTCCTTGAACCGGACCCTCCCGAACATTGCAATTCTGAGTCGGATCCAAGACCGGCTCGGTTTTTCTCACGTGACTTGGATCTTAAAATGAGGCAAAACGTCATCCTTCCGCTGTCGGACTCCCGGTGTTTTGATATTAAAATGATCCTCTATATACCCCTGCCTGTACCTTCTAAAATCCTTCCTATAAACCTCTAAGGATGACACTAATTTGCGTATGCAGTCATACAATAAATAGAGACTCCACACTAAGAACATGTGGTTCCGAAGCACAAAGTATTATTCAAGTAAAAGTACAGTCAGTTACACGCTATGATCTGTGTACAATAAGCGCAAATAAATACAATAAGAGAGACAGAGAGACAGAGAGACAGAGAGAGGCACACACACAGAGAGAGAGGCACACACAGAGAGAGAGAGGCACACACACAGAGAGAGAGAGAGGTACACACACAGAGAGACAGGCACACACGCAGAGAGAGAGGCAATTTATGCACAAAAGGAAATTATACAGACCCCAAGTACAGTATACATACGCAGGCACTTCTGGACCCGGAGATAGGCATCAGCAAGAGACCTTTAGTCATACAGCGTTCAGCATGAAGACTGAAGACCTGCATTTGTGCACTCATATTTATACCCCCCCAGAATAAACAAGACAATAGGGAAGTCTGTTGCTGATATCATTGGTTCCCAGAGGAGAAGCATATGTTACAGCACATTTAACAGGCTGGTTCAAATAGACTATCCCTGCCTCTAACAGCTGGGGATCTTTCTAATCACGTCCTCTATAACATCCTAACAGTTGTTCATGAAATAAAACATTTTGTTGCTTGTAGGTTCTGTGATCCATAACTTGAGAATGCACGATGCGATCTCCACACCGATAGTACCGGAATTCTGTTGAAAGAGTACACATCAGTATGGACCAAAACACTGCTTTCTTATCATGTACAGAACCTAAGTTATCAAATATCTTTATTTTCACATCTACACAAGCCAGTTGTCACCTGGCCACTTGCTCTAATGCAATACTGTAAAGCCATTTCTGGAATATATCCTTTATAATACGTAAAGTAATGAAATAGGCTTTTAGTGAATCGCCGTAACCTATGGTGATGGTCACAGATGCACTCGCATGATGCTAATGGTATTATCGCCACATGTACTAAAATGTGAGTTTATCTAAAATGGCGCTTCGGCGGCCATTTTGCAAAATGGCATCTTGCGGCCAGTCGCAAGATGGTGTCGCTGCGATTCAATTTTAAACTGATCTTGTCTCAGCCAATAATCCAGCTTCGACAGGTGGTTTTGTATTATATAAAGGTCCACTTGATCGGCACATTTTTCACTCCAGCTATGGAAAGAAAAGTTAGCAGACATGTAGTCACTGTCAGTCACTCAGTGTGTGTGTCCAGTTGGGGTCTTGGGCTGAAGGCAGCTGCTATGTTGTCCATAAAGGGGCTTAGGCTGCAGTATATAGAGGGGGGCTTCCTTCAGTAAGTGCTGCAGCTGCTGTGTCACTTGTCCTGCCAATTAACTGTGGCTGCTGCTGTGTTGTTGGCTTGTCCATCAAGCTATGGCTGCAGTCCATAAAGGGGTGCTTTGTTGTCCAGGGGGGTGCTCTGTCAATTAGGTGTGGTCTTCCCCATTGTAAAAAAAATAAAAGTGCTTTCTTTCTTTTTTTTCTTTTTGTGTGTTTGCATTAGCAACTTAGCTTTTCTATTATTGTTCAGTGACACTGCTGCAGTTTATCATCCATGTGACTCTGCAGGTGGTCTGTCCACACTCGGCAGGTGTACTTTGTTGTCCACAAAAAAGGGGTGCTGTCTGTGTTGTTCATCAAGTGACTCCTGCCTCATTTAGAGGTGCTCTTCCCAAGTGTTAAAAGAATAAAAGTGAAATAAAATTAATATTATCAATCCACAAAAAAATATATAAATATTTTTTTTGTGTGTGTGCATTAGCAACTTAGCTGCGCTATTATTGTTTGGTGACACTGCCGATCAGACCGCAGTTTATTGTCCACGTATTTGTGACTCTGCAGGTGGTCTGTCTGCTCTCGGCAGGGGTGCTTTGTCGTCCATAAAAAAGAGGTGATGTCTGTGTTGTTCATCAAGTTGCTGCTGCCTCATTTAGGGGTGCCCTTCCCCAGTGTAAAAAAAATATTTTTTGGTAAAACTGCTGGTCAGAATGCAGTGTAAGTTTGTTGATATGGAGGATGATCAAACCACTTGCAGTTGCTCCCAGCAGTAATGATGAAGATGCAAGGCTGTCAATGTCATCTACGAAGGCCAATGCCCAATGGCTTAAGTTAGCTGCAGAGGAACAAAAAATTGGCAATATGCCATTTACTACACAAAGTGGCAAAGATAGGATAAGGCCTTGGCCTTTATTTATGACTTGTAGTTATGCATCATATGATGAATAACCACAAGTTTTTTGAAACTTCTCCCTGGTGAAGTGTCAAAAAAAAATTAAATCACTAAGGCACACGAACCAACTGTGTGCTCAGAAAAGTCACAGATCCCTGAAGAGAGTACAAGTGTGTCCATGGTTGCCATGTGTGAACCTGATCTTTCTAATACTGTACTTGAAGAGGATCCTCCTTCCACCATTTGTGTGCCCTCTGAAAATGTGGGGATGAGCAGCACAAGTCAACATGCTGACATAGAAATTGAAGATGCTTCTGTGGAATTGCACCAGGAGGATGAGGAAATTCATACAAAAACTATGTCTGAAAAAATATTTTTTTACAAAGATCAGGAAATAAGAAATGAATCAAACATTAATTGAACTTATAAACATACTTCACTCAAGCCACAATCAACATTTTATCCAACATACATCAAAGGAGCCAGTATAGAAACCTTTCAGAGACTCATGGAGGAAGAAATCAGAAAATTACCATAAAAAGGAATAATAAAGTATAATCTAACTAAAGAAGAAAAAGAAGCAATGAAACAACTAAAGGGTGACAAAACAAGGGTCATTAAACCAGTTGATAAGGTGGAAGACTAGTTATACTGAGTAAAGAGAACTATGAAAAAGAAGTAGAAAGACTATTATCAGATACGGAGACTTACAAAAAAATAAAAGGAGATCCCACATCAAAATATCAAACAGAACTCTTACAAATTTTAAAAGAAGGGCAAAATTTGGGAATCATTACCAAAAAAGAGCTGGACTTCTTATATATTCAGTACTTAAAAATATCTACTATTTACCAGCTCTCAAAGCTTCAGAATGCTACAAACCCACCTGGCAGACCTATTGTTTCTGGAATAGAATCATTAACATCCCACTTGTCCAAATACATAATTTTTTTTCTTGCAAAATTTAGTTTCCCAACAAAAAAGTTATCTGAAGGACACAATGCATATCCCACAAATAATCAATGAAATTATATGGAAATAAGATTATACTCTTTGCACAAGCGATGACAAATCATTGTAAACATGTATTCACCATATAAAAGGATGTGAGGCAACACGATTTTTTCTTTCAACAACAACAAAGCTCCCGAATGATCACATCAATTTTTTAATGGATAGTATTGAATTTATATCACACCATAACTGATTTTGTTATAATGGCAGGTTTTTTTAATCAAACAAAGGGAACAGCATTGGGAATTCCCTTTGCACTATCATATGCTAATTTATTTGTCACCAAATGGGAGGAGGAACAGATTTGGAACAACAAACCCTATAAGGAACATTTAAAATATTGGTACAGATAAACAGTCAGGTCCATAAATATTGGGACATTGACAGAATTTTCATATTTTGGCCTCTATTCACCACCACAATGGCTTTGAAATGAAACAAACAAGATGTGCTTTAACTGCAGACTTTCAGATTTAATTTGAGGGTAATTACATCCAAATCGGGTGAACGGTGTAGGAATTACAACGGTTTCTATATGTGCCTCCCACTATTTAAGGGGCCAAAAGTAATGTGACAAACTAAACAATCCTAAATCTAACTTTCACTTTTTAATACTTTGTTGCAAATCCTTTGCAGGCAATTACAGCCTGAAGTCTGGAACGCATAGACATCACAAGACGCTGGGTTTCATCCCTGGTGATGCTCTACCAGGCCTCTATACTGCAAATGTCTTCAGTTCCTGCTTGTTCTTGGGGCATTTTCCCTTCAGTTTTGTCTTCATCAAGTGAAATGCATGCTCAATCGGATTCAGGTCGGGGGATTGACTTGGCCATTGCATATCATTCCACTTTTTAGCCTTAAAAAACTCTTTGGTTGCTTTTGCAGTATGCACCTGGTCATTGTCCATCTGCACTGTGAAGCGCCGTCCAATGAGTTCTGAAGCATTTGACTGAATATGAGCATATAATATTGTCCGAAACACTTCAGAATTCATTCTGCTGCTTTTGTCAGCAGTCACATCATCAATAAATACAAGGGAACAAGTTCCATTGGCAGCCATACATGCCCACGCCATGACACTACCACCACCATGCTTCACTGATGAGGTGGTATGTTTTGGATCATGAGCGGTTCCTTTCCTTCTCTTCTCTTCCCATCACTATGGTTCAAGTTGATCTTTGTCTCATCTATCCATAGGATGTTGTTCCAGAACTGTAATGGCTTTTTTAGATGTTGTTTGGCAAACTCTAATCTGGTCTTCCTGTTTTTGTGGCTCACCAATGGTTTACATCTTGTGGTGAACCCTCTATATTCACTCTTGTGAAGTCTTCTCTTGATTGTTGACTTTGACACATATACATCTACCTCCTGGAGAGTGTTCTTGATTTGGCCAACTGTTGTGAAGGGGTTTTTCTTCACCAGGGAAATAATTCTTTTATCATCCACCACAGTAGTTTTCCGTGGTCTTCCGAGTCTTTTGGTGTTGCTGAGCTCTCCGGTGCGTTCTTTCTTTTTAAGAATGTTCCAAACAGTTGATTTGGCCACACCTAATGTTTTTGCTATCTCTCTGATGGGTTTGTTTTGATTTTTCAGCCTAATGATGGCTTGCTTCACTGATAGTGACAGCTCTTTGAATCTCATATTGAGAGTTGACAGCAACTGATTCCAAATGCAAATGTCACACCTAGAATCAACTCCAGACCTTTTACCTGCTTAATTGATAATGAAATAATGAGGGAATAGCCCACACCTGTCCATGAAATAGCTTTTGAGTTGATAGTCCCATTACTTTTGGCCCCTTAAAAAGTGGGAGGCACATATTGAAACTGTTGTAATTCCCTCACCGTTCACCCGATTTGGATGTAATTACCCTCAAATTAAATCTGAAAGTCTGCAGTTAAAGCACATCTTGGTTTTTTTATTTCAAAACCATTGTGGTGGTGAATAGAGGCCAAAATCTGAAAATTCTGTCAATGTCCCAATATTTATGGACCTGACTGTATATATATATGACCTGTTCTATATATGGGATGGTCCAGAGGAATAATTAAGTAGTTTCCTAACTTATATGAACAACTATGAATAGGTTTGGAATTCACATCAGTAAACAGCAAAGAATCCATATGTTTCCTAGATTTGGAAATCTTCATACATAACAAAAAAATAGAAACTAAAACGCATATAAAGGAAATAAGTGGAAATAATGCTTTATCAGCTAAGAACAACCACCGTAAAAAATGGCTAGCCAACATTTCAGGAGGACAGCTGAGAAGAGTAGACCTAATTGCTCCAATATGGATAATTTCAAATCCCAAAGCCAGGACATGAAGATGAAATTTAAGGAAAAAGGTTATAAAGAAGAGAAACTACAAAAACAAATTTAAAAAATTGCTGAAATGAATAGAAGATCTATGATTAAATACAAACAGAAAAACCCTACAGACAATTTCAAGTTTGCCTTTATAACACAATACAGCAGTGACCATCACCTATTGGAAATAGCTCTAAAAAAGCAGTGGCACATATTGGTTTTAGATGTACAGCTTTCACATTTTTTGCCAAAAAATCTAAAAATTATCTACAAGAAGGCCAAGAATTTAAAAGATCAATTAACAAGAAGCTTTATACAAATAGAAAACCAACCTGAAATAAGGGCAAGAAAAAATAAAGGATTTTCATACTGTCTAGATTGTATAGCCTGTCGAACAATGAAACAGACTAATACAATCTCCACAAAGAAGTTCTGTTCTAACCAAACAAAAAAAGAATATGAATTGAATGATCAAATATCTTGCAATACAGAGAATGTCATTTATCTCCTTGAATGTCCCTGTGGCCACCAATACATGGGACAAACAAAATGAACACTGAAAACCAGAATAGCTGAACATTTATATAATATAAAGAGAGGTCTCACAACCCATAGGGTTTTGCAACACTATTTGGAGTGTCACAATAGACCCATCCTCCATAAAATTTAAAGGAATACAAAAGGTACAAACCAATTGGTGAGGAGGGAATCCAGTAGCGGAACTAATCAGAAATGAAACAAAATGGATATTTTATCTAAGAACTTTGAAGCCTTATGGCTTAAATATAGATCTGGAATAAAACCGTTTTTTTAAAAAAATCACCCACAAAAAAACTTTTTCTGCTACTAGTCATATATTTTTAAACATTAGCATACATATAACTTATATTTTTATAACAAGTCATTTTTTAAACTTAAATGTCTTTATTTAACTATCTAATTCCTTTTTACATTATGACTGCCTTCCCAGCAAGTCATTAGGTTACCCCATTTTTCTTGTCATATCCGGGATAAAACTTACAAGCTACTCTGCAATACCTCTGTAAACTACAAATTACTCTGCATTCACTGTTGTCTGCAATACCTGTGAGGATTTACAAGCCACTTTGTAAGACTACAGTATCTTTTGTTCCTGTTTCCAGCATGGACAATCCACATATATAGTCTACAGCTGTTCTCTGTGCTGCAAGTTTCACCCAGCTGTAACAACACTTTGTTCACTGATGAATCCAAAACAAAACCAAACACTAATTCTGGCAGTTTGAACTGGCCCAAAATGGATTCAGCAAGTAAAACTATCCAAGGTTCTGGCTCTCTGCAAGAAGTATTGAGCTGGCTGGAAAACCAGGAGATAACCCAGAGGCAGATTCCTTCCTTCATGAACTATCTAGTCACCTGGATACTATGCAAGTGGCCATAACAAGTCCAGGACATGATCCGCCTCCTGCACAAGGAACATGTGGTCAGCCATCATCAGTCATCATCAGTCTTCACCAGGGAAATAATTCTTTTATCATCCACCACAGTAGTTTTCCGTGGTCTTCCGGGTCTTTTGGTGTTGCTGAGCTCTCCGGTGCGTTCTTTCATTTTAAGAATGTTCCAAACAGTTGATTTGGCCACACCTAATGTTTTTGCTATCTCTCTGATGGGTTTGTTTTGATTTTTCAGCCTAATGATGGCTTGCTTCACTGATAGTGACAGCTCTTTGAATCTCATATTGAGAGTTGACAGCAACTGATTCCAAATGCAAATGTCACACCTAGAATCAACTCCAGACCTTTTACCTGCTTAATTGATAATGAAATAATGAGGGAATAGCCCACACCTGTCCATGAAATAGCTTTTGAGTTGATAGTCCCATTACTTTTGGCCCCTTAAAAAGTGGGAGGCACATATTGAAACTGTTGAAATTCCTACACCGTTCACCCGATTTGGATGTAATTACCCTCAAATTAAATCTGAAAGTCTGCAGTTAAAGCACATCTTGGTTTTTTTCATTTCAAAACCATTGTGGTGGTGAATAGAGGCCAAAATCTGAAAATTCTGTCAATGTCCCAATATTTATGGACCTGACAGTATATATATATATATATATATGACCTGTTCTATATATGGGATGGTCCAGAGGAATAATTAAGTAGTTTCCTAACTTATATGAACAACTATGAATATGGTTTGGAATTCACATCAGTAAACAGCAAAGAATCCATATGTTTCCTAGATTTGGAAATCTTCATACATAACAAAAAAATAGAAACTAAAACCCATATAAAGGAAATAAGTGGAAATAATGCTTTATCAGCTAATTTCTCATGTATGCAGTTACCCACACCTGAGAAATTTGACGGAGGAACCTCTTCTTCCAGTCCACTACAGAGACTTTATTGATGTTTTTAGCAAACAAGCAGCTGAGACACTTCCTCCCCACCATGAGTGGGATTGCCCCATAGACCTCATTCCTGGCAAGACACCTCCTAGGGGCCAAATTTATCCATTATCTCACCCTGAGACTACTGCTATGTCCGAATATGAGAAAGAAAACTTGGAAAGAGGATTCATACACCCTTCTGCATCCCCTGCTGGAGCAGGGTTTTTCTTGGTGAAAAAGAAAGATGGAGGTCTCAGACCCTGTATTGATTGTAGAGGTCTTAATGATATTCCAATAAAAAACGGTACCCACTGCCTCTCATTATAGAACTGTTTGACCAAGTAAAGGGGGCAGTTGTGTTTTCCAAACTAGATTTATGTGGGGCTTATAACCTCATTCGTATTCGTGCTGGGGACGAGTGGAAGACAGCATTCAATACCCGTGATGGCCATTACGAGTATCTTGTCATGCCCTGTGGCCTATGTAATGCCCCAGCAGTATTTCAGAATTATGTCAATTAAATTTTCAGAGACATTTTCTACGTTTACGTAGTCGTTTTTCTGGACGACATCCTGATATTTTCACCAAGTTTACGATCCCACAGATTTCACGTTAAAGAAGTTCTTCATCGAATAAGAGCCCACCGGTTATATTGTAAACTAGAGAAGTGCGTTTATAACATGAAGTTCAATAACGTTTTTTGAAGTTTTAACGTATAAAGAGGGGATCTGCTATCAACACCAGCTATCCTGAAAAAGTGCAGCAGCATGAAACGCATTGGTCAGCATCAAGCGGGAACTGGGAGTTTGGATACGCCGTACCGGAACTGTACGCTTGAGTGCAGAGGAGACCAGCCGGGAGGAGAAGTCGGAGCATCTGAAAGTAGGAGTTAGGGACAGCTAGTTAGCATCCAAACAGATTTCAATCTCCATCAAGCATACTTTTGGAGTCCTCTACAAACATGCACATCGGAACCACATATATTCTATAAAAAGGCTATAGACATTGTCTTTGTTTATTTATGGTATTGCATTCATTATTAACATACACTTAACTTTTTTATATACACTACTCTTTTAGTTTAACAGCGCTCTGTTTTTCACTTTAAAAATTGTTATACTGTCAGGAAGCTGCTTTATTTTATACAAGCGCAGTGATTATTTTTATTATTTTTATCAATAATTTTCTTTATCTGAGTGCCCCCCAAAAATTAGAGTCTTTTTTTCTTAAAGTTGTTTCACCAATATATACTATTACTTTCTGGGGAGCACCTCCACGTATGACACTATATTTCCCTGATTGTGGGTTTCCATATAAGCTAATATCATGGATATAATATCAATTGTGTTATTTTGTTACCTAGTGATCAAATGTTTTCCCAGTTCATCCTTCCCTGGCAATTAATTAACCAGGATAATTAGGCAGATCTACTACCCTGGGGAGAATTCACCCAAAGTAACCATGTCGTCTCCTCTACAGGATCACCTCCATTCTTCATTGTCTACAGAAAATACCCTAACTTACCCCACTTTCCTTCTCTAACTCCAATCAATGTTCCAGCAGCAAATTCTGTACTCATTGATTTTTCACAAATCTGGAAAAATGTCAAGGAGAATATTAAGAAGACCTCTTCTCACTGTAATTTTTTTGCCAACAAATGATGATGGCCTCACCAAATCTTAAGGCATTGTCTGCTAATAATTTTCACCTTACGATACCAACTACGAAATTGTCTCTAAGATTTAATGACCTATTCAAGATTATTTAGGTTGTTAATCCAATTGCTTTCAAGTTAGCTTTACCATCAACATTTCTTATTCCCAATACCTTCCATGTTTCCTTACACAAACCTTTAGTTACTGTGTAAACCATTTTTTCCCTCCACATGAGGAAAAGACTGAGGTTCCTGCCATAAAGCGTGAAGAATTGGAGGCACAACAAAGTTTAGATTCTCAGATTTCTCATGGAAAACTTATATTCCTCATTAACTTGAAAGGATATGGGCCTGAAGAACGCTCTTGGGTTGGTGCAACCAATGTTAACTTAAAATGATTCATTAGAAGTGTCCTAGAAAATCCTTTTTAGGGTGTCCTGTGACAGTACTGTCACTCATTACTGCCGGTCCATCCATGCTCCCTGGTGGCATCAGGGTCCTAGCTGTCATCCTTTGCCATCTGCACCAGTCTCCTTGGCAACAGCTCAGATTGGCCTCCACTCCTGCGGTGCCTCCTGTGGGAGCCACCATCTTGCCAGTGTCTTTCACACTTTGGCCTCTAGTGGTGACCATCTAGCAGAAGCAAATTTAGAAAACCCTGGGGCATGCCAACCGGGTTGGTCTGCACCAGTGAGCATTCTACTACCTAATTTGGTGCCCTATTTAAATCTCTTTCTCCCAGAGCACAGTGACAGACCCTTGTCTACACTTGTGCTAGTCAGCCTGGCAGCTACAGTATTGTCTACCACGCTTCCTGCTAGTTCACCTGAGTTCCATCCAGGAGGCCATAACCTGAGGAAATACTGCAGCAAAGTCCAAATTCATTTGCAGGAATCCCTGTGAATACCAGTACACCATTAGACACAGCACCCCTGGCTTCTTCCTAGTGTGTGTTGACATAAAATCGTATTTGGATTAGTGAATCCTGACAATGGGTATGCCTGTGTGGTACAGCTATGTGTAGAATCCAAGATTCATTACTCTCATGCAATGTGCTGGTCAAAAGGGGATGCAGTTAATAGACCAACAGACTAAATGCTGCCGGTCTATATCCCGACACGAGAAGCCTGACAGGTGACTTCAGATAGACATCAAAATACCGATGCCTATCTGAATCTCAATGCCAGAATGCCAAAGGACGACAGCCTGAATGAGGTAAGTCTGGGGCATCCTTAGCGTTAGCCGCGGAGGGGGGAAGGGTTAGGTTTTGAGGTGGACGGTTAGGGTTAGGCACCCCCAGGGGTGTCTTAGGGTTAGGCACCACCCCAGAAGTTTTATGGTTAGGCACCCCTAGGGGAGGGTTAGGAGGGAGAGGGGAGGGTTAGGGTACTTACCAGCTGACATTGGGATCTCCTACTGTTGGGATTCTCGTGTTGGGATTTTAACTGTTATTACATACTAATTCCGGTCAAAAGAAATGGAATGATCACTTAGGATATTACCAGTAAATTGGAAGTCAGTTCTTCAATAAAGGTAGCCTGACCAGAAATGGGATGTAGTCGGCACCCTGGCAGGTGGGATGTTGGAGGTCAGAAAACATGTGCCAGAATCCAAACAGCAGTCGGAATCCTGGCTCCACAATCCCGACCGCTGACATCTCAAAGGTAAGTATTATGGTTAGGGGGAGAGTTAGGTTTATGGCAAGGGGTTACCTTGCTCACATACATAACTTTGTCTCTGCCTTCTTTTTCTTTTTATTCAGGTACCACTACCTTAGTACAGGTGAATACCCTCTATAGGGTAGAAGCACCATTTGTATGTCTTTTTGCTAATTATTTGTATAATGCTTAAATTTACTACCGCACCATAAGGGCTTTCCTTTTAGTTTTTCAAGTCACTAGTATGACACAAAAAACATTGCAAAACTGTAAAGTGTGAATAATTCTTTATCCATCCAGGTGACTCTGGGTCTCGAACTTCACCCGCAGTTCATTCTGGGCCTGATTCACTACCAATCGCAACTGCGATTGCAATAGCGATTGTGCATGCAGTCTCACTGCAATAGTATGCTAATCCATTGCGATCGCTATGCAGCCGCAGCACAACATAAGGATGCCCACTTTACCTTACATACATCCATAATCCTTAGCAAGATTGTGAACCATCGGTAACATCGAATACCATCGCAGCCTCATGCGCTCTGACCTTACTCAGAATTTGCTAACTTCATTGCACGTTATGAGTACTCAGGCTGCGTATGGCATCACAGTGGATAATTCATACACGCCCCAGCAACGGCATTTAAATGCCCTGGCATGCCTGCGTTTCACAAACCATCCCTCCCGTCACCACCCACAAATGGCACTTCCTGTCAATCACTTTGCGATGGGTCTGCATAGTCACTGTGATCACTATCCTGATCGCAGTAACCAGTTCGCACATGTGCACTGTGATGCATATGCATGCGGAGAACGCAACAATTGCCGATTGCATGCATAATCGCATTTGTGATTGGTAGGGAATCAAGCCCCTGTCCTGTATCATTCTCAGTTACTAAGAGTTGTACTTCATGTGATGAAGTGTGAACTCTCTTATTTATCACAATCACAGATGTTGAGTGATATTACTGTACGTATTTTACTTGACCTCTAGATCATTGATTAAACTGCAAACTGTGATATTGGAGGTGTTTCTTCCTAAATACACAGGTTTTCCAGATGACTTATATCTGATGCATCTTCCCACATATCATGCTTTAAGAAGGATTATTGTCAGGGCAGTCATGACTTTGCGCCTGATTCAGACCCGGACGCAAGTGGCAGTTCGCTCATCCGCCGTACGAGCGGAAAAATTTAAATTTAAGCGCTCGCTCGTATGTTCGCTCGTAGCTAACCTTCCGCCCCATATTCTCCCAACCCCTCCTCTAGCTTGCGACCGTTCAAAATAGCGATCGTTCGTCTCCTCTTTGGTTGCTTTGGACGCTCGCAAAAGTCAATTTCGGAAGTGGGCCTGTCAGATTTCGATTACCTGCTCTTTCATTCTGCAAACATACTTGAATCGTGTCATGCCAATCAATATATTAATTAGCTTAATTGCTCTTCACATGTTTTCAATCTTTTTTTTTTTTCAATTTCAATAACCCTTATTCTTGTCAGTGTGTGTCATTTTTCCCACAGAATACGTACGGTTTCACCAATGGTTTACTTTATCAAAATTACTTCTTTTTACGATGGATACTATTGTTTTTCTGTGTTTGTGATAGGCATATTGTAGTGTTTTAATTTGTTTATTTAAATTAGCTTACGCTTGTCACTGCATGAAGCCTATCATAACTCACATTATATTTTTGAGCCTGCAGGACACATGACTCATACAATAACCAATAGAATGGTTCCTGTTAATTTACAAAGTACATTAGCCAATCAAATTTTTTCTATGGCCTTTATTAAAACTGTTTTGTGTAAAAAAAATCATTGCCATCATGAGAGCCTCCGCATTTACTAGGCGGGAGCTATTGGTCCTCACCGAGGTGACGGACCGGCGGGTTACAAGCCAGCCACCCCCCATCACCAACCGCCTAAAGGGTATGGCCTACGCGGAGGTTCGCCACCGCCTGCGCTCCTTCGGCTGTCGCTGAAATATCGGGCAGTTAGAGCGCAGGTTGTTGGATCTGTGCTGCCGCACGCCACACCTGCTGGCATGTTTGAGGATGCAGATAGAAGCAAGTAAGTGTTTTCTTTATTTTGTGGTCTTTTTTTGTGTCCCTACCTGCATGTGCATGTTTCCAGTTGTTGTACTGTTTTTACATTTTTGGTGTGGTAAATTTGTTCCCAAACCACCCCCCAATAAAAACCTAAACATTTTTCATCCATCATTTGGGGGCTGAGCGCAGACTCCGGCATAGACTTCGAAGGAGACGACGGGCTCGTCCCCTATCACCCACTCCCAGCCAAAACACCTCTCCCCAACCTTCCCCCAATTCCCCCTCCACCCCAGACCGGCCAGTACCTGAGGCCCCTCCCTCTCCCAATTTTCCAAACCCACAAAATTCAACCTCCCCTCCCCCCCTCTCTTTTCTTCACCCTCCCCTCCCCCCCTCTCTTTTCTTCACCCTCCCCTCCCCCCCTCTCTTTTCTTCACCCTCCCCTCCGCCCCCTCTCTTTTTTTCACCCTCCTCCATGAGCCAAATCTCCCCTCCTTCTTTGGACCAGCACTGGCCCACCTCAGAGGAGGAGGATGTAGGGGCTCCAAGAGCCGGAATACAGATGACCGGTATGTTTCCCTTTTAAACTATGGTTGTTTTTGCTTTTTTGGCTTTTTGGGAGATGTTGTCCTTTTGCCTGTGCATTTCTAAATGTTTCATTATTTTAAATTTTTGGAAAAAAAAATGTTTCTAGACAATGTCTTGGATGTTTACCACTGACACATATCAAAACACTCATACTTGTGTATTTCTTGTTTACCGTACCAACAAATGTATTTTTTTGGCGTACTTCGCCCTTTTTTGGGTTGGCTTTTTGTGTGTAAATTTTTAAGTTTGTATTTCTCCCATCTTGGCATTTGCCAGTACTTTATTTTGGTCAAATAAACTGTATCTTTGTTTAAACTATAGTCTTATTTATTTATTTTTTTTAAACATCTAATATAAGGTGTCATTTTATTAATCCACACATTTTTTTATTTCCCACAGAGGACCAGAGGCGGCTGCAATCAATGCAGGCAGGATTGCAAGCCTTGCGGGCACATCTAATTGCCATGCTTGTGGTCCTTGACCACATGTCGGCGGACCTTTGTCGTTAATTGTTTTTTTTGTTTTCACCCACAAATAATGTGGGTTCAATTAAAATTGCGTTGTATTTTAACAAGTCTCATTCCTTGTCTGTAAATATTACATTGTTTAACCTTCCCTAAGTCGACTATTTGAGCATGTTTTTTAAAATAAGGTAAATTAGATTTGACAAAGCGCTAGTAAGTATGAAAGCTGGCACATTAAACACCTAACAATACCAATAGGTTTTGTAGAAATACCAGCATTTTTTTGGTACCTTTGGGTGGGTAATGTAAATATAAATTCACACCTGCTTAGGCCTAGTTTAGAAGACATACTGTTTCACCATAATACCTTTGGTGTTTGTTTTTAGCCACAAAGCCTGTTAAAATACTTAACAATTTAAACCATTACAGGATTAGCCATTACGAAAATTTGTTTGTTTTGGCCCATGATACACGTGCTTGTAATTTACCAAGGAAAAGTCTTTTTAACGTCAGGCAAAAATTTATTACACACAAATAAAAAACCAAAAGTGAATTGTGACAACCAATTCACACAGTGAAACACACTACCAAAAAAACCTACACCCAAAACAAAAAATAAACAATAATCAAGAACTGGTGGAAGAAGTAGCAGGCCAACATGAATCCACAAATGAGGCGAGGAATTAATTGTTCCCGAAGTTATATCCAATGTGGCCACATGAAGACAATTTTGAGGATCAGGTAGTAGGCATTGTTTTTCTGTGGAATTTAAGGGAATACAAGAAAAAGCAATGAAAAAAAAATTACAATTGCACATTACAATCTTACATGTCTACATTGTGTCAATTAACTAAATTTTCATCAATAATTACCTAAAATATCTGGCCACCACATCATCGCATATGCCCCCCCCACATACTGACCTCCGACCAACCTCGGGGGGGCCCTCCTCAGGCAAGGCCTCCTCTTTTTTTCTTAAAGTTGTTTCACCAATATATGCTATTACTTTCTGGGGAGCACCTCCACGTTTGACACTATATTTCCCTGATTGTGGGTTTCCATATAAGCTAATGTCATGGATATAATATCAATTGTGTTATTTTGTTACCTAGTGATCAAGTGTTTTCCCAGTTCATCCTTCCCCGGCAATTTATTAACCAGGATAATTAGGCAGATCTATTACCCTGGGGAGAATTCACCCAAAGTAACCATGTCGTCTCCTCTACAGGATCACCTCCATTCTTCATTGTCTACAGAAAATACCCTAACTTACCCCACTTTCCTTCTCTAACTCCAACCAATGTTCCAGCAGCAAATTCTGTACTCATTGATTTTTCACAAATCTGGAAAAATGTCAAGGAGAATATTAAGAAGACCTCTTCTCACTGTAATTTTTTTGCCAACAAATGATGATGGGCCTCACCAAATCTTAAGGCATTGTCTGCTAATAATTTTCACCTTACGATACCAACTACGAAATTGTCTCTAAGATTTAATGACCTATTCAAGATTATTTAGGTTGTTAATCCAATTGCTTTGAAGTTAGCTTTACCATCAACATTTCTTATTCCCAATACCTTCCATGTTTCCTTACTCAAACCTTTAGTTACTGTGTAAACCATTTTTTTCCTCCACATGAGGAAAAGACTGAGGTTCCTGCCATAAAGCGTGAAGAATTGGAGGCACAACAAAGTTTAGATTCTCAGATTTCTCATGGAAAACTTATATTCCTCATTAACTTGAAAGGATATGGGCCTGAAGAATGCTCTTGGGTTGGTGCAACCAATGTTAACTTAAAATGATTAATTAGAAGTGTCCTAGAAAATCCTTTTTAGGGTGTCCTGTGACAGTACTGTCACTCATTACTGCCGGTCCATCCATGCTCCCTGGTGGCATCAAGGTCCTAGCTGTCATCCTTTGCCATCTGCACCAGTCTCCTTGGCAACAGCTCAGATTGGCCTCCACTCCTGCGGTGCCTCCTGTGGGAGCCACCATCTTGCCAGTGTCTTTCACACTTTGGCCTCTAGTGGTGACCATCTAGCAGAAGCAAATTTAGAAAACCCTGGGGCATGCCAACTGGGTTGGTCTGCACCAGTGAGCATTCTACTACCTAATTTGGTGCCCTATTTAAATCTCTTTCTCCCAGAGCACAGTGACAGACCCTTGTCTACACTTGTGCTAGTCAGCCTTGCAGCTACAGTATTGTCTACCACGCTTCCTGCTAGTTCACCTGAGTTCCATCCAGGAGGCCATAACCTGAGGAAATACTGCAGCAAAGTCCAAATTCGTTTGCAGGAATCCCTGTGAATACCAGTACACCATTAGACACAGCACCCCTGGCTTCTTCCTAGTGTGTGTTGACATAAAATCGTATTTGGATTAGTGAATCCTGACAATGGGTATGCCTGTGTGGTACAGCTATGTGTAGAATCCAAGATTCATTACTCTCATGCAATGTGCTGGTCAAAAGGGGATGCAGTTTATAGACCAACAGACTAAATGCTGCCGGTCTATATCCCGACACGAGAAGCCTGACAGGTGAATTCAGATAGACATCAAAATACCAATGCCTATCTGAATCTCAATGCCAGAATGCCAAAGGACGACAGCCTGAATGAGGTAAGTCCGGGGCATCCTTAGCGTTAGCCGCGGAGGGGGGAAGGGTTAGGTTTTGAGGTGGACGGTTAGGGTTAGGCACCCCCAGGGGGGACTTAGGGTTAGGCACCACCCCAGAAGTTTTATGGTTAGGCACCCCTAGGGGAGGGTTAGGAGGGAGAGGGGAGGGTTAGGGTACTTACCAGCTGACATTGGGATCTCCTACTGTTGGGATTCTCGTGTTGGGATTTTAACTGTTATTACATACTAATTTCGGTCAAAAGAAATGGAATGATCACTTAGGATATTACCAGTAAATTGGAAGTCAGTTCTTCAATAAAGGTAGCCTGACCAGAAATGGGATGTAGTCGGCACCCTGGCAGGTGGGATGTTGGAGGTCAAAAAACATGTGCCAGAATCCAAACAGCAGTCGGAATCCTGGCTCCACAATCCTGACCACTGACATCTCAAAGGTAAGTATTATGGTTAGGGGGAGAGTTAGGTTTATGGCTAGGGGTTACCTTGCTCACATACATAACTTTGTCTCTGCCTTCTTTTTCTTTTTATTCAGGTACCACTACCTTAGTACAGGTGAATACCCTCTATAGGGTAGAAGCACCATTTGTATGTCTTTTTGCTAATTATTTGTATAATGCTTAAATTTACTACCGCACCATAAGGGCTTTCCTTTTAGTTTTTCAAGTCACTAGTATGACACAAAAAACATTGCAAAACTGTAAAGTGTGAATAATTCTTTATCCATCCAGGTGACTCTGGGTCCCGAACTTCACCCGCAGTTCATTCTGGGCCTGATTCACTACCAATCGCAACTGCGATTGCAATAGCGATTGTGCATACAGTCTCACTGCAATAGTATGCTAATCCATTGCGATCGCTATGCAGCCGCAGCACAACATAAGGATGCCCACTTTACCTTACATACATCCATAATCCTTAGCAAGATTGTGAACCATCGGTAACATCGAATACCATCGCAGCCTCATGCGCTCTGACCTTACTCAGAATTTGCTAACTTCATTGCACGTTATGAGTACTCAGGCTGCATATGGCATCACAGTGGATAATTCATATATGCCCCAGCAACGGCATTTAAACGCCCTGGCATGCCTGCGTTTCACAAACCACCCCTCCCGTCACCACCCACAAATGGCACTTCCTGTCAATCACTTTGCGATGGGTCTGCGTAGTCACTGTGATCACTATCCTGATCGCAGTGACCAGTTCGCACATGTGCACTGTGATGCATATGCATGCGGAGAACGCAACAATTGCCGATTGCATGCATAATCGCATTTGTGATTGGTAGGGAATCAAGCCCCTGTCCTGTATCATTCTCAGTTACTAAGAGTTGTACTTCATGTGATGAAGTGTGAACTCTCTTATTTATCACAATCACAGATGTTGAGTGATATTACTGTACGTATTTTACTTGACCTCTAGATCATTGATTAAACTGCACACTGTGATATTGGAGGTATTTCTTCCTAAATACACAGGTTTTCCAGATGACTTATATCTGTTGCATCTTCCCACTTATCATGCTTTAAGAAGGATTATTGTCAGGGCAGTCATGACTTTGGGCCTGATTCAGACCCGGACGCAAGTGGCAGTTCGCTCATCCGCCGTACGAGCGGAAATATTTAAATTTAAGCGCTCGCTCGTATGTTCGCTCGTAGCTAACCTTCCGCCCCATATTCTCCCAACCCCTCCTCTAGCTTGCGACCGTTCAAAATAGCGACCGTTCGTCTCCTCTTTGGTTGCTTTGGACGCTCGCACAAGTCAATTCCGGAAGTGGGCCTGTCAGATTTCGATTACCTGCTCTTTCATTCTGCAAACATACTTGAATCGTGTCATGCCAATCGATATATTAATTAGCTTAATTGCTCTTCACATGTTTTCAATCTTTTTTTTTTTTCAATTTCAATAAACCTTATTCTTGTCAGTGTGTGGCATTTTTCCCACAGAATACGTACGGTTTCACCAATGGTTTACTTTATCAAAATTACTTCTTTTTACGATGGATACTATTGTTTTCCTGTGTTTGTGATAGGCATATTTTAGTGTTTTAATTTGTTTATTTAAATTAGCTTACGCTTGTCACTGCATGAAGCGTATCATAACTCACATTATATTTTTGAGCCTGTAGGACACATGACTCATACAATAACCAATAGAATGGTTCCTGTTAATTTACAAAGTACATTAGCCAATCAAATTGTTTCTATGGCCTTTATTAAAACTGTTTTGTGTAAAAAAAATCATTGCCATCATGAGAGCCTCCGCATTTACTAGGCGGGAGCTATTGGTCCTCACCGAGGTGACGGACTGGCGGGTTACAAGCCAGCCACCCCCCATCACCAACCGCCTGAAGGGTATGGCCTACGCGGAGGTTCGCCACCGCCTGCGCTCCTTCGGCTGCCGCCGAAATATCAGTCAGTTAGAGCGCAGGTCATCGGATCTGTGCTGCCGCACGCCACACCTGCTGGCATGTTTGAGGATGCAGATAGAAGCAAGTAAGTGTTTTCTTTATTTTGTGGTCTTTTTTTGTGTCCCTACCTGCGTTTGCATGTTTCCAGTTGTTGTACTGTTTTTACATTTTTGGTGTGGTAAATTTGTTCCCAAACCCCCCCCAATAAAAACCTAAACATTTTTCATCCATCATTTAGGGGCTGAGCGCAGACTCCGGCATAGACTTCGAAGGAGACGATGGGCTCGTCCCCTATCACCCACTGCCAGCCAAAACACCTCTCCCCAACCTTCCCCCAATTCCCCCTCCACCCCAGACCGGCCAGTACCTGAGGCCCCTCCCTCTCCCAATTTTCCAAACCCACAAAATTCAACCTCCCCTCCCCCCCTCTCTTTTCTTCACCCTCCCCTCCCCCCTCTCTTTTCTTCACCCTCCCCTCCGCCCCCTCTCTTTTTTTCACCCTCCTCCATGAGCCAAATCTCCCCTCCTTCTTTGGACCAGCACTGGCCCACCTCAGAGGAAGAGGATGTAGGGGCTCCAAGAGCCGGAATACAGATGACCGGTATGTTTCCCTTTTAAACTATGGTTGTTTTTGCTTTTTTGGCTTTTTGGGTGATGTTGTCCTTTTGCCTGTGCATTTCTAAATGTTTAATTATTTTCAATTTTTGGAAAAAAAATTTTTTCTAGACAATGTCTTGGATGTTTACCACTGACACATATCAAAACACTCATACTTGTGTATTTCTTGTTTACCGTACCAACAAATGTATTTTTTTGGCGTACTTCGCCCTTTTTTGGGTTGGCTTTTTGTGTGTAAATTTTTAAGTTTGTATTTCTCCCATCTTGGCATTTGCCAGTACTTTATTTTGGTCAAATAAACTGTATCTTTGTTTAAACTATAGTCTTATTTATTTATTTTTTTTAAACATCTAATATAAGGTGTCATTTTATTAATCCACACATTTTTTTATTTCCCACAGAGGACCAGAGGCGGCTGCAATCAATGCAGGCAGGATTGCAAGCCTTGCGGGCACATCTAATTGCCGGGCTTGTGGTCCTTGACCACATGTCGGCGGACCTTTGTCGTTAATTGTTTTTTTGTTTTCACCCACAAATAATGTGGGTTCAATTAAAATTGCGTTGTATTTTAACAAGTCTCATTCCTTGTCTGTAAATATTACATTGTTTAACCTTCCCTAAGTTGACTATTTGAGCATGTTTTTTAAAATAAAGCAAATTAGATTTGACAAAGCGCTAGTAAGTATGAAAGCTGGCACATTAAACACCAAACAATACCAATAGGTTTGTAGAAATACCAGCATTTTTTTTGGTACCTTTGGGTGGGTAATGTAAATATAAATTCACACCTGCTTAGGCCTAGTTTAGAAGACATACTGTTTCACCATAATACCTTTGGTGTTTGTTTTTAGCCACAAAGCCTGTTAAAATACTTAACAATTTAAACCATTACAGGATTAGCCATTACGAAAATTTGTTTGTTTTGGCCCATGATACACGTGCTTGTAATTTACCAAGGAAAAGTCTTTTTAACGTCAGGCAAAAATTTATTACACACAAATAAAAAACCAAAAGTGAATTGTGACAACCAATTCACACAGTGAAACACACTACCAAAAAAACCTACACCCAAAACAAAAAAGAAATCAAGAACTGGTGGAAGAAGTAGCAGGCCAACATGAATCCACAAATGAGGCGAGGAATTAATTGTTCCTGAAGTTATATCCAATGTGGCCACATGAAGACAATTTTGAGGATCAGGTAGTAGGCATTGTTTTTCTGTGGAATTTAAGGGAATACAAGAAAAAGCAATGAAAAAAAAATTACAATTGCACATTACAATCTTACATGTCTACATTGTGTCAATTAACTAAATTTTCATCAATAATTACCTAAAATATCTGGCCACCACATCATCGCATATGCCCCCCCCACATACTGACCTCCGACCAACCTCGGGGGGGCCCTCCTCAGGCAAGGCCTCCTCTGGTTGCATTGGGACACCACTCCTTATGGCAATGTGAAATATCCCACACAGGACCACAATTTTTGAAACCATAGCCGGCAAATACATGAGTTCGCCACCAGAGTGGTGGAGGCATCTGAATCGGCCTTTTAAAAGGCTGATATAGTGCTCCACCACCTGCCTTGTGGCTGTAAGTGTGGAATTAAACTCACTTTGTGGCCATGGTGTGAGAGCCAAATAAGGAGTGAGCAGCCAGGGCGTGCAAGGGTAACCACTGTCCACTGTGAAAAGACAAATACAATAATCAGGACCATTGTGTAACAAGCTTTGCATTGGTTTCAACTGAAGGTGTCAACTTACCCAGAAGCCACACATCACCAGCTTGTAGGTTGTCTAATTTGGGCAAAATCCCTGATTGCCAGATGACGAAGGAATCATGTGCACTCCCGGGGAATTTGGCCTTCAGGGACAGGATCTGGAGGGAGGCATCACATACCACCATTACATTCAGGGAATGAAAGTGTTTTCGGTTCCTATAAATAGCCTCCAGCCTTGCTGGAGGCTGAAGTGGTATGTGAGTGCCATCCACAACCCCTATGATGTGTGGGAAGCCAGCAATTTGGTAAAAATTGGCCTTTACCACACTAAGGGAACTCATATCCAATGGCATATTAATAAAATGATGGAGGTGTTTGAAAATGGCCTCCATCACTGCCCTCAGGATACTTGAAAAGGAGGATTGGGAGATTCCGGCAACTATTCCCACCGTGGTTTGAAAGGATCCTGAGGCACAGAAATGTAACACCGACATTAATTGCGTAAGTGGTGGTATTGCTGTAGGACTGTTAATTTGCCATTCAAGATCACTCTCTATTAATGAGAGTGTCTAGGATGATTTGTGGAGGAAGACGGTATCGTCATAAAACCTCATCATCAGGCATTCCATAAAGGGTGACACATGTTCTATATATCTGGGGCCTTGCACGCCTATGAGGCCTATGCCAGGGACAAAGTTGAGGTTGGTCGGGTTCTGGAACCATGGCCAAGATAATACGACCAACATCAACCTGAAATGGTAAGCCAGGTAGTTAATTTCCAAAAATTTTAAAAGAAAAATATACTTATCTTTTTTAAGAAATCCAAAGATGCTTACAGGCCGGGGTCTTGTCAAGAGTAGAACAACCTACATTTCAAAAGTTGAAAATATATTTAGTTATTATTGGGCAAACTTGGATTGTGATCAAATTTTTTAGGCCTAAAAAAAAGAGAAGGGAGCACACATTAGTTTGGGAAAACACACGCTACATTTAGTGGTCAAACATGATTTTACACTGAAATAATAAAAACACATTAGTGTGCAAAATAGTACGCATTTTTTACAGTTAAAACAAGACACATGAGTTCGTTAAATATTACGCTACTTTTACAGTTCAATAAGGAGACATTAGTGCGCTAAATAGTACGCATTTTTTACAGTTAAAACAAGACACATGAGTTCGTTAAATATTACGCTACTTTTACAGTTCAATAAGGAGACATTAGTGCGCTAAATAGTACGCATTTTTTACAGTTAAAACAAGACACATGAGTTCGTTAAATATTACGCTACTTTTACAGTTCAATAAGGAGACATTAGTGCGCTAAATAGTACGTTCAGTTAAAAATAAAAACAACTCAAACAATATTTCGCAAAAGAGTACCCTATATTTAGTGGGAAGACATGATTGGTCCTCCAACCCAAACATAGGCGATGACCAACACATCGAAATTGTAACTTCATGAAAATAAAAACACTTACCAAAAACAGACAAATAACCCAAAGTCCAAAAACGTCAAGGGGGCAAGGCCAAAATAACTGTTAAAAAAAAAAAAAAAAAAACATAAGGACTAACATTTTAAAAATATTTACTATTATTGTTTATGGTGGTTTTGAAAAAGACTTACTCAAAAACTCCAAAATAAAAAGGTAAACAATAAAAAAAAGCGAACGTAAAAAAAATAAGTATGAAAAATAAAAAAAAAATCACAATCGAAAACTCCAAACTCCGCAGTAGAAAAACCGCACACAAACACCTCCTCCATCAAACCTCCAACATTCCTCACCCGCCACCTCAACTCGAGTCACACCAAGCCATAAATAGTCTATTTTCCCACTCAAATTACGGACAGACAATAGGAGCACACAATCAATGATGCGGCCGAATAATGCTGACGCATGTATAAAAACGTCACTGAAAACACCAAACGGTCTGCTGTAGTGAGACCTGAAACTCCAAAATGGCTACAGAGCAGCAAAGCACTGGCCAAGAGGCGCCAGGTAAGTATTTTTATTTTTGGCTCTAAAGGGTTTTGTAGAACCAACATTTTAGGCACATTTTACATTAAAAATTTTATTTCCAAAAAAAAAAAAGGTGTTGAGGATGTAATGTAAGAGGCTGCTGGCCCTAGCAGACCAAGAAAAGCCACCAAAAAAAACGCCAGCCACAATTCACAAGAACAGAGATGGAGGTTTTGGTCCAAATGTGCGTTGACACCCTGCCCTATGCAGCAAGGAATATGGGTGCAAGCCAGAAATGGAAAATGTGGGAGGACATTGCCAGTGCTGTCAATAGGGTTGGTGAGTTTGAACGAGCAACCCAGTTCGTCAAATGCCGGTACGTACAAACTACATTTTAATAAAAAGTGTTTACAGGTCCAAATACTGCAGGAATAATGCCAACTTTTTAACCCACAGATGGAGCGATTTCAAATATCGGCTGAAGCAAAAACTGGCTGATAGGGCTAGGCATGCAGGGGGGACAGGGGGGTGGGGGGGTCCCATCCCTGTGGCACTGGAGCTCACTGATTTGGAGGAGATGGCACAGGGGTGTGTGCAGGATGAGGAGGTGTTTGGCGTGTCGAACATGGATACCGACATGCCCGACTTTGTGGATCCTCATGTTGCCTCAGGTAAATGTAGTAATGTTAATAACTCTGAAATGTGTTTTGGACAATATCTAGATTATAATGTTATTGTTTTCTCTTTTTTTTCAGAGACACAGGTGGATGAGTCTGCTCCAGAGGGGAGCTTTGGCCGCAAAACTTCTGCTGGCACTGCAGGGGAGGAACCAGTAGATCCGGCTGGGGACCCTGTGGAAAACAGTCCAGGGCAATCCCCCTCGCAGGCAGTGGCCCTCCTCACTGATCTCAAAATTAAAACAGATCTGCACACTGAGATTCTGGTGAAGCTGGATGCCAGTCTGCTACGGGTGGCGCAGGCCCTGGAGCAAAGTGCTGTGGCCAACGTGACCATTGCTCAGGCCCTGGAGGCAAATACTGGGACCAACATCTGGATTGCAAATGCCCTGGAGCAGCTCGATCGCCAGCAGATGTTGGAGCCAGCCTCCCTTCCTGCTGGAACATCAGGATCCTCCACCTCTGGCACAACAACAGCCATCACTCCAAATGTGCCTAGCCCTATGCCTAGTCCAGAGGCCCCAACATCTGCCTCTGGACAGGCCAGACGAAGGACCTCCCGGACCCATTCAGGCTCCCTCCCTACCCCGGCCAAATGGGCCAAAAGGCGATGACAGCACTGGCTAAATTTCCCACATTCCTTCTGTGTTTGCCCCATATTCCTTAATGGCCAAAACCTCCCTCTCTCTTCTTGTGAATTGTTTTTAAATTTTGTTTGTTTGTTTGTGGTTTGAAAATGACACTTTTTTTGTTTGTGCATTTCTATAATTTTTTTTTTTTAGAGTTATCCATATTTTATTTTTGAAAAATAACACTTTAAAAAAATTGTGTATCAAAATAAAAATAATTTGAAAAACTGAAAAAATCTATTGTTAATTCATTCAAAAACTGGTTACAAGGTAATCCCACTAACAATATTACAAACAATATAACGGAAATGTAAACATTATTTTTGAAATAAAAAAACAAGGGTTAAAAAACATGTAGGAGTTTTAATTAACACTTATCTAAAAAAAAAAAAAGGAAGATTGTTTTCTTGGCCCCTAAAAAATGAAGAAAAACAACGAACCAGCGTACAATATTGTTGCCCTTAAAAAAAAAAAAAGTTGGCAAAAACACGCAAAGGTAAAATACATTTGTAAGCTAATTGATTGTCTAACCCAGAAATTAGCAGCTGAGTAGTTCACCTGTGTACGGTTTTTTGCTAGTAACAAAAGGCTATTTGCTAAACACCTTACAAGCATTTTTGCAATTCTAAACTGATTGTTTTTGAGGCCTCAATTGATCAATCGGGAAACCATCGATGAGCCACGGGAGGAACGAAGAGACTATCGTCATTGTGGTAGAGAATACCAGACCACAAGCTATGTGAGCAGTTTGAATGGAAAGTTGATCAGACAGAGACGTAACACTTTTTCCGTTCACATTGGTCGTTCGCATCAGATAATGTATGTACGCCCAAAAAACTCCTCGCCACGCCTGCGTTTTCCCATCTCCACCCCCGTCACCGCCCAAAACGGAAAGTTCTGTCAATCACATTTGACATGTCACTTCCTGTTCGCTATTCGACGAATGACTGAAAAAATGATCGCATTCAGCCTTACGCACATGCGCACTGTTACACCAATGCATGCGTGGTTTGACAACATCGGATCGCTACGAGCGTACGGCCGCTTACGAGCGGCTCTGAATGAGGGTCTTTGATCCTGATTCAGCAAGGAATGCACGGATGCAGATGCACACAATTGGTCTATTATTTTACATTGTGCATGCATATGCATCGCAGTGCATATGTGTAAACTAGCTAATGCGATGGGAACTGTGTTTGCATAGGCTACAGAGACCCAGAGCACAGTGCTTGACAGGAAGTGCTGTTTGTGGGTGGTGATGGGGGAGTGGTCGGGCAAACGCAGATGGGCCTTTGCAGTTGGACGGCGTTTCAGGGGCGTGCATAATTAAGCCCTTGCGGCGGTGGATGCAGTCTGAGGTCTAGTTGCACACAGGAAGTCTTGCTATGACTGCGGGAGGGTCAGGTCAACCACTATTGTGCATATGGGTACAATGGTTCTCGATGTTACCGATGTCTCCGCTTTCTTGCAAGGTACAGAGGATGCAAGTAAAGGGAAGTGAGTAGCATTATGTAGTACTGGGCATCTGCTTATTCTGCTGCGATCGCCATGCGTATGCACTCATTAGCATATTCCCGCAGTGGCCGATTGCGTGCATCTGCATCTGTGTGTTCCTTGCTGAATCAGGCCCTTTGTCAACTGGAAATGTTCCTTTTCACCCAAACATTCAACTATATTATAAGGACTAGTAGGCTTTGTGTCTATACCAGCAGTTCCCAAAATGGCACTCAAAAAGAAATAAGGGGTTGTTGGTATAGTCTGAGTATAACCCACACACATGTGCCCGACAAGTGTGAAGCTCTGATTGAAGTCACATGGGGCCTCAAAAGAAAGGAACAATGTAAACAGCAGCTGTCAATTAAAAAATAACTGGGTATTTAGAGACAAATGCTATGTCCCTTGAGATATCTAATTCACATTGGTTACCATAATTCCCTACAAATTCTAATCATCCTCTCCCTCAAGTGATACTTACCTGCTTTGTACCTCATTTCTGGATACCTCTATTCTTAGTAGAAATTAGTGGTTCAGTTTCACTGGAAACCGAACACACCCAAACTTAGAGTATCTGAGTGTTTCCAAGTCCTTACTCGGGTCTTCCCACCAAGTTCAAATTCTAAACCAAGTCAAAATGTCATCTTTCAGGTGTCGGATCTTGTGTGTTTTGGATAGAATATAAAAGCCCCTTCCTCGTAATTGGGCGCCATTTCACATGGGAGAGTGGATGGAGAGGATATGGGACTGTGGGCTGTAATTGTGGGGAAAAAAAACACAATTAGCATGCTATCAGGATGCCATTAGGAGGAGATAAGGTAGAAGTGCAAATAATGCTATAGTTAATACTTTTATAGTAGTAGTAGTAGTACTAGCTGGAGTAGGTGCATGGAATGGAAAAATGGAAAGGGTGACTGCAGGCATTATTGTCAGTGTATGTGTGTTTGTTGTTTGTTAAACACACTGACTGAACACTCGCACACTGCAGTGCAAACAAACATACTACTGAGTGGTACTGTTGATTTATTTTTTTTTGTTTGTATTGTTTTTGTTAAAGTGGACCTGCACCTTTTTTTCTTTAGGAAAACTAAACTACTAAATAGATAAACTGTATTGTACATCTGTCTAAAATATATTCTACTGTGTCTGAGGCTGATGCACCGCCAAGAAGACTTTTTTGTTTTGAGCTCTTTTCCTGTTATAAAAAAAATAGCAATTTTTTTTTTCCCTTTTGTCTAAAACAAAAAACCTCCAGTATTTTCGGAAATTAATTTAAAAGTAATATTATGTTTTTCAAGAAGTGTGTATTGATGCTGCATATATTACTGTTCTGTGTCTGGTGGTATCCCCTTATCATCTGTGCCCCAAAACAATTCTCACAAAGGAGACCTGTTCCTCCTAGTGCGTGAAAACAATTGGCAGTGTTTGTGTTAAAAGATAAATTAAAAAAAAAAATTGCAGTGTGTTTTCCATCCAGTGTAAGTGACAGTGTGTGTGGTAGTATCACCCCATCATCTGCACCCCAAAACAATGCTCACAAAGAAAATATTTTCCTCCTAGTGCGTGAAAACAATTGCCAGTGTTTGTGTAAAAAAAGTATTTATTACCAAAAATATTGCATAGTGTGTTTTTCTTCCAGTGTAAGTGAAAGTATTTGTGGTGCTTTCCCCCAATCATCTGCACCTCAAAACAATTGTCACAAAGAAACCCTGTACCTCCCGGTGTGTGAGAACAATTGCTGGTAAAAAAAATTAATAATTGCAAAAAAAATTTCAATCTCTGTTTTTCCTTCCACTATAAGCAATCCCGGAGCAGACAAAAAAAGAGTAGGAGCAGAAACCCAGTAATAGTACTGTTGCCAGAAATTGTATTGCAACATCTACTAAATATTGTCAAGGTGAAAGAAGGTTCAAGAAAGGGCACCTGAAATTGAAACAATATTTCACAATGTTAAAAAAAAAAATCACCTCTAACAATAACGGGAAAATTTACTGCCAAAAAAAATTAATAATTCCAACATGCCATACACCACATGCAGTGGCAAGAAAAGGCTCAGAACATGGACTTCTTTTGAGAGTGGTAGTCTTGCTACTGCTGTTTTATGCCCTATATAATATCTGGGGCCAAACACAGTCAGGTATCTTCTCTAACCTCGATTGCAACACCTTCTCGCTTTGACTATAAAGGTGTTACCTTGAAAACAGGCAAATCAGGACTCAAAAAGAACACTATGGGGTAAATTTACTAAGAATCGTGTTTGGGTCGAGATTGCAATCTCGTGCGAATATAGCCTGTTTTTCCGACTGGCATATTTACTAAGGGCAAACACGTGTGAACTTGCCCAAAACAGACCTCAAAATTCACACAAGTTTTCAAAACACATCCAAATACATGAGTGGTTAAAAAACTGTGTGCCGTGGCACCCTGGGGTACTGCAGTGCTCTGACCAAGGAGGGAAGCTGGTGTGTTTTTTTTTTTTTTTCCTTTCTTTAATGCATCATCGGAGAGATGCAAGATTGCCAATTGGAGCAGGAGCAGAGACTGGGCAGGGCAGGTTATGTGGGAGACTGTTATGCAAAAGCAGTGGGCTGGGCTGCCTGTTGATGCTGGAGGGTCTGGTCTGAGGAACTGAGGGAACGGCCATGGTGCTGAAGGTCTTTAGTAAAGGTAAGTAAGGGGGACTGCTTTGGAAACTATAGGAGATGGGGGCAGATAGTTATGAGTGGAATAAGTATACTATAGGGAGGGTGCCTGCATTGGGAACTATAGTGGCGGGGGGGCGGCTGTAATGAGAGACAAAGAGGAGGGGGCTGCAAATGGAGACTGGAGACACATGAAGGGGACTGCATAGGGAAATATGGTGGAACTTGCAAAGGAGACACATAAAGGGGGCTGCAAATGAGACACATAGAGGGGGCTGCAAAGGAGATACTTGGAGGGGGCTGCAAAGGAGACACATGGAGGGGGCTGCAAAAGGAGAGAAACAGAGGGTTCTGCAATAAGAGATAAGAGACACGAAGAGGGGCAATGGGAGAGAGACAGAGGTGGCAATAGGGGTGAGACGGAGGGGGCAATGGACAAGATTAGCCCTGTTTTTCTCTTTCTTTCTTGTTATGGATGACACTATGCATGCCCTTAATTTTAAGGGGCACCTTTATGCAGTTCTGTTCTGTTCTCCCAGATGGATGTCAGCTGCACCACGGAATCTGGATTAACAGCACATGTTGCCTAGACAGGTAGGAACAAGAGGAAAAAGGGACCGCTCAGTAATTAATTTGGCTTAGGGATGCCTTGAAAAAATCTAAGAGACCAAAGAGTTTGGGATCCACTGAAATACACCATCGACAAAGCTCACAATTACTTTTCATTGTAAACCATACAACTCGCAAATTTACCAAGAATCGAGTTTTGAAACTCGCACGGGAAATATCAAAACTGTCACCAAAATAGACTTTTTAATTAGACGACCTCCTGAGGTAAGTGTTTGGGCAAGTTTGCAAGTGTTCACAGGTGTTTTTACTTGTGGACTCAAGCTGCTGCATTGATTTGTGTGGAGTTAAAATGGCAGAGTTCTGTAGCACTGCTGTGAACTGCATGTGGCTGGGAATTCTGAGGCTCTACCAGCAGGCTGAAACCAACCAGGAGCAAGAAACTGAGCAAGCTCAGGAGGTAATGCAGGTACCAGAAAGGCTGCGCAGGCCACGTTTTTTTAGGAGGAGTTTGAACCTGAATGCATTGGCCGATGGTAAGGTAATAGAGATGTTCCGGTTGAAAGGTAACTACATATTCCATCTGTATGATCTTGTCAAACTTGACCTAGACCCTGACACAGCATGTTCTCACTCTGTCTCAGGCCTGCATAAGCTTCTGGCTGGGATGCACTTTTTTACAACTGGGAATTTTTAGTCTGTCACTGGTAGGGTTCTTGGAATATCCCAATCCACATTCTCACAAGAACTTAGACAGGTTCAGGCAGCATTTCAGCTGATAATTGAAACATTCATATGCTTCCCTAGCTAGGAGACACAGTGGCATGCAGTCAGGGTAGCTTTTTGTGGCATGCATTTCAGGGTAGCTTTTTTTAGCATTGCAGGCATGCCAAATGTCTTAGGTGCTATTGACTGCACACACATTGTGCTGAGACCACCTAGGGCCAGGGTGCTCATCTACCTTAATAGGCACCATGCCCATTCGACTAACGTTCAGGTGGTGTGTGATGCAAAACTGAAAATAATGAGTATTGTAGTCAACTATCCTGGCTCATGTCATGATGCCTAAATCCTCAGACAGTCATCCCTCCATGAGTGATTTGAGGATGGACAAATGCTGAGGGATGCCTGTTGGTAAGTGTATATTTCCCAGACTCTTTAAATGCTACATACATGCTTAAATGTTCTTATTTTTTATTTTATTTGGTATTTCAGATTATGCCGTGTATGGGTGTCTGTCTTAGCTTCTGACTCCGTTGTCACTTCCAGAATCTCCTGCTGAACATAATTATAATCGTGCACATAAGTCCACTCGATCTGTGATAGAGTGTACATCTGGCCTGCTGAAGTCTCAGTTCCATTGTCTTGATAAATCGGGTGGACTTTTGTTATATTGTTCTTCTAAAGTGTCTGACATTGTGCTCTGCTGCTGTCTTTTGCATAATTTGGGTTTGCAGCAGCCGCTTTCGGCTGATTATGCATTAAACAGTGAGCAGGCATGGAACTCTGTTGAATATGGTGACAATTGACAACAAAGAGAGGTAGGCAGATAGGGCAAGTGGTCATCAACCAGCATTTCAGCTATAAGTATCATTACATATTCACTTTACCTTTTTTTAATGGTGATTTGTTTTTGAAGCATTTTGATCAACTAATTTCATAGATCCTTGTTTGGGTTTTTTTTGGAGGGGCAATAGTGTTTCAATGCTTATTATGAGAAGTTGCACCTCACAATTGTTTTTGGACTCCATGTTTATCACAACCAACAATTTAACAGCTCCTGTATTGTTTTGACGGTTTATCTTGGACAACTAGCTCAATCTTACACTTTAAAGTACATCAGAGCATTGTTAAACTGTTCTGCTTTGATCAAGTTTGGGGCACTTTAATCACTGTGGTGTGTTGTTTTAAAATGTGGGCGTGCATTCTAATGTATGTGGATAAACAACTCCTCATTCTGGTGTTAACAGACCTCTTCTTGATGGAACGGACTCTTAGTTGGTGGTTTGTTATTGTAAATGTCTTTTATATTCTATTTACCTAGTATTTCACATTTTTCATGCAGCAACCAATTTTACAATAATATCTATCTGCTTATAAGTGTATTTGTGTCTGTTTTCCTTGAGTGTTAAAGTTGTTAGTCATTTTGAACAGTCTAGTTAGTATATGTTTTATTTTTGGGGGGGTTTATTTATTTAAATATGGAGTTAAATCTAATAAAAGATTTACATTAGGATTTAGGAACAGTGCAAACAAAGGTAGGTTATACTTACAACAGTTGATTTTGTACTTGTGTGTGTCAGCAAATTTAGAACAACAAATGGTATTTTATAGCTTTACCCCATATTTACTTCTTACCCTATTAACTAAACCTGTACAAATGCAAGATGTTTGTGCAATATAACCAATATAATTTTTGCAAACACCTTAAATATGGTGTAGAATTGTATATATACATGTGTATAATGGATTTGAGATATATATATATATATATATATATATATATATATGTGTCAAAATACAATAGAAAGAGAGCGCTTCATGGTGCAGATAAAAACACTTTTTAATAACACACAAATTTGTTGAGAGCACTCATCAGCAATAGCGCCACTCGTACCATGTAAAAAACAGTGTGGGCTGGTTACCACATGGTGTAAATATAGATACTCCACCGGACTGTCTCCAACTAACATCCCAGGACCCATCGGGTTCACATACCGTGCCGCTGGACACTGGTAACAGGCTGCCGCTGGTCGGACCACATCAGTCCTGGACACACTGCCAAGGAAGCCGGGGATCAGTTCCGTGTACATCACAAGGACCCGTCTAACGCATTTCGTCATGGACTTCGTCAGAGGGCTGGGTTTTGTGACGTAGTGGGCTCATTTATAAAAGGCAAGCTGGCCAATCAGTGTGGAAATATACATCCACACCCCTATCAACACCGGAACGATCATGTCTGGTGGATGATTAGTTACTATAAAGAGGGTTTTTTGGAGACTGTCACTCAGTACTAACCCACACTCAACTCACATCAAACCATCTTTTGTTTTTACAAGCAATGTTAATATACAGCGATCAATATAAACATAGAAATTATTTTTTTCTACACAGGATCAGTACTTCAAAAACAATGGATTAAGGGAATTAGAAATCAAGAGACATCAAAAAACAGAAAGAAGGATACCAGCTAATACAATACACATTCATTTAAACATCTCTTATAAAGGGTGTTATTTCTATCCCCTCATAAAGACCCTTCGGTATCAAAGTGTCTAGGGCCAGAATCCAATATGTCTCTCTTTTTATTAGGTTTCTGTCCCAGTCAACACCATGATTACTAATATTAATTTTCTCAATGCCCTTAAAATTCAAGACATCAGGATTACTACTTTGATGATCCTGAAAATGTCTTGGAAGACTGATTCATTAATTTGTTTTTAATATTTTGCGTGTGTTCCAGGATCCGAATTTTAAGGACCCTTTTTCCTATATACCTGAACCCAAAAGGCAGGTGATCATGTATATTACAAACATGGACTTACAATTAATGAAGCTTCTAATCGGATATTCATTTGTCGATTCTTTACCACAGAAGGTTTTAGCACCCTGTTCAGCTAGCTTACATACCTTGCAACTACCAGATGTAAAAAACCCTTTTAGATCTCCAAGAGGATTTTTTATAAAACCAATGGGTTTATGAAGTGGATCTAATTTACTTTTAGACACATATGACTTAATATTTCTAGCCCTTTTATACACCATACTTGGACCACTGGAAAGATAGTTTGCCAATATCGGATCTAATTTTAGAATGTGCCAATTTTTCTAAAGAACTTTCTGAATTATATTGGCTCCATTATTGTAATTTGTAACAAATTATTTGCAATGTATTTGCTTGTGTATTGGAAGCTATGTTCTTACCTCTTTGCTCATATGTTCTCTAATCCTTAGTTATACCTTATTCTATATGTAGATTAATGAGTGTCATCTTTTGGCTGACAGTATGAGTATAAAAAAAATGTTTTCAATACTTTGTCATATTACAGGGGTGTGTTGCTGTAGTGAAATATCCTGTTTATTATATTAATCTTTAATTAGATACTTTTTTCATACTCTTAAATTATGTAATATGATACATATTTCCCAGCGTGCTATGTCAATAATTTAGTGCAACATGTTATTTATACTGTTATGTTTTTATTTGTTTTTAATTGGCTGAGGCTGCTGCATTTAAATTTTGGCTTCCGCCGTGTGGTCGATCACCATGGTTGCATTCCCATACAGTTTTTCGCCATTGGTGGGGCATACTGATGCGCTGTCCTGTGACGTCAATGGATGCACGTGGGCTTGTCCCACGTGTGTCCATCTCGATCTCCGGAAGTGCGCACGGCATCCTCAGTGCACTGGGAGGTGGTATCACGATGTCTGTCAGGTATTTAACTTTGTTTGTTTGTTTTGTGTATTTGTATGTTAGTATCTTGAGAAAGGAGGTTTGACCTCCGAAACGTCGATCAATAAATTGGAGTTTTTCACTTTCATTTCAAGTCTCCGACTGCCGCCTTTTTATATATAAATATATATATATATATATATATATATAGTGGGGCAAAAAAGTATTTGGACAGCCACCGATTGTGCAAGTTGTTGAACTTTAAAAGATGAGAGAGGTCTGATTTTTCAATCATAGGTACACTTTAACTGTGAGAAACAGAATCAGAACAAAAATTTCCAGAAATCACATTGTATGATTTTTAAACAATTTATTTGTATATTCTTGCGGAAAATAAATATTTGGACACCTACCAACCAGCAATAATTCTGGCTTTCACACACCTGTTACGTCTTCTTTAGGAAGCTCATCTGTCCTCCACTCATTGCCTGTATTAATGGCACCTGTTTGAACTGGTTAACTATATAAGACACCTGTCCACACCCTCAAACAGTCAGACTGCAACCTCTCCACCATGGCCAAGACCAGAGAGCTGTCTAAGGACACCAGGAACAAAATTGTAGACCTGTACCAGGCTGGGATGAGCTACTCGACAATTGGCAAGCAGCTTGGTGAGAAGAGATCAATTGTTGGCGCAATTATTAAAAAATGGAAGTAATACAAGATCACTGACAATCTCCCTCGACCAGGGGCTCCATGCAAGATCTCACCTCGTGGGGTATCAATGAATTTGAGAACAGTGAGGGATCAGCCCAGAACTACACAGGGGGACCTGGTCAGTGACCTCAAGAAAACTGGGACCTCAGTCACAAAGGTTACCATTAGTAACACACTACGTCGTCATGGATTCAAATCCTGCAGCGCCCGAAAGGTCCCCCTGCTTAAGCCAGCACATGTCCAGGCCCATCTAAAGTTTGCCCGTGACCACTTGGATGATCCAGAGGAAGATTGGGAGAATGTCATGTGGTCAGATGAGACCAAAATAAAACTTTTTGGTATAAACTCCACACGCCGTGTTTGGAAGGAGAAGAATGATGAGTGGCATCTCAAAAACACCATACCCACTGTGACGTATGGGGGTGGAAACATCATGTTATGGGGATGCTTTTCTGCAAAGGGGACTGTCCCAACTGCATAACACCTCTATTACAGGATGTTCTTCTGGGAGATGTTCTGTCTGGTGTATTTTGCCGGGAAGTGCTAGCTCCCAAAGTGCTGGTGTTTAGGTCTGGTAAGTGTCCCAAAATGTGGGTGCCTAATTTAAGGAGGGTGGCATTAAGTTCCCTGATGGCAGAGTTCGGGTTTTCAAGCATATTTACCAACGTGGCTTGTAACCTGTTGTTTGTTTCCAGGTTTCGTTCTTGATTTTCACGCATCCTGATGACTTTGGAATTAAAGTGATTATTTCCCTCACTAATCTGTTCCAAGCTATTAGCTCATCTTGTGGCTTCAACATTTTGGACTGTGCTTCCTCTATTCCATCTATGTAAGTGTTTGTTCATGATATTGAGTTAGCTTACTTGTGTGGTTAGCAAATGTATTTGTTGCTTTTGGAATTTGGCCATTGCTTCATAATATGAGACATCAGGATGTGGGAGAGGAGGAGGAGGACGAGCAAAACAAGTGTCTGTGTCTTGTCTGTAAGCAGTGTTGGAGTAACTGGTATTAAAGTCAGATTGACCATTTCATCATCGTCATCCACAGGGTCCACCTTGTAATTTTTGACCTCATGCTCCGGAGATGACTAATGCAATTCTACAAAAGAGATTTGGGTATTTGGTTCTGAATGACACATCTAACATCTACAGACATGTCTTTGAAATTATTTAAAAAAAAAAAAAAAACATCTTCACTGTGCATAAAATGATAATGACAGACTTCAAATCATGTACACATAGGCCCAGGATATATTGACAAGGTTTGTAGAATAAATTGATTGCGGTACACAGTGTTAACTACATGTAACATCATCAGATATTGTCTGTATTGGTTGATGAATCTATGCAATTGCTGTGTAGTTTGAGAACCACATATGTAATTTTTTGGTAATTATCAATGGCGCTATTTTTACCAACAAATATATAGCTGCCTGTGTTTGAAAAATCAATAATATTTTTAGAAAAAAAAAATTCATGAAGTTATGTTGTAAGTTACATGAGGTTTTAACACCACTTGCATCCATGATAATCTGTTTAAAATTCAGAAATAGTGTTTTTGTGCATTTTATTGTAATGTAGACACTCATGTTACCCAACACATTAATTCTGATGCATTGATATGTTATTTGGCCATGGTTTGACATTACATAATTTGAGGATCAAGGTTTGAAGTGACAATTAATGCTTACACATGTTTCCTATTCTTTAAGTCACTTTGGACATGTGAAATTTTGTATTTGCACGCTCTTTTAAATATGACTGTAAGACATCAGGGACACCCACACATGTATGAATTTTTACTATGTCATTGGTGATTATCCGATTGATACAAATTACAGGTTTAGCAAAATATCTGTGAAGCCAATGTGGTCTGTGTTAGCTCCCAGATAAACTGCAATTAATTTGCAGAAACTAATATGAATACATGAATGTGTCACTTATTAAGTAACTCGTTTTGTAATATTTACATTGTCAATACTTCACACACAGCCACGTAACTAAATTTTATGCCATGGACCAGTGTTACTAATGTTTTGTGCTTCTAATTTTTGAAAAACTGTAATGTTAATGAGTTTCTCTGTATTTCACAGACTAACCTTCGAAAAGCAGAGATTTGGGGCCAACAGTCACAGCCAAAGTGGGGCTAGTACCTTCTATGCCTGTGAAGACGTCTGTTTGCCGTCTCTGTGGTTGTGGCCACGAAGGACCTATAAGTCAAACATTTGGACCTTAAATTCTGGACAGTGGTATGTTAGATGTATGTTCAAATTTTGCACCACTCCTTTACCTCCATCTGATTCTGTTACCTCCACTGGGCTGCCTTAGTTAGGTTATGCTGGTGTATCTTACAGCATGAAAGGACCTTTAAGCATAAAATAACCTCATTTACCTATGTCCAAACATGTGTGATGCACTCTCAACAATGTGACAAATATTATACCTGATAAACTGGTTTGAGCAGGCTCCATTTGGATGCGCCTTTTTTGGGGGGCTGTGCATGCTGTGCCTTGTAAGGACCTTAACGGAACACATTAGCACATTTACCTCTGTCCAAACACATGTGTGATGCAATGCCAACAATGTGACCAATCATTTACCTTCAGCTTGGGACTGTGATGCCTCCACTTCACTGCGGGTACGCTTGTGTGATGGGCCTTGCTGTGCCATGGATGGACCTTTAACCAGTAGATGTTGTCATTTCTCTATTTCCTGAAAAATGTATACTCCAAAAAGACCAAGATTGGACTGCGCTATAGCAGGAATATATAAATATATATAAATTGGGAATATAAAATATACTCTATACTTTATATTCACACTTTTTTATATATACTCATACTATAGCGGAGTCCAATCTTGGTCTTTTTGGAGTGTGTGTTTTTATATATAGGCCAGCTGCTTACTGGCTAATTGGACTAGCAGCATTATTAACATGATAGAAGTGCAAGGATAATAGGTGTTAAGTAACTAACACAATATATATATATATATATATATATATATATATGTATATATATATATATTTTTGTTTTTCTGAAAAATGTTACATGCAATGCCAACAATGTGACCAATCATTTACCTGCAGCTTAGGACTGTGCTGCCTCCACTTAACTGCATGTACTTTTGTGTGGCGGACCTTGCTGTGCCATGGAAGGGCCTTACATGAAAAAATTACATTTGATAATTTTGGCATTTGTTCTGTTGGATGCAGGTAAAAAATGTTCAATGACTTAACAGCCACTTCATCATCTCTGTCCTCCTGCTGTCTGCGCTGTCTCTTGTGCTTTGTTGCTGTTTTAGCTGTGGGTATAGTTTTATAGACAATACATTACAAATCAATAATTGTGATAATATTAATATATTAATATTAATATTAAGCATGTTTATTATATTTGTAGCGTTAAATGACTGTAAAAAATGCAAATATTTGATGATTAATAAACAATGATTTAACAAACATATGCATGCATCACTTTTAAGAGCATTTGCAAAATGGTGACCTATGATCATAATAATGTTGGCTTACACAAAAATCACATACAAATATTAACTACACAAATCTATAAACTACACAGTAACAGATTTGTCATATCACCATATTTCAGAGTCCAATTAAACATCTAAGCGTTGTTCCTTCAGCTGATGCAGAACAACACATCCAAACATATCAATACAGTACACTACTTTGTAATGGTTGGCCAAATACAGTATAGAAGACCAAGCTAGCATGTGTAATGACACAGCAGGTGGTGGCCACTTACATTCACACTACTTTTAAAAATGATTTGAGTAAGGTTTTTTAGGACTTGCAACACATACCTGTACATTATTTAATAAACAATATGATTGCCAGTCATACTTTTGACAGAAATAGGCATATTTAGTGAAGTGCAGCTGTTTAGAAGTGGAGATGTTGCCCATAGCAACCAATCAGAGAAAGTAATTATGCTAGGCATGCAATGTTAGCCCCTCTTGCAACATATACACAAAACACACATACATGCTGAATATAAACTAACATTACATACTTAATATTTAACTAGCACCTTCTAGAAGATAATAGTTAAATTCTGATTGCTTGCTACGGGTAACATCTCCAGTTCTGAATAGTCTCGTTTTAGTAAATTTATCACAAACCCTTGAGGAAAACACCAAAGTGAAACATGTTTTTCGTCACAAAGTAAGCTGTACATATATAAATATATATATATATATATATATATATATATGAACATTACAACCACAGAAGAGTCACTGTAAATCCAAAATCCACACTTTAAAACCAAAAAACATAATAAAAAAATTAAATCAACTTAAAAAAAGCATTTAAAGCATAGATGCTAGCACATACAACATTATAAGATGGTTAACCTGCAAAAATGTGTATTTTAATTGTGCAAGCTACACATTGGCAAAGGCATGATCCCTAGTAAACATGTATTTCATTTTCAATTTAAATTAAAATAAAAAATAAAAATAAAACACTAACCTGTATTTTAAAAACAAAATAAAAACAAAAAGAATAGTAATAATGAAAAATGACATGAATAAATCATGCCACTTACCACTACGCCTAGGGGCATCTGTATCCCAGACATTCATCCGACAAGGTAGTCCACCTGGTAGGGAGATCCTGTGCCCATTCTGCATGCCTCTTTTGTCTCTGTTGCTATCTTATCTTTGACATGCCATTTCTTGCAATTATCTAAGGTATGCTTTACATACCCCTCTGCATTAACGGCATCCACAACACCCACCCACCCAGATGGCATTTTTGCGGCATGTGGAGACTGGCTGCCTTCTTACCAAACAGGAGGTGGTGGTACCTTATGACTGCATCCACCAATGCATGATTTTCCTTAATGAAAAACTTTATGTTGCACCCTGTTTTGGTCTTGCCCCTTTGTCTGTGGGCCTCATCACTACTCCCAGAAGAACTTATTAGGGCCTCTTGTGCAACTACATCCTCCACCTTACTGTCTGCCTGCCTCTCCTCTCCAGACATAATCCCTGACCCCACACACCCCAAACACAAACACAGAGAAAATAAAAAACACAAACCTACTCCTCTACTCCCCACACTCACACACAACACTGATAGGACCAAAAAAAAAACCCACCAAAGACAGAAAACTTAGAGAAACTTATAAATAACAAGACCACAAATATACACAAAACAACTAACAATCACCAAGCAGCAATCAAGTACAAAACACAGATATGCATCCAATACGCACCATCAATGCATCTCATTTTAAGACAGTTAACTGAGGTCATGTGTTCCCGGCTACCAAATTGCATATTGATTCCATTTTACCAGAACAGCAATTCCTTGCCTGTATCATGAAGCTAAAAAAACTTACTCTTGGCCTACAAAATGCCATCTTACTGAGTAACCACTTAACTACAGATATGTAGACAAGTGGTACTTGTCAAACTAAAAATAACACGATTGTGACAGCCCACTGGGTGTATTGCCTTAAGCAATAACTGCAGTATCTAACACCAGCTCATTTACAGACAGGCTACTTTCTGTATCACTGGCTTCACTAAGAATCATACTTTTGTCAACCAGTTGGAAAAAACTCAGGGATGTGATAGCAAAATGGTTTACCCTGCTAAGACTCTCCTCAGGATTTTCAATTTACGCTAATGCAAGTAACATTATATGAGCATTACAACTGGGTGAATTTGAACATGTACCATGTTTTGCACACACAATAAACTTGGTGGTTCAATTTTTTTTTTTAAATGACAAGTACATTTAGGACATGTGTGGCTCGTCGTTACATTTCTGGACATTTTCGGCATTCATCAACCACATATAAAAGTTTGCTGCAGCCACAAGAACAATTCAATTTGCCATGCCACCAACTGCAGTAAGAGTTAGTAACCAGGTGGAAATCCATCCTTTATATGCTTCAGCGACTTGAGAAACAGCAGCAAGCCATCCAAATGTATACAACAAGCTATGACATAGGGAGAGGAGGGGGAATGTACTTTAGTCCAGCACTGTGGAGAATAATCTCCACAATATGCAAGCTACTGAAACCATTTGAAATACAGTATTAACCAATGAAGTGAGTTCAGATACTACCAGCCTGAGATGGGTTATTCCATTAATTAAACTACTCGAAAGTCAGCTAGAGAAATTGAAGGAAGAGATAAAACGAAGTGATTCTAGGCCTGGGTCAGAGATAAACGCAACTGCAATTTGCACTCAGATTGAGCGATTATTTGCCATTGTGCATGTGTATGCATCGCAGTGCGCTTGCACATGGCAGCAGTGCATCCGCTGTGTGTTCAAGCAGACCACGGAGGCCCATTGCAGATTGATTGACAGGAAGTGACTGTTTGGGGGTGGATACAGGGGGTGGTCAGCGGAACACAGGAGTGCCTGGCCATTTGAATGCCATTATGTGGGCATGCATAAATAAGCCACTACAATTGCATACACAGCTCTGCATGGCAGAAGAGCTCCCTGGCCTGCGTCAAGTCAGACCTTCTGCGAGGGTAAAATGGCCGCTGATGTATTTTGATGGTACCGATGTTTAAGTAGGTATGCGTAGTTGTATGCAGGTGAGAAGGCAGTAGTGGGCATCTCTATGCTTGGGTAATCTTTGCTAACATTTGCATATTTTTGCAACTGTGTTGTGTACAGAGACGCAGTTGCATTAGTGTACATCTCTGAATCAGGCCCTCTGTTAAATACGTTGGACATGTAGATCAAATTTTTATTTTATCACTACCTTTTGGCAACTATGCTTCATCATAGATTTAAGTCAAACATAATGGACCTCATTCAGAGTTGGTCAAAGCGGCTGCATGGTCGTAAGGGAAAAGGGGCCAGATATTCAAATGATTCCCTCGCAAGTTGCGTCCCTAAGTTCGGATTGGTAGCTGGCCGACCAAGGGGAGGAAGCGGTCGGAATTAAAAAAAACACGCCCCCTTCTCGTACGCATTGCACATCAACTCCGGGCATATAAGGATTAATCGAGACCATCGAGAACCATCGAAACTGGTCGTAGAGCTTAAGGTTGACCATACCCTCTCTTAAGCTCTACGATCATGTCAGTGTAAAAACCTCCCATGTCACATGTGCCATGACGCTACTTTGTTAATTATGCACTCCTATAAACCGTATGCGCTCCCATAAAATGCCATTCGCATAATTAGGCACGCCTGCGTTCGGTTCTCCACTCCCCCGTTTTCAAGCACCTTCCCCTGTTACCACCCACAAATGCCTCATTCTGTCACTCAAACTACCGACCTGGCTGTGTTCAAGGAGAGAGAAATTTCTGATCGTAGCGGCTAGTTTGCGCATGCGCATTGCGAACTTTACGCATGCGCAGTATAGCGAACATCAGTGGCGTTCGACCGTGCGGCCACAGCGACCGACTCTGAATGAGGTCCAATGTCTTCCTTACCAACTGACATAGATCTTAAAATATGCAAAGAGCTCCTTGCAAGCAAGTTATCAGTTAAAGTGACACATGATACGATTATGTCTTCTTCTTCAGCTTCTCCTGCAAATGTTGCTGCCAGAAAAAAAACTGACCTTTTACAATAGACCCACTGGTGATGAATCAACTCAGTGCACCATTATGACATCTGGTCAGGTTTAAAAGAATTGCAGAAAATTCATTATTTAATTATTTTAATTACAGTGTACAAATTAGCATGTCACACAGTCCCATTGAATACTGTATACTCTGAAAGAATGTTTAGCACAGCTGGGAATCTTGTCAGCAATCAGCGTAGGAGGCTTCTTCCAAAAAATGTGGAAAAACTCATGTTCATAAAATTAAACTGCAAATTCTATGAGGAAGATCTATGCTGACAATTAAAGATGTGTCCTTGCACATCTTTGCTATAGCCGTGCTAAACAGCCCCTCTCGATGCTCCAGGTCCTGTGACACCCTGCTAGCACCCGGTGTCTTTTTTGCAGCTTTTGTTCCAGAAAATGCATCTAAGGCACAATGCAATGTGACTAGGACACATCATGAGACTGTGCTGATTAATTTGAAAAGAGACACTTGTCTATTGGTGTGCTATTGAGTCCCTGAATCAGCATATGAAGTGTTATGATGCAGCATTTGCAGCTTTTTTCCAGGACAAGCTCTGTTTATCAAATTAATCAGCATATTGTCATGGTGCATCCTAGGCACATCACATTGCAACTTATATGCATTTTCATTAAAAAAGACATTTGATGCTAGCAGAGTTGCATGAGACCTGGTGGCTCACTCACACCAGGCATGTCGCACTGCATGGTGTATTAAGGATAGATGTAGGAGGACACATATGTACAGTACAACAAAGTACAGAGACTTCTGTAATGGTGGATTTCAGTCGGAATGAGCTAATTTTGTGTGATAATGATTATAACAGCACTGATGTGGGTGAGGATGATAATGATATTTTCCAACTGTAGAGATGATTTACAACACTGTTAGCCACCTTAAGCCCATTGGTAGGTTATTTTGTGGGGACCAAACAAGCCAATCACTTCAGCCACAAATGTGCAGTCCCTGTCGCTGAAGTGCTTAGTTTGTTTAAACTGTTCATGTCCTTTTTAATATAAAAAATATGGGTGGGTGGGAGAGCCCAAGGACAATTCCATCTAACACCACATTTCATTGCCAAGATTGTATGTGTTTGACAGGCAGTGTATATTACTGTACTTTACTGGAGCATTCATGTTGTTTCATATCTTGCAGTGCTATCCATCACCAGCTTCTCATTTCCTGCAGCTTCTCAGCAGATACAGTGTAGTATCATCAAATTATATAATCATGCAATTAATAATTAAGAATCCACTTTGAATAGGCCTTGAATCCTGAGGTATGTGATTTGCCATTTGGATTCAGTTTCATCTTTAAAAACCTAATAAGGAGTTTAGATGCTTGTTTTGTAATAGTTTGTTCCATGTCTAAGAGTTTTTACATACTTTTATTAGTACTGTAATATATCAATTACTGTACTGTAATGTAATTATTAAGTACTGTAATTACTCAATCAATCTCACTTGGATTTGGTATGCTTGTTTTTTTTAATAGTGTTTTACATTTCATACTCCAGCTCTGTTTACCTGTGCTGGCCTCGGATATCTGATCTAGTTCTTGATTAATGAAACATTTTACAGCAATGTATAGTTTATATTAAACTGCCATCCTGTCTGCCACTGCTGTTCCACTATGTTTTATAGAGGTGCTACCATATATACATTTAAACTGCCATGTCTTTGTGTCGCTGCTCTGTTACTTAGTTTAGCAGCTGGCTGGTTGGCTGCAGCCTTTGGCCAAAATTGGTGAAAGCAATACTGTGAACTGTGAGGTGGTCAATATTAACTGGAAATGACTGTAAATTAAAGTTATTGAGGGTAATAATACTGTAAGAACAAAAAAAGGCCCAAATAACATGATTGCAGCTGTTTTCAACAATTTTTAAAGAAATCCAGATACAAACCAAATATAGACACTAGAGCAGTGTTTTTCAACAACTGTGCTGTGGCACACTAGTGTGCAACAAGTGGTTGTCAAGTGTGCCATGAGGTCAGTGCAGTCAGACCTGACTGCTGGCCTGGGCCGTGGCCTATTTGTTCTGTGGGGAGCAATGTGATTGTTTGTTTTTTCTGTGTGGGCCAATGTGTGTGTTCGTATCGTTCTGTGGGGACCATTTTGTTTTACTTATTTTTTTGTGGGCGCCAATGTATTTTATTTTTTCCTGTGAGGAGCTATGTTTTTGAGTGTGTTTTTCCCGTGAGGGACTGCTAATTGCTAAGGCACACCTTCAGCGAGAGATTGCTAAATGCAAAGGCAACCCATCAGTGAGGGACTGCTAATTGCTAAGGCACACCATCATTGAGGGACTTCTAATTGCTAAGACACACCATCAGTGAAAAACCGCTAATTGCTAAGGCACACCATCAGTGAGGGACTTCTATTTGCTAACGCACACCATCAGTGAGAGGACTTGTAGCTGCTAAGACACAACCTTAGCAAGGGACTTCTAATTGCTAAGGCACACCATCAGTGAGGGACTGCTAATTGCTAAGGCACACCATCAATGAGGGAGTTGTAATTGCTAAGGCACACCATCAGTAAGGGACTGATAATTGCTGAGGCTCACCATCAGTGAGGGACTTCTAATTCTAAAGCACACCATCAGTGATGGACTTCTAATTGCTAAGGCACACCATCAGTGAGGGACTGATGGTGTGCCTTAGCAATTTTAAAATGTTGTTCAGTGTGGCGCGAGTTTAAAAAGGTTGAAATCACTGCACTAGAGGGTGGTTTTGTGAAAACCAATCATGGGGGTCCACTCACATCTGTAATTCTTAGAGATCTCTCCTACACGGCAAGGCATAAGCAAGCCCACTATGTGATCACTCTGTGTATGCAGATGCCCACCAGCCTGTCTTAAGATGCCCACTTGCGCACTTCATCTCCAGGTATGCAACCATCGGTACTATCAGAAGCAAATGCAGCGCTTGTGGCTGTCCATAGCACTGTGAGCACTTAAGTGTAAAATTCTGCCATGTGGCATGTACTATGATGCTGCGTCTTAATTTTGCACACCTCTGAAACAGCGTTGAGACGCTCAGGCACGCCTGTGTTCGCACCTCCACTCCCCCATTTTCATAGAATAACCCCTGTCACCACCCACAAATGGCTTCTCCTGTCACTCACTCAGCTGGACAGTCATTGCACAGCGAGCGTACACTTCCCAATCATTCAGACTGGTTTGCGCACGTGCACTGCGATGCTTACGCATGCGCACAATGCAAACATCGGCAGTCTGCGTGCAAATTCTTCTTAGCGAGCGGTTCTGAATTGTGCCCTCAGTATCCAGTGTTCTGCATTCAAGTGCAAACTGTGACACACTCAGGGTCTGATTGCACTGCTAAATGCAGATTCCCAATGTTTAGGAATCTAGGCAGGCACCAGACCCATTATGCGCATGTGCAGAATAGGTCGGTGAGTTCACTTGCAAACTGGCAGCAGACTGTCAGTGATTGACAGTCTGCTGCCATTTGGGGTCGGGGAGGGGACTGCGACAGACTCCTTTACCTTAAACAGAGGTGTGTAGCCGCCATTGGGGGGGAGGGAAGAGGCCAGGATCTTCGTTGGCTGATTGAGATTTCCTGGCCTCTTCCTCTAAACTGCAGCGACCGGCTCCGCGACCCTATGGGTCATCACAGCCGGCCGATGTTACGCAGATTAACCGATGGTGCATGGAACAACACAGCTTGGTTAAGTAATGCACAGGAGGCATGATGCCTCCTGTGCATTACCATCTCTGCAAAGGATCGCAATTTTAAAGCTGCCTGAGTGCAGCTTTGCAATTACTATCCTTACAGAATCAGGCCCTCAATCTCCAGCTACCTGTGTATAGATGCTTCATGCATTCATTCAGTCCCCATTCATCTACCATCTTGTTTATTGTGTACTTCACACCCATTTCAGCAAGTGCATTCATCTACATAATACTTTCAGTGCTGTGCAGTACTCCAGTATCATCATCTCCTATAGGCAGACACCAATACTACAGACACTTTGCTGTGATTTCATCTACTACCTGTCCATGCTTAATACATTTCTGAATACAGTAGAGTTCTTCCAGCACTTTATCCAGTATTCTCCTAAAAAACTGAGGGCCTGATTCAGCATGGATTGCTATTCTGCTTATACGCATGCAATGTAGTTGCTAATATCAGTGGTGATATGCATATGTCTGCATTCGCATTGCGATCGTAGCGTAACATAAGGACGCCCACTTCAGCTTACTCACATCCATGTACTTGGTCAACATAGCGAAACAATCTGTAACATCGAGTAACATCAGACCTATATGCACAGTTAAGGAAGGTCAGACCTCACTCAGGAATTGCTAACTTCAACGCAAGCTATGAGACCTCATGTTGCATCTGGTATCACAGTGGCTAATTTATACATGCCCACCCCCCCATCACCATCCACACATGGCATTTCCTGTCAATCACTATGCCATGGGTCTGCATGTCCTCTGCGATCACTTTCCCGATCGCAGCATCTGGCTCACGTATGTGCAGTGCAAATTAATCAGCCGAATGTGTGCGTATAAGCAACTGCGACCCTTGCTGAATCAGGCCCTGTGTTAAAGCTGTTCATTTACAAGCACACATACATATCATTTTTAGTAGTGGTCTAGATGAATAAGAGCTCTAACAAGTCATCAAGCTTCAACTTCTCTCCAACATAACAAGCTTACTCCAAAGGTCCCGATCTGAATCTACAAAACCCCCAGACACATGACATGATGCTTCTGCACCATCTGAGGTCACTCTTGAACATGTTCAAACAGAGAAAAACATTTGTCATATTATGATGCACTAATGTTAAAATGTATCTCTTATTAATGTTAGTCTAAAATTGGAACATTAAGGAGCTCACTCAGACCATCTCGCTAGATGCGTAATCCAGCACATACCCAGCAAGGCAGGCGATTGCATGGCAAGGCATTAGCATGCCCACTATGTCTTGGCATGCAATCACTAAGTGTATGCAGACGCCCACCAGCCATTCATAAGGGCATCACTTGCGCAGGTCATCTCCATGAAGTGCATGAAAACATTGGTAAATCAAGGACCATCGGATGCGACCACAGCGCTTGGGGTAGACTATACCCTGCTACAAACACAGCAATCACTTCAGTGTGAAATACAACCAGGTGACGTGTACTATGACGCTGCCTTTAATTATGCATGACTCTCAAATGGCGTTGAGACACTCAGGCATGCCTGTGTTCACACCTCCACCCCCCCATTTCTAGTGGCCTGCCCCTTTTACCACCCACAAATGGTCTCTCCTGTCACTCATTCTGCAGGGCTGTCTATGCTGGGCGAGCAAACACTTCCCGATCTTTCGCTGTGGTTTACGCATGCGCATTGCGATGCATACGCATACGCACAATATAAACCATCGGCAGCTATGAGTGAATGTATCCTAGCAAGAGGGTCTGAATCAGCTCCTAAATCTATAAGACATTGAAATATAAAAGATAGATACTTGTGATAAAGAAAATTAAGTGAGCAAAAAAAATCCAAGCCGCTCAGGACTAATACCCCTACTGTGCTGAACAATTGTTGTAGATTATGATGCTATATATATTATTTGCATTTAATTTCAATGAGCCATAATGAATTTCATAACATAGGTCTTCCTCATTTCTCTCCTATCCAGATCTAAATAAATGAGAGAACCATACACTTATTGGCAGGCTTATCACACTTCTGCTGCTGCGTTGGGAACAATGTATCTCTTGTACAGATATGCAATGATGTTATTATTCACAGTAATGTTTCTATTAGACATATCATCATTTGCCATGAGGTATAAAACTCCCAGTATTCATCTCAATGGGACATTCCGTATGGTATACGATAAATATTCCCTTATATTGCCATACTTCAATTATCAACAAAGTAACCTATAATATATATATATATATATATATATATATATATATATGTGTGTGTGTGTGTGTGTGTAAGGACGGTTAATAGATGTTAACTTACAAATTTAATCTCAAGAAAGTGATTGATTATTAATTAGAAAAAATAGTATTATGCCCACATAATTTAAAATGCTACAGAAGATAGATATAGCTGCAAATCAAGTATATTGTATATATTCCACCACTATGTGTTAGCAGCTAACAGGTTTCCATCAGTGTGTGACGGATAGTGTAGGACCTGCAGAAAGTGGGGTCCCGTGATGTGGGCTGCGGGCTTAAATGCATTGATCAATCCATGAACTAAATCCCCATTATTTATTTACTTATTTATACATCATTGTGAGTGTTTAAACATGGTGAGTGCTGGGTTTTCTGTTTTTATTTATATATATATATATATATATATATATATGTGTGTGTAAGGACGGTTATTAGATGTTAACTTACAAATTTAATCTCAAGAAAGTGATTGATTATTAATTAGAAAAAATAGTATTATGCCCACATAATTTAAAATGCTACAGAAGGTAGATATAGCTGCAAATCGAGTACCGTATATTGTATATATTCCACCACTCAATGTTGGGTATTTAATTGGTCTTTATCTCCAGACCAATATCTCTTTTGCTATATCTACATATACGTTCAAATCTGTCCACAATATGTGTGGCATACTTCCATATAAACACTTGAGAAATTAATAAACCCTGATGGTACACATGCAGGGGTTAATTGTCCTCTATTAGAGTTTTATGCCTGCTTCCATGAGCAAGGCTCTATAGATGGTCACATATATTCTCAGTTATTATCATAGTTTATTGTCTGTATTTGTTACTGTAAAATATTTGTAACACTCTGTTCACACACCTGGTATATTGGTGTGCAAAAAGCTGAATTTAACATACTCGGCAGTGAGACATGACCATGCCATTCTTCGACCCGTTACTAGATTCAAACAGCGGGATCACACTGGATCTCCAGCTCTATTTAATTTATTGAAATTGAATACAAATAATATATATAACATCATAATCTAACAATTGTTCAGCACAGTCGGGGTATTAGCCCCGAGCGGCTTGGATGTTTTTACTCACTTGTTTTTCTTTATTACACGTATCTATCTTTTATATTTCACTGTCTTATGGATTTAATTATCTCATTTTAGACTAACATTAATAAAAGTTACATTTTAGCATTAGTGCATCATAATATGACAAATCTTTTTCTCTGTTTGATTGTGTAGTTCCCTATTTGTCATTGATAGCACCACCTTCTGTTTGATTTGCATTATACATATATCAATACATATTAGGGGTCTGAATAATATTTGACTATTGACTAAATTACAAGGACAATACCTGTGCGGATAGTTGTTTTTACACAATTTACACTCTATAACATGTGCTGGAGGCAATTTGCAATTGTGCATGTCTCCACAACATGGGCCATATTCAATTAGAGGCGAAGTTGTCACCTGTCCGACCTTTCGCTTCATTCGCCTGTTTCAGAGGCGAATTTATTCCATGCTCGTCCCCGCTTTTCACCTAATTCAATTGCAAAACAGGCGAAAACTTAAATAGGTGAATGCGGAGCAGGCGAAAAGTACTGAAATAATTGGGAAAATCAGTCTGTACCCCAGAAAAAGATATATTAACATAGGGAATCAATATAGATGTGTACTAATAGCCCTAATAAGACTATTTTGCGTACTTAAGTTGTGTAAATTGCTTGCTATTAGCGTCTTTGTAAAACTGGTGAAGAATGGCATAAATCAGTATCTTTTGGTGAAAATAAGTAGTCCTGTCAAATTTGGGGTACTTTAAAATGGGTGCTAGCATATTTTATGTCTCTACAGTGAACTTTTAAAAAAACTTGAAAATCCACCTGCTGCATGCACCTGCAATCCCCAAAACACCCGACCCATACTTGGGGACTCCCAAGAAGTCTATTTAGCTACTTTTTATGTTTATCCCCCCACTTTTTAAATTTTCACCCCAAAAATGACATGTCTTTTTTGGGGTGTTCTTAGGTTTTTGTTTCTGTTTTTTTTTGCAGATTGTCCTTTGGGGGGCTGTCCAAGGGGTCTCAGTTGTTTCCCCACATTTGCACCCCAAAATAAAGATTTTGCATTTCTTTTCACCAGCTATTGATTGCAGAATCTTTTTTGGAGAATTGCTTCCACTTAGGCAAAATTGTCCTGGAATTGAATTTGGCAAATTTTTTTTAGGCAAAATTTTTGCAAAAAACAGGCGATTATGGCTTTTCGCCTCTAATTGAATTCCCCTCCATGTCTCCACACTTAAAGATTGTCAGTCTACTATGAATGTTCAAATTAGTGAGCTTGAGAATCACAGAGTGGCTGTCCATTGGAAAGTATCTGACATGTCCATAGGAAAATGTCTGACAAATCTTAATAATGTGTGATGTTTTTGTGCCTGCCTGAGAAGGAGGAAGGAGGAAGGTTCTCATCCTGAGAGTTTTTGAGAGAAATGGCTAATTGACACCTATGTAAGAGATGCTTTTATTGAACACTTTGCTGTAGAGCAGGGATGGGGAACCTCAGGCCCGGGGGCCGGATAAGGTCTGTGGAATCATTTGGTCTGGCCAGGGGCATTTTAAGAGAGGAGGGGCCCCATGTGCATTCCCCATGCAAGGCCCCCTCCTCTCTCCTCGGTGGCCGGCAGCTGACTGATGTGGCTGGCCGGCCACCGCAGAAGCAGTAAACTCTGGGCACTAGAGTGTGCCCAGAGTCTACTAGTCGATGAGGGAGAGACCATTTTATTTCAATTTCTGGATCATCACAGCACAGGAAATTTTGGATCTTATTGAATATTGTGCCTTATCAGCTATTCAGCATCCAGTGCATATGTGGTTACAGCTCTATACAAAGACTATAGCAATATCAAGGCTGGTTCACCATGCCCCCAACTTCCTGTCGACAGAGACAAGCCATTTGCGGTGAGACTGCATGCCGCACACTGCAGCATGGTTTGCGATAGGAGACAGTGGTGCATGCTTCGTTCCCCGCTATATGGAGGTAACTGGTCAATGTCTTACACCACAACCGCATTTGGTCCTGTGAGCGGTAACATATACACTAACGGAAGTGAATGGGGAATTATGTGATGTTACTTTGTTACATTGATTAATACATTTAAACAATTGCCCATATCCACGGGTATTATAATCAAGGCACATCCAGGTGCTATATCAATTTCACTCGAATCATCTAACAATAATGGCTTTGAGCGATTAGTGACTGTGTATTTGCCATTTTATTATTGCTGGACACAGGGGAGTAGCGAGGGTGGTTCCAGTGGAGCATGAGCTCCGGGTGCCAAAATGGACAGAGGGCGCCATTCAGGTTTCCAGAATTCATGGGGTGCTGCACAGTATGATGACCACCTGTTAGTTTTATCACGGTTTGTTTGCTCTATATCCTAAATAAGTTACATATCTGAGATCCGTTTCTACATTTCATGCTCCCTCAAGCTGCCCAAATTGCCTCCCCTCCGGCCCTCCCTCCTCTGTGACCATCTTCTGTCACCTCCCCTTTCCTGTCAGATTGATTACATTCACTTATCTCCTCTTTAATTCTCTCCCCTCTCTACCATGTGATTGTCTCTTTGTCCCTGTCCACTCCTTTCTTATGGGCTTCTGTCACCACCCCTCTCCTTTTCTTATTGGCAGGTATGAGTTTTAAAAAAAGTCACTGCTGTGCTATATAATGTAATGAGGTGCTCCTAGGCATGACCACAAAGTGTTATTTGAAAGGTCTTTTAAAAAATACTGTATTAGTAGACCTGAAATAATGGTGGTAGACAGAACATGATTAGTAGTACTCACATTAATATAGGTACAATATATATTTGCGATATAGGAGCATAGCTTAGAAGCAGTGGCGTAACTAAGGGGGGTCGAGCAGGGTGCGTGCCCTGGGCACCGTAGTACCGGTGGCGCGGGGGGGGCGCCACCGGCCACGGTACCGACCTGCTCTAGTTAGGCAGTGTAGCGCCGACCGCAGTGTGTGTGGTCAGCACTACACATTTACAAAGGACCGGCGCTAGGCTTCCCTGCACCCAACGCCGGTCCTTTGCTTCACAGCCGAGACCTTCCCTCCCCCTGAGCGCTTACCCAATAGTGCCAGGAGGAGGGTGGGAGGCGGGCGGTCTCAGGCTGTGCAGTAACACACACATCGCCACCAGTGCGGCAGCGATGTGTGTGTTACCCAGCAGCCAATGAGAGTCAGACAGACTCTCATTGGCTGCTGCACACACATCACCGCCGCACGGCAGCGATGTGTGTGTTAACCAGCAGCCATTGAGAGTCAGACAGACTGTCATTGACTGCTGAGCTCCCACTGCAAGAGCCGACTCCCTTCCGGCTCCTGCAGTGGGTAATGGCAGAGATGTCATGATGTCATGACGTCTCTCCCATAATGCAGAGTGCACCAGCCAGGGAGGACTGACGTGTGGTGCTGAGAGCAGTGGATTCAGGTAAGTGTATTTTTTTTATTTTTTGTTCACTTGTGTTGTGTGTCTGCAAATTGGGGGGGCACCATTACAGGGGGGAGCACTACTGGGGGCACCATTACTGGGGTGGACCACTACTGGGGACACCATTATGGGGGCACCATTACTGGGGGGGGCCACTACTGGGGGGTGGGGCACTACTGGGGACAACTGGGGGGACTACTATTGGGGGCACTGCATCAGGAGGGGAACCTCTGCTGGGGGGGAACTACTACTGGGGGCACTATATAAGGGGCCTACTACTAGGTGACCACTACTGGGGGAACTAAATAGGGAGGAAATCTACAGGGGTCACTGTATAAGGGCACCGGATAGGGGGGATCACTACTGAGGGACTGCATAAAGGGGACCACTACTGGGGGAACTGCACGGGGGGAGGACTACTGCTTGGGGCACTATATAAGGGGCTTACTACTAGGGGCACTGCATTGGGGGACCACTAGGGGCACTAAAGAAGGAGGAAAACTACAGGGAGCACTGTACAAGGGGCACTGGATAGGGGGGATCACTGCTGGGGGCCTGCGTAAGAGGGACCACTGCATAAGGGCAGGGACTACTGCTGGGGGCACTATATAAAGGAGCACTGCATAAGGGGGACTACTACTGGGGGTAGTTAATAGGGGGGGCACTGCATAAGGGAGACCACTACTGGGGCACTGAATAAGGGGAACTAATGAGGGGCTGCATAAGGGGAACCACTACTCGGGGCATTGAATACTGGGAGTACTGTATAAGGGGAACTAATTGGGGGCTGCATAAGGGGGTCCACTACTGGGGGGGTACTGTATAAGGGGCACTACTATGGGCCTGCAAAAGGGACCACAACTGGGGACATTGCATACTGGGGGTACTGTACACGGGACACTACTGGGGTTAAGGTGCATATGCAAAGGAATGTTCAGAGTGACGATAAAGGGGTGAGTCATGTTGTCATGCCCCATTTTTAAGTGGCCACGCTAACTTTTTTTGAGTCATGCGCCTTCGGTGAGCACACATAGTGAGTGTTGGGGGGTCTCCATTTTTATATTTGCCCTGGGCTCCAAATACCCTAGTTATGCCACTGCTTTGAAGAGAGCTTCCCACAGGTGTTCCCACTCCAGTGAAAGCTGCTCGGGGCAGTAATTGCAGTAATAAGCTCTGCACCCTGTGGAATTTCACTGTAGCACATGTATTCTGTCAATTTAAGTTAAATGATCAGAATATATAATACAATCTGCTCTATTGACTACTAAAAATGATTCAAATGAGATAAAAGTCAGATCCTAGGTGCTATTCATAAATAAAATGGTGCCAAAGGAGCTACCCCTTAATGTCAGATATTGCATCACCAGAGCATTCTATTCCCGCAATGGGACCTCAATGCCCAGCATGATACTGCCACTGTTTACTGTTTTTCTCTTAATTTCAGTATTCCCCCCCAGGCTGACCATATCCCACTGGCATAGTTGAGTACACGGAGGGGGCGCTACGACATGCACTTTCTCCGGGCGCCATGGTTCTACGCTACTTCTCTGGCTGGACACAAGGGAGCATCAACCTGTATTTGTGGATTATTCCCATTATATGGGTGAACAACTAAACACTAAGCTATGCAATCTTTACAAGCTTGCAGTCATCGAGTGGATACTTATAGGATTATTTCTCTCTTAAAGTGACATTGTTTCTATTTTTAGTAATTGTTGATTTTATTATTCAATTGTGTATACTAATATGAGAGATATTTATCTGTTCCTGATGTGATGATACATTTTGCGGCTGGCGGTAATACATATCACACTCCTTTAATATAATTTTATTGATATAAATAAGTGATACTGAGGAAGACTTTTGTAGCCTTATTGCTAATTCTATCAATCAAACATAAGTATACATTTATTATTGGTTGTCGTTCCTCAGCGCAGTTCATTTGTGGGTTTTGTGGGGAGATATCTGATATGTATTCACACTTGGTTGCTGAGGCTAGACCAGAATTTGCCCCAGGCTTGCTGTCCATGGTGTGGGTAATACCTAAGAAGGTGGTCCCTGTCCATGCAGACTTTATAACAGTCATACATATACACTATGTAGACAAAATTGATTGAACACCCCTACACAAGCAAAATGTTTACCATGCATACCATTGCACACGAGTTCCAATTGACCGCTAATGTGGCGATTTCGACAAGAACACTTCATAGGGAGCCCCATGCACTAGCAGTTCTATAGAAACGATTGATATTTTTATCAGGATGACAATTCCATATGTCATGTTTCTAGGGCAACACTCTACTGGTATACAGAAAATTTGGTAACCCAGATGGACTGGCCAGCTCAGAGGAGCTCATTCAGACCTGCTCGCAAGATGCGGTCGCTCACTAGCAAAAATGGGCAAGATATTCAGATTACATGGTCGCACTGCATTGTGTAAGGATGCCCTCTATGTCTTAGCGAGCAATGTCACTGAGCATTAACTAGTGTATAAAGACGCCCCCTTTCTTCTCGCAACACACATCATCTCCTGGAATTGTTTGATTAATCAGTAACATTGAGAATCATCGGAGCTGCTCGCAGCCCTTGAGGTAGCCTTACCCTGCCGCAAGCAGTGCTATCTGTGCTGGCTGAAATACATGCAGGTGAAGTGTACAATGACGCTACTTTGCTAATTATGCAGGCCCTTTAAACAGGGTTTTGTTGGCCTGACACGCCTGCGTCCGCAACACCACTCCCCCGTTTACAAGCACCTTCCCGTTACCACCAACAAACGGCACTATCTGTCACTCAAAGTAGCAGGCAGTCTGTGTGCTACGAGCGCACGATTCCCCATCACCGAGACTGGCTTGCACACGCGCACTGCGAGTTATATGCAAGCACACTGAGCAACAATCGCCCAGCAACGGGCGATCGTTCCTTAGCGAACGGCTCTGAATCAGGTCCAGTGTCCAGATCTTAACCCCTTTAAGAACCTTAGGGATGATTTGGAGGGATGGGTGCATTCTAGGCCGACTCGTCATTCTTCAGTGTCACAGTTGGTCAATGTACGTAAGGCGGCATGGCAAAACATACCGTCTGTTGTTGTCCTTGATTTTGTGGACAATTAGCCTAGAAGGGTATATGCAGTAATCACTGCACATGGTGGACCTACAAAGTACTGACATTAATAAAATCTCGCTGATCTGTTTGCTATCAGTGTCCAGTCACTTATGTCTACATACTGTAATGTACATATAGGTATAGAGTGACCTATGCAGCAACATTTCTTGTTGAATAATTTGGGCACCAGACCTTCTCTTATAAAAAATATACCTCTTTATTTCTCCCCTCCTTCACATGACTTTAAAGGACAGGAATATAGTTACAGGTAGATTCTCCTGCCCATCCAGCTGAAATATTTGGCATGTCAGATGTTTTATGACAATCTTATGGATATGGTTATATTACATCACACTCTTCTTCACCAGCACTGTCTTAAAGTGGAGTTTGAATAAATGCTTTGCCTCTTCCACATACTGTAAAGGTCCATCTGGCCCTTCGCTGGCTGATACATGTAGTTCCACAGCTTCACACACATATCTTGTCAGTCTTCCCTGCTCTCCTTCTGCAGGCACAATTGGACTGATAAATCTATCCTTTCCTGCTTCTCAGACATGCAGAATCACTACACTCCACAGCATAGATGCAGTATCCCTCTTCAGCAGGGACAGTTTTCACTCGCCAGCTGCTCTGAATGGCAGCTACTTCACTTACCCCTCCTCAATGGGGACAATATACTTTGGGCTGTAAAACAATCCATTCTTACCCTCCAGGAATCAGAATCACTGTCTTAATGCAGTACTATGCAGTTTTTCTGCAGACAATGCACACATAATACTTCATACACATCTGCCTCTCTTTGCTCCCTATCTCCTTCACATGGGACAGCTGTATACAAACTCCTCCAATGCAGCTATGACACTCTCAGCTGCATCCCATCCCTCTTATAATGGCTGCTGGAGGCTTTTATGAATAGTGATTTCCTATTCCCTCTTAATAACGACGCTTAGGGATATCCCTTTTCTCATTAACAGATAAGTTTGCAGCTCTTACACCTCTCATGGGTGCTGCAGGATAGAGATTTCAGTGAGCTGCTCACACTGCAAAACTTCCAAATTTTCTTCTCTCTATATACACTGAGGGATAGATGTCTAATGTAGTGTTGGACCCCCTCTAGCCTGGCAAAGTGCAGCAGCTCAATGAGGCATTGATTCCACAAGTGGATGAGAGACCTCTGGAGAGATGTTTACCCATGGTGTATGGATAGCTTCCCACAACTCTCAGATATGTGTAGGTGCAGGATCTTGGGTGTGAATTGACCTTTCCAACAAATTCTTGATTGGGTTCATGTAGTGTGAACATGGTGGCTACACCATTTGTCTGAACTCTCCAGAATGCTCTTCGAACTATTTCAAGACAAATTGGGACTGATGACATGGTGCTTTTTCCTGCAGGAATATTCTATCATTGTGGGGTATGAAGTTCATGAAGGGCTGCAAATGGTCATCAAGCAATGCAACATAGCGTTACTGGTCAATGATGTGTTCAGGCAGACCAGCAGACCCAACCCATGCCATGTGAAGACACCTCACACCGTTATGGAACAACCACCAGCCTGCATGATGCCTTGTTGACAACTGGGGTCCATGGCCTCATTGGGTCTGTGCCACACCTGAACCCTACCATCAGCCCAAAACAACTGGAACCGTGACTCATTGGACCATGCTACATGTTGCCAGTTCTCCAGCATCCAAATTGCAATGTCACAAGCCCAGATGAGGTGCTGTGTCTGGTGTCATAGGCCCTCATTCAGAGCCATACGCTCTGAGCAGAGTGCACGCTCTGAATGAGGGCCGTCCTCCATAACTATGGAGCGTCCTCCTCGACGCTCATATAGCTGTGGGTCACCATCCACAGCCTATACGAGCGTGTAGTTTGATGGCCGCGATGGTCGTGACCATCGCGACCATCGAAACTGGGAGCTGGAGCCTGCGGTTGAGGTTTTCAACCGCAAGGCCCGGAGTGATTTTGGCTCTATCAGAGCCAAAATCACTCCCACTGACATCACTAGTGATGTCAGTGGGCCGGCTTCTGACGGGAGGCGTTCCCTTGGGAATGCCCCCGTCAGGGAGGCACGCCCCCGGCACACCCACCAAAGGGGGCATGCTGTCAATCAACATCGACAGCACGCCCCCTTTGATCAGACACAACGAGCGAAGGAAAGTCCTTCGCTTGTCGCGTCTGGCGCATGCGCACGACGGAACTCCCTCCGTCATGCGCATGCTCAGTGCAGACCATCGACCCACTTGCGAGTGGACAGCCGCTCGCGAGTGGGTCTGAATCAGGCCCATAGTGTTAACAGGGCACTCTGTTTTCTGCTCCCATATACAATGGATGTTAATTATATGCTGCTCTGACCTGTTGGATATGCATCTGGTACCTCCTGCATTGAATGTAGATGTGATTTAAGTAAGGAGCTGGTTCCCCCGTTACCAAGCCCACGAGGCGAAACGCGCGTCAACACAGATCCAGGGTGATCCTGTGGCTGCGCAGAACAGCACAGTCCACATCAGGTCATGTATTCTCCTGCAGTGTACTTTTCATCATTTCCATAATTATGTTACCGGCTAGCATGCAGTATAATGAATAGGATTCCTCCTTCCATTGTCGGTATGCACTGTGGGCTAAATCCAGTTTAATAGGGTTATTTTTCTAGCTATTGAGAACAAAAAATTTTGTTTAAATTATAAACCCTTCTGATGAACGGAATTCCCTGTATCAGGTTTTATCATATATTTTTTTCTTGAGTATGGAATTAACCCTTTCATTGCTAATGCGTGATATATGACTATCTTTTACTCACAGCAGTTAGCACTTTATTATGCCTATATCTAATTGTTAATTTAGCACCATTGTAGAGTAATTGAGATTTTTTGCTAAGAATAGTGAATGACTGCATTAATCAATTCTCTATTTTTGCTAACACAGCATCATATAAACTTTGTCTTTTTGTGATAAATTACTTTTTAAATCATTTCATGCACAAATCTTTGTATGTGACTAGGGATTCTCACCACCATATAATATGTACCAGGAATCCTTTCTTATATCATTGATTTACACTGTATGCTTTGTTTGACATACTAAGGTTGCATACTAAGTAATTCACCTGTCAGTACAAGACAATTGTGTGTTTTTTCAACTTACTATACTGCTCTAAATTAATTAGGATATTATTAAAATCTACATATTTTTTGATACTGAGCAGAGAATTTTTCTGTTGCCAAAATAGAATATCTCACATGAATGATACCTAATGAGATTATGTGATTATTCTTAATTTCCAACAACATTTCACTGTATTAATCTTACTAATTCTTATTATTTATTCAATCATATTACCTCAGAATAAATCAGAATTTAGGTTTAGATTGTTCAGCTACTTCTCCAACATTAGATCTGTTGGTAAAAATTATATGATGTTCAATATGTGCTGACGGCATGTTCATTAATGACACCTGTGACACTCTTTTGTAATAACGGACTGAAGTAATTAAATCTTCATCTATGTATTTATTCCGAGTGGTTCTCATACCAACCTAATAGTTCTCTCATTGATTGTCCAATTCCTAAGGGTATGACAATCAACAGCAGAAATTGGGGTTGATGACGTGAACCCCTTCTTGATTATTTTTCTCGGGACTACTACACCAGCAGATCTCTCACTCTTTCTCCTCTGCTAATTAAGCATGAGACTGAGCAGCAGAGCCTGGTTGTAGAATCTTTAGTCCCTTCTTTTCTGTAGCTTTGCTAATCCATTATTACCCTGATTGGGAATTAGTAACTAGTACACTGCCATATCAACATCAATATGAATACCATTGTTAACATCTGCTGACCTGATGTTTTTTATTATAAGTACATGTTTTATGTTGTATTGTTGTTCTTATGTTTTTCTATATTTCCTCCATTCTATCTAGGTCATTCTAACCCAGATTGATTTATTCACTTCTTTTCACATCTATAGTTAGTTCCTTGTAATATCATTGTAAGTCCTTTTTATATAAATTCAGATATTAATAAACATTATGTCTTAACTGATATTCATTTAGCTATCTGAGTGCACCATTATAGAGTCTCAGGTTTGGGTTCTTTATGAATCCACTCCCTCTGTTTTTCGAAATCCCTATTCTTACTTTAGGTGGCACCACCACCCTGCTATACATTTGGTAATTTAATACCGACATTTACTTTAGTGGTGGCTATAGCATCTCATTTCTTCTTCAACTTTAATTTAAGATCAGTGCGGTGAATTTGTCCTTTTCCCCTCTTCCCCCCATTTTTTTCATTTAGTGATTTAAGTAAGTTTTGCTTACCTGTTACCATAGACATTTCTGGCCACATGCTGACGGGCATGATCACGATCCATGATCATGACCATCAGCATGTGGCCAGAAATGTCTGTGGTGAGTCAGTCTGCATGAGCAATGTGTAGCATGTGACTATAGGTGCATGAATGGGAGGCTGTGGCAATGTCCCCTCCAGGGACTTGCACTCTGCAGGATGACTAGGTCCCACTGCCTTAGTTATAGCTCTATGTTAATCCATAATGTAGTGTATAAGCACATCTAATCATCCACCTCTAATTCATGGCATAAGGAATGTCAGTGCGCAATGTAAGGTATAGGATTGCATTCCCTTTAATTAAGTTAATCTATTTTGAATAGACTGCATGTGTGTACACAATTATGTGAATTAGCAGCTCCACCATTTTGTGAGTGACAGCAATCTCACTCTGTGTGAGTGATGAATCTGCAGTTAACCACAGGGTGTGATGGCATACCATATCTGTATTGCTCAAGGAATACGTCCATTAAGGTGTCAGCCTTAATGATCAAAATTTTAGTGCTTTTTTAAGTTTGAGTAGGAAGACAATTATAATATTGTAATGTTACAAATATGCGCAATCAATGACAGCAGCCTAGGGGAGACTTTTAATAGGTTCCTCACTTGCCCTCTAAAAAAACATACAAATAAACAAAGTCAAGTATCACCCTTTGGCGCTGCCACACAATGTCTCCTTATATTTCCAAAATGGAACCACAATGAGATCCTCTGTATGTAAATCTTCCAGGATTTATTCCTCAAGATGTGTGAAATTCGAATTCCGCTTCCTTTGCATCAATATCTCAAAAAAAAGAAACCAAACATAGTGCAATAATGATAATAAAATGACACTTATAATGGTGATGACAAAGGAACACTCACATGTTTCAAAATAGATAGAAAACGTATAGTATCTCCAGTCTGTAACACCATAGGAAATTCCAACTTCAAGTGTAGATCAACTCAAAAAGAGAAGAATATACCAAAAATAGTGCAATACTGTATGTATTGACAGAAAATTTTATTCAGACAATAAAACACTCACATTTAGACAGAATTCTTGCTCCTGAGGAAGAATCAAGCAATTTGAAACGCGTTGAGCCGGTGACCGCACATGGAACGCTGAGACGGGGGAATCGTGAACTACAGGAGGGATCACGTTGGTATCCGGAACCACTGGTTTCCTTCTATTTACATCATATATCGATAACCCCATCCTGCTTTTCCGGTGTGATGCATATATATAAGCGGTTTAAATGTGAGTGTTTTTTTATCTGAATAAAATTTTCTGTCAATACATACAGTATTGCACTATTTTTGGTATATTCTTCTCTTTTTGAGTTGATCTACACTTGAAGTTGGAATTTCCTATGGTGTTACAGACTGGAGATACTATACGTTTTCTACCTATTTTGAAACATGTGAGTGTTCCTTTGTCATCACCATTATAAGTGTCATTTTATTATCATTATTGCACTATGTTTGGTTTCTCTTTTTTGAGATATTGATGCAAAGGAAGCGGAATTGGAATTTCACACATCTTGAGGAATAAATCCTGGAAGATTTACATACAGAGGATCTCATTGTGGTTCCATTTTGGAAATATAAGGAGACATTGTGTGGCAGCGCCAAAGGGTGATACTTGACTTTGTTTATTTGTATGTTTTGAGTGGCAGAAATTTCAGATCATGTCTAAGAAACCTTAATAGGACATGTGAAACCGTATGGTTTTTGGTCTAATGAATTTCATTGCTTTTTTAAATTTATCAACTATCAGGGTTTGGAGTAGCAAACCAGACCACCTGCAGGAGAGAAGGCAACAAAATGGTACATTAGCACAGGTGGAGGAAGGCCGGCACACAGGAGGTGTTTTGGGGGTGCACAGGGAGAGTTGGCTGTGGTGGCAGGCTGCAGGAGTGCGGAGCATTGGGGCAGAACACAGTGGCATCAGCAGGTGACAGAGGGGTTTACTGGTGCTGGGCATGCATCTGAGAATATAAAATCAATCAGACACAGATGCATTGATGCATCAGTGAGATCCATCTATGTATATATGTTAAAAATGTAATATGTGTAAAATAAAAAAGGACATGCCCCCCCAAAGAAGAACCAGCCCCAGGCTTTTCACTGCCAGTCCTGGTTGTGAAAAAACGGGACAAAAAGCATAGGGGGCCCCTGTATTTAGCACAACTAGCATTGGGCTCAGCCAAGCCAGTCCTGGTTTTGGAAATACAGCAGACAAAAAGCATAGGGGTCCCCTGCATTGATCACAACCAGCAGCAGTCCTAGTTGTCAAAATACAGGGAACAAAAGACATAGGGATCACCTGTATTTAGCACATCTAGCATTGGGCTCAACCGAGCCAGTCCTGGTTTTGGAAAAACAGGGGACAAAAACCATAGGGGTCCCCTGTATTTTCCATAACCTGCACCAAGCTCTTTCTAGCAGGGGATAATGCCACAGCCAGGTAAACCCTTCCACGGGGTCCCCCAGCCAAAACATCAACCCTGACCAGTAGTCAGCCCAGGCCAGGGACACCCCCAAAAAAGGGTCCCCCTCTCCAGGGCTTCCCAGGCCTGGGCTTATAGCCCGTGGCTATCCCTGGCACCTAAAATGATGCAGTGCCAAGTTGATTGTGTAAAGTGGTCCCCTCCCCCTAAAGCACAACCAGCCCTGGGTTCTTCACTGCCAGTCCTGGTTGTGAAAATTCAGGGGACAAATGACATAGGGGTCCCCTGTATATAATACAACCAGCACCAGGCTAATCAGAACCAGTCCTGGATGCCAAAATGCAGGGGAAAAGCGATGTAGAGGTCCCCCATATTCATCTCAACCAGGACTGGGCTCTGAGCTGGTTCTGGTTCTGGAAATACAAGGGAAAAATGTGTAGGGTCCCCCTGTATTATTCAGAACCAGCACCAGACTTTTTCTAGCAGGGGGCTATTGTTACAGCCAGGGGAGTTCTTTAACTGGGTCCCCCAACTAAAACATCAATGCTGACCATTAGTCAGCCCAGGCCCAGGGATCCCTGGGGAGAAGGGGACCCCCAAATACAGGGGTCCTCCTCTCCTGGGCACCCCAGGCCTGTGCTGACTAGCATTCAGGGTTGATGCTTCAGCTTGGCTACTCCCTGCACCCCTGGGTGGTGGGTACCAGATTGATTGTGGTGCATTTGAAAGAATATTGTCTTTTACTGGTAAACAATAGGTCCCAGCAAGCCTCCCCCGCATGCTGGTACCAGCAAGCAGGGCATTAAGGGCCCACTGATACCCATAGTACACCTGTAAAATAAATATTAAATAAACAGACTACACCAATTTCTTTTTAAAATAATTTATGTAGTCTGCACCTTCAAATGGGGGACGGCATCATTTAAGCTCTTTTTCATGGTCACCACCACCCAGGAGTTCGTCATCTTTACCTGGCAGGCACAAACCCACCAGGGCTTCTTCATCACAACTTGGCAGGCACCAACCCACCAGGGCTTCTTCATTGCCACATACAGGTGCCAACTGGCCAGGGCTTTGGCATCTTCACCTAGGGGGTGGCAGCCAATTAGCTATTTTGTGTGATTACCACCTCCCTAGAGCTTCTGGTGTCCTCTTCACATAGTGGGCGGCAACCTGTGTATGCTCTTTAGCATGGCTGCACCCACTAGGACTTCCGGTGTCTTCGCCTGGTGGGCGCCTACCTGTCAGTGCTTTGGTATCTTCACCTAATGGGCGCCAACCCACCAGGGTTTCAGCTTGTTCACCTGGTGGGCACCAACCTGCCAGGACATCATTGTCTTCGCCTGGCAGGCACCAACCCACCAGGGCCCTGTCATCTTCATCTGAAAGCCGCCAACTCGCCGGGGCTTTGACATCTTTGCCTGGGGAGTGGCGGCCTTTAAGCTCTTTTTCATGGTCACCACCACCCCAAGACCTTGTCATCATCGCCTGGTGGGCTAAACTCATCAGGGCTTCAACATCTTTGCCTTGTGAGCACCAACCCACCAGGGCTTCAGAGTCTTCACCTGGGGGGTGGCAGCCAATTAGCTCTTTTTGCATGGCTGCCACCTCCCTAGGGCTTCTGGTGTCCTCTTCACCTAGTAGGCAGCAGCCTGTGTAAGCTCTTTTGCATGGCCACCACCCACTAGGACTTCCGGCATCTTCTTTCTTCAGGAGATCTTGACAGCTCCCTCTCCTCCATTGGACTGCCATGCTGCTGCCTCGTGCTGGCTTATATGACCCAGCTGAGGGGGTGGGGCCATGACGTTGAGAGCCATGATTGGCTTGTTGAGGCCAACTTTGAATTTCAAAAATTGCATTAGTCAGCCCAGGCCAGGGATCCCTAGGGAGCTGGGGACCCCCCAATACAGGGGTCCTCCCTTCCAGGGCACCCCAGGTCTGGGCTGACTAGCATTCCGGGTTGATGCTTCAGCTGGGCTATGCCCGGCACACCTGGGTGGTGGGTGCCAGATTGATTGTGGTGCATTTGAAAGAATATTGTCTTTTGCGGGTCCCAGCAAGTCTCCCCCACATGCTGGTACTTGCAGAACCACAAGTACCAGCAAGTAGGGCATTTAGGGCCCATTGATACTTGTAGTACACATGTAAAAGAAATATTAAAATAAACAGACTACACAAATTTCTTTTTAAAATAATTTATGTAGTCTGCACCTTCAATGGTGGCAGCGGCTCTTTTAAGCTCTTTTTCATGGTCGCCGCCACCCCAGGAGTTCATTGTCTTTGCCTGGCGGGCGCAAACCCACCAGAGCTTCTTTGTCACCACCTGCCAGGTGCCAACCGGCCAGGGCTTTGGCATCTTCCCCTTAGCCAATTAGCTTTTTTGTGTGGCTACCACCTCCCTATTGCTTCTGGTGTACTCTTCACCTAGTGGGCAGCAGCCTGTGTAAGCTCTTTTGCATGGCTACCACCCACTAGGACTTCCGTCGTCTTCACCTGGTTGGCGCCAACCAGCCAGTGCTTCAGTGTCTACAACTGAATGGCGCCAACCCACCAGGGCTTTGGCATCTTTGCTTGGTGAGCAGCAACCTGCCAGGACTTCATTGTCTTCGCCTGATGGGCACCAACCCACTAGGGTTTTGTCATCTTCATCTGGTGGGTGCCAACTTGCCAGGGCTTTGGCGTCTTTGACTGGCAGTCGCCAACTTGCCAGGGATTTGACATCTCTGCCTGGCAGGCGCCAACCCACCAGGGCTTTGTTGTCTTTGCCTGGCAATCGCCAAGCTGCCAGGGCTTTGACATCTATGTCTGGCAGGCGCAAACTCACCAGGGCTTTGGCATCTTTGCCTGGGGAGCGGTGGCCGTTAAGCTTTTTTTCGTGGCACCGCCACCCCAGGACTTTGTCATTTTCACCTCACAGGCTCCAAACCGTTAGGCCTTCAATGTCTTCACCTCACGGACGTCAACCCACCAGGGCTTCAGCGTTTTCACCTAGGGGGTGGCAGCCAATTAGCTCTTTTGCATGGCTGCCACCTTCCTAGGGCTTCTGAAGTCCTCTTCACCTAGTGGGCAGCAGCCTGTGTAAGTTATTTTGCATGGACGCTACCCACTAGGGCTTCCAGCATCTTCACCTTTTGGGCGGCAGCCTGTGTAAGCTCTTTTGCATGGCCGCCGCCCACTAGGACTTCCAACATCTTCTTTCTTCAGGGGATCTTGACAGCTCCTTCTCCTCCGTTGGACAGCCATGTTGCCGCCTCATGCTGGCTTATTTAAGCCTGTTGCAGCAGCCATCTTTTAAATGAAAAAATGTCGCTAAGGCGCCATTTTTTTAAATGGGCTCCACTGCCGAACTCAGCAGAATGGCTGGCAGAGACTGGATCCTATCCGATCCAGGCCCACGGCTAACACCTGCACAGACACCAGGTCCCACCACTGCCACTTCCAGGTCCCGCAGGCTGCACCACCACCTCTGCTGCTGTAGCCCACACCAATGCCACCATTGCCGCCTTCTCCACCACCACTGCTGATGCCCACTCGACCACGCATGGGTCCCCACCACTGTTTCTGCCCGCTGCCATTGTCGGGTCGCCCTGCCACTAATGTCTGCAAAAGCAGTCATCTTGGTGCACCCAAGTGAAGCCACAGTGTCACAGTGCGAAGGACACCGACTGTCACTTACCGGGTCCAGCAGCGCTGGAGTTCTGGTCAGCGGGCAGTGTGTCCCTGACGCCCACTGCCTGTGTGGCATCCATGGAGGATGGCTGCAGCTCCCCCTGCTGGGCGGCTGGTATATTACAGGTGGCTGTGGCTCCTAGGAGAGCGCATGCTGACCTGTAAGGAATTTAAATGGCCATACACATGTAGGGGTGACGTCATAGTAGATGCCAGTTTCATCCTGCCTATTTCAGGAAGTTCCTTGGAGCACTCATGTGCCAGAGTATAGGCTCCATTACCTTACTCCAGCATTCCTGTGTATATCCTCTGAAAATGTTCCTGACCTTTGGCTTGCCTGTGACTCTTCGATTCTGCCTGGTCCTTGGTAACTGCGTTTATATCTGGTTCCGACCTTGGCTATTTCCTGTGACCTGCTCTTGTCTGCTCCCTGGTATCGTATATCTGTTTGGTTCTGACCCGGCTTGTTGACTATGCTGAACATCCCCTACACTCCATCCAGAGTTTCCCAGCACCTGTATAGGGGAACCTATCCTGGGGGCCGCGACCTGTGTGTCAGATGCAGCCAAGTCCATACCTTCTTGTGAGCATCCCTGGTGAAAACCGCTGGCACATTAGACTCCGCGCCTCAGGAATAGGTCACGTCAATTCCCTAAATATGGGCTGCATCCATAATCTACCCGAGAGTTGCGACAGAATACTCTGGCCTAAAAAGCATGGATGCTGCGGCAAGTACGTCGCCATGAGACCTGCTCGAGAACCTGCTTGCTAGGGTCGAGAAACAAGGACAAGACCAGGCTCAGATTATGCAGTGCCTGCAGATCCTAATGCAGCAAGTCGGAACTGCTCAGCCACCTCCGGTGCAGTTGACCACCCCTCATATGGTGACTGTACAAGCTGTGGGCGCTACCGGCTCATTACATATACCAAATCCCACGAAGTATGATGAGGACCCCAAAGGCTGTTGAGGTTTTCTGAACCAATGCTCAATCCAATTTGAGGTCCAAGCAGCGAATTTCTCCTCATTGAGAATGAAGGTGGCCTACATGATATCCTACTGACTGGACAGGTGTTAGCCTGGGCTACACCGTTATGGGAACGGAATGATCCCTTGGTCATAACAGTGCATATTTTTGAAAGTTTTTCGGAGGGTCTTCAATGAGCCTGGGCAACTATCCTCTGCAGTATCAGCTATCTTACAACTGAAACAAGGCAACCAATATGCAGGACAGTATGCTGTGCACTTCTGAACCCTTGCTCCAGAATTAGGGTGGAATGATGAAGCGTTGATTGCTGCATTTATGCAAGGACTGTCCGAACAGATCAAAGATGTACTCGCATCTAGGGAATTGCCAATCACATTGGATGATTTAATCTCTTTATGCATCCATGTAGATCTTCGCCACTGGGAGAGAGCAAAAGAGAGGGAACAGTCCCATCGCTTCACCTTCAAACTTGCTCCACGCTTTACGGCACCAGTGGAACCTCCTGAGGAGCCCATGCAGATTGAGAAGTCCCACCTTCCTGCTGCAGAGAGGGAGAGAAGGTTTAAAAACAAACTTTGTCTATACTGTGGTGAGCCAGGACACCTTCTTTCTGGATGCTCAAAACGTCTGGAAAACGAGAAGGCCTAATTGATTGAGAGGTGGTCAGATTAGGTACATTTCAACACACCCCAAAAGACTGTACTATTCCTCACTTTACCATTGACAATAACTCTGGTCCACGGAAATTCCTCCAAAATCACTAAAGCTTTTTTAGATTCGGGTGCCGATAGTAACTTCATATAAGAAAAAAAGGCCAAGGAAATAGGAATCCCAAGTCTGCCTCTACAAACACCCCTTTGTATCATTGGAGTGGAAGGGAATAAACTTCCCACAGCTACCATCCACTCTCGGACGACAGAGATTTCTATGCAAGTAGGGGTGCTCCATCGGGAACAGATTGCATTCTATATACTCCTGTCAGCTGAGAGTCCGGTCATCCTGGGTCTACCTTGGCTCCGCAAGTATGCCCCTGTTCTGGATTGGAAGGAACCTCAAATATAGTCATGGGGTCCTCAATGTCACCGGTCCTGCCTGTCGTCTGTAAGACCTCCACACCGAGTTATGCATTCAGTTGTCTCTATATGGGAATAGCTTCCAGTCCCATATCAATCCTTCAGTGATGTATTTAGTAAAAAGGCCGCTGAGACGCTTCCTACCCACAGAGAATGGGATTGCACTATTGATTTGTTACCAGGGAAAGTGCCTCCTCGTGGAAGAATTTCTCCTCTTTCGCTTCCCAAATCCCAGGCAGTGACAGAATATATTAAGGAGAATCTGGAACATGGTTTCATCAGGGAATCCAAATCCCCCACTGGAGCCGGCCTGTTTTTTGCTAAAAAGAATGATGGAAGTTTGCGACCTTGCATTGATTACCGAGGTCTCAATGCGATTACTATCAAAGACAGGTTTCACTTACCTCTGATCTCTGAGCTGTTTGATTGGATAAAAGGAGCAAAGATATTCACCAAGCTGGACCTTCATGGGGCTTATAATCTAATCAGGATCCGGTCAGGAGATGAATGGAAGACGGCCTTTAACACTCGGGATGGCCACTTCGAGTACCTTGATATGCCATTTGGCTTGAGCAATGCTCCCACAGTTTTTCAAAAATATATGAATCATATATTTCGGGACCTGTTATAAAAATATGTGGTGGTATACCTGGATGACATCCTGATTTTCTCTGAGGATATAGTGAGTCATCGTCAGCATGTATGCGAAGTGTTGTCATGACTTAGGGCTAACCAGCTTTTCTGCAAGCTTGAAAAATGCTCCTTCGAACAGGAATAATTGACATTTCTGGGATACATCGTTTCAGGGTCTTGCCTTCGGATGGACCCAGAGAAACTTTCCACCATTGTCAACTGGCCTTGTCCAGTTGGATTAAAAGCCATTCAACGTTTCCTGGGGTTTTGTAACTTCTATCGTCAATTCATCAGGAACTAATCATCCATCGCAGCCCCAATCACGGGTCTTACCAAGAAGGGCCAGAGTACTAGGGTATGGCCTTCTGAAGCAGAAGAAGCTTTTGTTCTGCTAAAACAGTGTTTCCTGTCAGCACCAATTCTTAGGCAACCTAATTGTGACCAGCCAATCTTCCTGGAGGTGGACACTTCTACAGTCGGAGTGGGAGCGGTGCTATCCCAAAGAGATGAAGAAGGCAAGTGGTATTCTTGTGGGTTCTTTGCCCGTAAATTCTCAGCTCCAGAGAAGTATTATGCTGTCGGGGATAAAGAACTAGTAGCCATCAAGTTGGCTCTTCAGGAATGGCGGTATTTGTTGGAGGAAACTAAGTTACCAGTGACAGTCTATACCGATCATAAGAACTTAACGTACTTTAAGACAGCGAATTGTTAGAATCATTGTCAGTCCAGGTGGTCATTGTTTTTTGCCCAATTTAATTTGGTGATTACCTATTGACCAGGTAATAAAAACATCAAAGATGAGGCTCTGTCCTGGGCATTTAGTACTGCTGAAATGGAGGAAGTAAAGGAAGATAAACCAATTCTGAACCCTGCTTGCTTTGTAGCTATCACCAACAGGGTCAAAATTCCACAAGGGAAAACATTTATAGCCTCCGAACTTCACTCCAAACTACTTCAGTGGGCACATTCGTCACAGTTCAGTGGGCACACAGGAGTAAAAACAACCTTGGAGCTAATCCTCAGGTGATACTGGTGGTAAATGGTTCGGCAAGATGTTATGGACTTCGTGGCAGCTTGTTATACGTGTGCGCAGCACAAAGTTTTATCACACCCTCCAACTGGTTCTCTGATACCACTTTCAGTACCTGATTGTCCCTGGACTCACATCTCTATGAACTTTGTGACAGATCTCCCTTTGTGCCAAGGGTACAACACTATCCTGGTGGTGGTTGATAGATTCTCTAAGACTGTGCACTTTATTCCTCTAAAAGGTCTACCTTCAGCACTGAAGTTGGCAGAGGTGTTTGTTAGAGAGATTTTTAGATTGCACAGATTTCCATAAGACATTTTTTCCGACCGAGGGGTACAGTTTACTTCTAAATTCTGGAGAGCATTATGCAGGTGCTTTGGCAATAAGTTGAGCTTCTCCTTGGCCTACCATCCCCAGAGTAATGGCCATACAGAGCGAATAAACCAGGATTTGGAGAAGTTCATTCGGATGTATGTCTCAGCCAATCAAGATGACTGGGTCTCTCTAGTACCATGGGCTGAATTCACCCACAATAATTTGCATCATGAAGCATTAGGGCACTCTCCATTTTTTGTGATATGCGGCTTGCATCCCATGTTACCAAAACTACCAGGTCTTCTATCAGCATCGTGTCCAGCTGTGCATGGTACAGTAAGCCACTTCCTTAAGGTCTGGAAGGAGGTAAAGAAGAATCTGTGCAAAGCCTCTTCAAGGTATAAAATATTTGCAGATAGAAAAAGGAGGAAGGTTCCAGTATTAAGGCCTGGTGATAAAGTCTGGCTGTCAACCAAACATCTGAGATTGAGAGTTACTACGATTAAATTTGCTCCCAGATACATCGGTCCTTGGAGCACTCCTGTGCCAGAGTATAGGCTCCATTACCTTACTCCAGCATTCCTGTGTATATCCTCTGAAAACTTTCCTGAACTTTGGCTTGCCTGTGACTCCGATTCTGCCTGATCCTTGGTACTGCGTTTATATCTGGTTTCCGACCTCGGCTATTCCCTATGACCTGCTCTTGTCTGCTCCCTGGTACCGTATGTCTGTTTGGTTCTGACCCGGCTTGTCAACTACACTGAACATCCCCTACACTCCATCCAGAGTTTACCAGCACCTGTATAGGGAAACCTATACTGGGGGCTGCGACCTGTGTGTCGGACGCAGCCAAGTCCATACCTTCTTGTGAGCATCCCTGGTAAAAACCGCCGGCACATTAGACTCCGCGCCTAAGGAATAGGTCACGTCAATTCCCTAAATATGGGCTGCATCCATAATCTACCCAAGAGTTGCGACACACAGTGAGTACACCTGCTGGAGGCTTCTACTAAGGCTGTGCAACAAGTTGAAGCTTACTATCTCTATAATGGCGTAATTGTGAGGTAATAGTTTTAAAACTGTAAATGTCTCAATTACCTAAACCCCAAAAGGCCCTACCCTGGAACTACAGCTACCTAATAGACCAAACCCCAAGTCTATTCAATTCAGCCTTAATATAAGGGCAAGACCATGCCCTTATCATTTCCTTTATCCTGTACATATGCATATACAATATATGCATACTTCACTTTTGGTAATCAGTGACTTTCATAGTCTCTTAATGTATCTTCTATACTCGAGACCTGGGAGTGCAGATGGGAACCCAAATTCCTTACTCCTTCTCCTAGACCACCAGCTGTGGTGGCTTGGATGACCAGCAAAGTGGTTCAAACAAAGATGCTTCACTGAGGATGTGGTCATGTTGTCAACAATCACATTGATAACAGTCTAAAGTTAATACCAGGCCTAATGTCATAATGTTGACATGGTTAAAATGTCATCACCCATCTTGTCGACACCTGCAAAATGTCAACACAGTCAAAATGTTGACACAGGAAATGTCAACACAGTTCACAGTTAAAATGTTGTCATATGAAATGTCAATATGGTTAAAATGTTGATGATAAAAATATTAGGGTTGGGGTTGGACATAAAATTAGATGCTGACATTACATACCTGTCATTATTTTGAACACGTCAACATTTTGAACATATCAACATGTTAGTGTTGATATTTTACAAGTCGACATGATGAATGTCAACATTCTGAACATGTCGATATTTTGTCTGTCAACATAGTGTTTGTGTCATCAAAAAGTGTCTATATAATGACTGTCAATTTTGTGATTGACAGTCAATCACAATATCTACTAATTCATTTGTAATCAAGGAGGGTGCCATTGAATTATGTAGAGCTGGGTATAGTCATCCCAGTCATCCCTGTCCATTATCTGTCAAGTACATGGATCTAAAAAAATACGTATGATTTTACTTTAGATCTTATCTAGAACTATTTTTAATTCTTTAAAGTATTATACGGATTAGAAAAGTTAGTTCATCTGCAAGCCACCACTCATTTTCACTGCAAACAAATTAATATGTTGGTATTCCATTTCTGTGATGAAACTACTGAATATTCATTGCATATTACTGAGAAATATACTATTAAATAATGTATACCCTTAACTATTTTGCTTGTAAAGAAGCCTGGAAAAGGATTTAATCAGAAATGCTTTCCATCAAATGTATAGTATAGTTTGTTTACCTGTTGTTATTGCGCTGCTATTCTATTGCCTGTTTTATAATCTGTATAGAACTCTAATTGATTATTATATGTATCTATCTATCTATCTATCTATCTATCTATCTATCTATCTATCTATCTATCTATCTATCTATCTATCTATCTATCTATCTATCTATCTCTTGCCAATATGCTTATTTTTTTTTTTTATAAATATACGAAATACTGTGCATGAAACACTGTACAGTAATAAAATGCTGGAAAGTTGTTTTTCAATCAGTCAGCTATTTGGTAAAGAGTTTTTATTGTTAATTTTGTTAATTAAAATGTAATGATCTGATTTGGGTACCTATTAATTAAGAAGGAACAATAAGAATAATTTTTTATTGCTGCTCGTTGCAAAAAACGTCTGTTATCTCAACAATTTATCAAGAAACCACTCACCTGCCTTGGCAACAATGACCCAGAGCTATAAGATATACTTCTTCAATGGGCCTGTTTCAGGGAATATGCACATAGGTGACCTGACTTGCCGGTTTACACATACGTAGTTGAACTAAAAGCTTGGACATTGGCTTTCAGTTTCATAAATAATATAATAAAATATTTAAATAATAGATTTATAACATAATAAAACAATGTTTAACAACTATTATTCAAAGAATAAAATTTTTTTTTTCAAATAATATAGATGACGATAACAAAGAATTATTTTAGGGGTACATGTACTACCATAATCTTTGTTGAATAGGGGTGTTGTATGACTTCCAGTGTGTCGACTACAGAATGTCGGTGTGGTCCGTATGTCAACAGCCAGAATGTTGACATGGTCATTAGGTCATCAGCCACTATGCCAACATTAATTTCAACATTGTTAAAATGTCAACACATTCACAATTTCGGAATTTAACATGTTGACACTAAGGGGTATATTTACTAAGGTGCAGGTTTACAGAAATGGAGATGTTGCCAAGAGCAACCAATCAGATTCCAGCTATTATCTTCTAAAAGGTGCTAGATAAATGAAAAGTATAATCTGATTCGTTGCTATAGGCAACATCTCCAATTCTATAAACCCTCACTTTAGTAAATATACCCCAAGTGTAAGCAATTAACATGTTGACACTGTGTCGACTTTTTTTTGCTTATTTCAGCCTAACCATAACTCTAATCCTAATCCTAAACCTAATCCTATCCCTGAAGTTAGCCATAAACCTAACCCTCAGGAGTGCATTAAGATAGGCCTGTGTGCAGTCTCCATCTCAGTGCACTGAGAACAGCAGACTCCAGGTACTAAAGTAGACTCTAGTGCTATGCCAGAGTTTACAGTGCATGCGCAGGTCATTTGGGAGATGTTGCGGAAGCCATTTTCCCAGCGAATGGACATGTGCAAAACGAGCTGGGTATGAAAAACTGGCAGTCGGGATGCCTGCAGACAGCGGCATCCCAATGCTCGGTGTCCCGACTGGGATAGGGTAAGTATACTAACCCTTCCTCCTTGTCCCCCTAACCCTCCCTTCTTGCACCTTAACTCTAACCCTCCCCACCCCACATCCTAATCCTCCCCCCTTGGTGCCTAAACCTACCCATCCCCCCTTAGTGCCTAGCCCTAATCCTCCCAAGTGGTGGCTAACCCTAACCTCCCGCCGCAAAGCCTAACCCCTAACCCCCCGTGATGCCTAAAGCTAACCCTCCTCCCCCCCGCTGCTAAAATGCCCCAGTGTACCATCGTTTGGGATGGCAGCTATTGAGATTCCAGCATCTGGATATAGACTGGCATCTGGATTTAACACCTATTTTTAGTCCTGGGTAGGGCTTCCGACGTCGGGATTTTGACGTCCGGCATCCCGCCCACCGGCATACTAACCACATCCCGTGCAAAGCGCAGGGAAAATGGGTGCCACATAATTTTACAGGTGATTTGCACAGCACTCCTACCATCGATGATCAACTCCAGGAGGTAAGCATTAAATAAATGGGTGCAGGATGTGCGGTGTGGGCCCCTTTGGACCCATGGGGTCCATGTGCATTGCACACCCTGCACCCATTATAGATACGCCCCTGTTAACCCTAAACCTAACCATACTGTAATCCTATAAAACATGAAGAAAAAAAAACATGTCAACATGTTGGGGTCAACATGGTGAATGTCGACATTCTGAATGTGTCAACATTTTGACTATGTAAACCTATTGACATATTGGTTGGGGAACTATTTAGCCATGTTGACATTCTGACTGTCGACATACATAAACTGTCGACATTGTGGAGTCGACATTCTGTCGACCTTCTGAATATTGACAAGTCAACTGGATACTGTTAGAAAGGCCTACCCATGTGTTGCATGTCACTGGCAAATTCTGGGTATAGCTAATAAGCAGCAGTAGCGCATCATTAATGTACTGAGCAAAGCCTTATTGTCAGTGAAAACATCTGCCATTTTATAAATATACCACTTAAGGTTCAATTTAAAAATGAGTCATAACCCCTTTAGCATTTGCTAAAGGGGTTTGATATACATTTAATATTTAGCAAACAGCAGTAAGTTCAGCGCATTAACCAATTAACCAACAGAGGAGGGGACACTGTAGAGGCGGCATATTAAAAAGTATTTACAGTGATACTAAAATAAGGAGTCTATGGGCCAGATTCATCAAGGAACGCAGTTACCTATATGGACTTAATCTGCCGATTGTTGCGTTCTAGTGCGCGACTAGCCACCGAGATCGGGTCTGCAATCACAGAGGCTATGCAGACCCATGGCAGAGTGATTTACAGGAAGTGCCATTTGTGGAAGTGCCAGTGCGTTTGAACGATGTTTCAGGGGCGTGCATAAATTAGTCACTGCAAAGCCATACACAGCCTGAGGTCTCATAGCGTGCACTGAAATAAGCAATTCCTCAGTGAGGTCTGACCTGCCTTAGCTGTGCGTATGGATCTGAAGTTACAGATTGTTTCGCTATGTTGCCCAAGTATACGAATGCGAGTAAGGGGAAGAGCGCATCCTTATGTTAGGCTGTGATTACAATGTGAATGCACACATTTACATATCACCACTGTTATTAGCAACTGCGTTGCATGCGTATAAGTAGAATAGCGATCCATGCTGAATCAGGCCCTATGTACTATGCCTCGAAGAGAGATAAAGTGGTTGGAGAAAAAATACCAACCAATTAGCTCCTAACTGCCAGTCTTACTGCGAAGATATGCTAATCCAATGCGATCGCTATGCCGTCGCAGCACAACATAAGGATGCCCACCTTACCTTACACACACATCCGTAATACTTAGCAAGACTGCAGAACCATCGGTAACATCGAGTACAATTGCAGCCTCACGCACACTTGCAATAGCTCTGACCTTACTCAGAAGTTGATAACCTCATCGCACGCTGTGAGTACACAAGCTGCCTATGACATCGAAGTGCCTAATTTATTCACGCTCCTGCAACGGCGTTCAAATGCACTGGAACGCCTGCGTTTTGCTGACCACCCCCCCCCATCACCTCCCCCAAATGGCACTTCCAGTCACTCACTCTGCGATGGGTCTGTGTAGTCACTGTGATCGCAGTCCCGAGCTGGCTGGTTCATGCATGTGCCCTGCGATACATACGCATGCGCAGAATGCAATAATAGGCCAATGGCGTGCATAATCGCAGTGGCGATCCTTGCTGAATCAGACCCCATGTTATCTACTATTATACTTCTCCATTTGTCATTGTGTTAACCAAATCTATGAATCCTCTTAAAGATAGTAAATATAATACATTTTTAAGAAAATAGTTAATGGAGATATTTGTCAAGTCTGTGCTGTCTCCATGTCCATACACTTCAGTTCAAACCATCTTAATACAGAACTCATACTCCCCAGAAGTCCCTTCATTATTTATTAGAAAAAGCAATCTGCGTTGCCATAAGCTATTAGCAGCTGAAATCCAATACTGAAAGGTCACCATGGAAAATGATGTAAGAGAAGGTGTTAAGGTAAATAAAATACATCTTTTTAATTTTAACTGGATTCATTAAACCACAATTGAGCAGTGTCACAGGTCAGAAGGCTTCTATAGAGTAGGGTCAGAGATAAAATAGAACCCTAGGGCCTGATAATAAGGGATACACTTAAACCAAGTCTTGACACCACTGAAATACAATCTGTATGTTTTGCCACACATTGTATAAAGAAAAAAGAGAAAAGCAAAACAAAACCAAATTCACTTTTAATAACATTACAGCTGCATCAAAACTGTTTGAAAACCCCATAATTTTGGAAAAACACTACCAACAATTATTTAATTTAATTAGTAGATAGATAGACAGACAGACAGACAGACAGACAGACAGACAGACAGACAGACATTGAATAGAGCTGTTTTTGAGGCCAGTTGCACTTGGGGAGGTGGATCTAGCATTTTTATGCCTAAATTCAGTATGGTAGGGCAAAGAGATACGAGACAATCTTGTCATGTAGAAATGTGTTAGCTTTTGACTTGCATGTACAGTATTTTTAAGATGCCTTTTAGGAGAATTATGTATTGTAATGACAGCAGTGGTTCTAAAGTGTTAGTTAGCAGAACCTTGAAATTATGATTTTACATTTTCACAATGTGCATTTCTAGCTGACGTTGCAATCTTTTAAAAGTAAAATGTACATGGCCAGTGCAGTTGGTGCAATGGTTAGAATTGCTGCATCACAGGTGTTGGGTTTGATCCCCACCACAGCCCTAACTATGTGCAGGGTGTAGAGTGGGTGGAGCAGGTGGAGTTCATTCTCCTGGTGCTGGTAAATGCAAGGGCACTAACCAGGACGGAGAAGATTATTTTTACAGCTCCTAGCTCTGCACGGCAGTGTCTCTCTTTCACTTGAACCATCCTAATTCCTGTTCTTTTTCTGGTTCTGACTGTTGCAGTGACATGGTACACTGGGCCTGATTCATTACAGATCGCTATTGAGATCGCTGCTGCGATTATGCACACTCTCACTGCAAAAATATGCTAATGATTGCAATCGCAATGCCGTCGCACACAGTGAAAGCCCAAACTGCGTATTGCTTCATAATGACTAATTTATGCACACCCCTGTAACAGCGTTCAAATGCACTGGCACACCTGAGTTTCTTCAACAACCTCCCCATCACCTCCCCCAAATGCTCACTTCTTGTCAATCACTCTGCGATGGGTCTGCGTTGTCACTGCGATCACAGTCCAATCGCAGTGCAGTATTCATGCACTGCGATACATACACATGTGCAGAACACAACAATTGGCTGTTTGAGTGCGTAATCACAGTTGCGATCAGTAATGAATCACGCCCACTGTACACTTGCTGCATGGCAGGCTAGCTATTCTGCTCCTGGCCCTATCTGTGTAGTGAAGGTGGATTGCTGCTATACCAGCCTCCAAGGTCCTTCAAGTAAGCAAAAAGTGTGCAGGGGGCAGGTTTGAGGAATGCAGGGGGCAGGTCTGAGAATTATTGGGTGCATGATTGAAAAAAGCTACAATCTGCACAGACCGAGTACATGGTAATACACAACAATCAACACAACAAAAGTACAATAGAAACAGTGAGATGCATAGCCCAAGTGTAACTTTGTAACAAACACTTATACCTGTCTGACCTGCCCAACTTCTTCCTAACATACCGACCTTACCCCCAATCTTCTCTCTCACATCCCTGACCCCCAACTTCTCTCCATAGGCCTGTATGACCCTCCCAGATTCACTCCACATGCCTGTCTGGCCACTCTGTAATTCCTTGACATGCCAGTCTGCCCCACAGCTTTTCCCTGTCTGATCTCCCAGGGACCTGTAGTCCTCCTGTAAAAACAATAATATTAAGTATTATTTTACTATTACCCATATACCTAAAGCCCAGGGGGTTCTTGGAAGGGTATACGTTTATGAAGCCGGCGGACGGAATGCCGACCGCCGGCTTCTAGACTACTTTATCCCAGTTAGGGGGTAAAAATAGGTTAGTTTATACTTAACTGGGGACGATCAGGATTTCCTCCTCTGTCGAATACCGCTGCCAGGATTTGAACCATACCGATCCCCTTGGAAGAAAGCCCAGGGCTGATCCTGTTCTTTTGAAGGGGGATCCCATTTTATTTTTGGGGTCCCCACTTGCAAAGGAATTCCAGTCCTGGGCTGACCAGTTTGGGACTGGTTGACGGTATGGCAGGGGGACCTCATGCTGTGTGTCTCTCTGCTATATTGTAAGCCCACCAGCTTGTTCTGCCTTGTACTGGTTACTGAAGAATAGGGGAAATCCCATGCAGCTTTTTCCTCTTATTTTCCAATACCAGACCAGACTCAGAAGTCCACAGCTGGTTATTGATATTGGTGGGGGGGAATGCATTTTTTTTCTTAACTGTACTATTTCATTGCTACAAGCAGCATCTCTGCTAGTGGGTTTGGAGAAGTTTGTTGGTAATATAATATATTTTCTACTAGGCTTTTAATTTTATCTTATTAGTTCTTTATTGATATAAACATCCTATATGGTCTTATACTTTATTAAACTGACATACTGTTTGCCACTGCTGTGCCACTTTGCTCTTTTAAACTGCCATGTATTTGTTGTGCTGCTCTGTTGCTTAGTTTAATTGATAATTATTAATTAATTATCTATTTCTTATACTAGACTGTTACTCTGGCTTATATTGCCTGTATTGATCTAAGGCCTGTGATTTTTAGTTTCTTGTTTGAAGAATTGTTTCGGTATGTAATGTGTATTATATTTTTTACTAGGCTTTTACTTTTAGGCTATTAGTACTTGATTAATGAAAACATTCTATAGGGTTGTATACTGTACTTTATTAAACTGCCATCCTGTCTGCCACTGCTGTGCCACTATGTTTCATAGTTGTGCTATATTCTTTTAAACTGTCATAAGTTGGTGCCACTGCTCGGTCGCTTAGTTTAGCCAGCCAGCTTGCTGTAGCTTTTGGACAGTATTGGTGAAAACAGTATTGTGAGCTGTGCAGCAGAAATGACTGGAAATAAATGTTATTTATGTTAATAACACTATAGGGCCAAAAACAGGCCTAAATTACATGATTTTACCTGTTTTTATTAATTTTTAAAGAAAACTAAAACACAACAAAGAATTACAACTAAAACCATAACATGGTGGTCCACACTCATCTCTAATAGATGTACACAATGAAGGGCTTTGTAGTGGTATTTGCATAAAGGCATAGACGGACAATTGCCAATAGATGCTGCCGGCGCCATGTCTGTGTCCACCTCTGAATTAGGAATTAGGTGTGCTATTCTGATTAAAACATTAAGCCAAACTGTTGTATTGCTGTATCTAGCATAGCACAAACCCTGTTTTTTTTAGGGGTGTAGTTACCATCCCAGCGGTTGGGATGCCTGTGCTCAGAATACAGTTGCTGAACTCCAGACGGCAGGCGGAATCCTGGTGCCAGAATCCCAGGACTGGCTCTAGGAGGGCGGATTCACTATGTGAGCTCAGGGAGGCGGCAGTGATGGGCCAGTGCTTTCTGCTTGGCCCGGAAGAGACAGGGTGTGCCACGAGGCCAGGCCCAGGCCCCCGTGACTCGCGGCACGCCCCCTTTAAAATTTAACCATGGCCCCTAAGGCGCGTGCCCAAGGCGGACTGCCAGGGCTGATCTAGAGTCCCAGTCTGACCCTGACGGTAAGTAGGTTTAGGATTAGGGTTAGGCTCTAGGGGGAGGGTTGGGTTAAGCTGTGGGAGAAGATGAGTTAGGAGGAGGGTTAGGACACTTACCTAATTGGGTTGGGAATCTGACTGTCAAGATTCCACTGTCGGTATTCTGATCGCCAGGATCCTGTACAAAACCCACTTTTTAGAACAGGGCAGGCTCAGTGTATTATTTGTAGGCTCTACAAGACCAGACTATACGTACCTATAATGTTGGTTATATATACTGTATACACAGTTGAATAGTGTACATTTGTATAGCATTTTAATATTTTTGGTGAAAATAAAGTTGAAATGCCTCTACTAACATCCCATTTTAGCTTTTGTAACCCAATATTTTGCAATGATATGCTGCATTGCAGCGCATGTTCATTCATAACAATATACAGTTAATCAAAGGTTTATTAAAGATACGTTAGAAATTAGCACATGTCGATAAGGTCCCTATATTGACTGCAAGTCTAAGTGATTCCCCTAGTTTATAATTTTTTATGTAATTATTTTTTTTTGTTTCGGTATTTTACTTATTTTGTAGTTTTTTAATTTGCTTCATTTTTTTTATAAAGATACTGTATTTTAGATGTATACAGTACTAAAGCTGCCAGTTATGTCATATAAATTATGAATTCAACTATTCTTATTGCAATGCAAGTTAAAGTGAGCTTCTCAGATAATTAGTATTTTGTTTAGTTTTAAAAACTGTAGAGATTCTCAGACCACCTAGAATGTCACTTAATTCTCATTCTATACCCATGCATTAAAAGTTTGTTTTCTTTGCTATCTGGTTTATTTGAAGAAAAACTCAGACTGTATAAAACTGTATTTTTAACCATCATTTTCTAAACCATAGAGTTCAAGACACAGTCTGTTTACAAATTATCTGATCTAGACCTAGCAATCTCAAATTTGTATGCGTGCTCAAAAGTGCTGTGAGTTTATAAGTCAAGTAACAATAAAATAATATACATATATTCCATTTAGATGATAGAATAAATGTTACCAGTGCATAGTCATATTTTATTGCTCTATCATACATGATATAATGCTAGTGATATACTGTATCCAAAATGCACACCTAATCTAATTGCATTTATTAATTTTTAACCCCTTTCAGACATTAAGAATCCAAAATATGTTCACTTAATGTAGTTTACACATCAAATGAATTTCAATAATTAAAATAATTAATTTTCATTTATATAGTGCCCCCATTTTATGCTTTGCTTTATATACAGTATACTGCTGTACACTACTGTATAATCAGTCATCATCTGCCCCATCGGGCTTGATTCAGAAATGGTGGTTACGTTTTTGCAAATTTTTCTACTGTGCAAGCATATAAGACTCACTGTGCATGTGCCGCCATGGTCCTGTGACATCGTTCGCAGCGACAATTTATTTGCAAAATGATTGACAGGCAGGGACCATTTATGGGAGGCAACAGGGGGTGGCGACTGAACCGCAGATATTTTACTCAGAAGTTTGATGATTAACTGATGTGTGGCTGATGGTTGGGTCTTTGTACGCAAGTGGGTGACTCAATAGAACTACCGCCAACTTTGAAATTTGTATATTTTCGTACATCTGCTATCTGTACGGGATTGCAGCTATGATGGCATTTGCGACCATCTCTGAATCAGGCCCTAAGTTATTTGACATACAAATACACTAGTGCCAATTAACTTATCAGTAAATCAGTAAGTTTGTAGACTGATTCTGTGTATAGTCCCTGCTCAGAAACACATGGCCTCTTCATTGGCATGCAGCAGATATAGATACATAATAGCTACTGCTTAGAACAATTTGCTACAAAACAATAAGACTACCAATTGAGAATTGACACTGTAAAAACATTTTGCAAATTGCAGTTTACATTTCCACATTTTCAGCATGATTTCAATAATCTTGCTCTGCATAACAAAACATGATTTTTGCATTAGTCCACCAAAATATGTACATTGCACATCCTCGCTTCACCGAACTGCTCCTATTTGTCTTTGCAAATGCCACCTGACAGATTCATGCACTTTGGTGGGTAGATGCACCAGTGCAAATGAAGGTATGTGATATCACCAAAGAGGATTTTACAGTGCGCCACATGATTTTTGGAAATTATAATGTACCCTGCTGAATTCAATTAGCCTTGAGTTTTGTGTTGTGAAGTCCTGGATCACACCTGCATTACATTAAACAGCATTTTCTGGGGTATTTTCATCAAGCAAACTCCTGATATCCATGCAATTCAATTGCAAATGACAAGTTGTGGGCATCGTGGCAATGTTACCCTTTAATTCTGCAGTGCACAACCTATATGCTGTACACAAAAGAGTGGGGAACTCATCCTGATCTTCAAAAAAAGAGGCAAATAAGTATTGGAGGCAGTTACAATGACATCAAATGGATGATTTATGCAACTTGTATAAATGATGGCTAAATGATAGGCAGCAAATGCATTTCAACAATAAAGGTAGAGTATTTAGGGAACATTAAAATGCTTCTATAGTGATTTTCAAAGTGTGTACGGTATATACAAGTGTGTGAAATTTTGGAATAAACATTTGTAACTCCCTTGCGTGAGTTTTATAAAGTATTTCCCATTAATAAAACACACCAACATAAATGTACATGTCCTGCATCATTTTATTTTTGCTCTTTAAAGAAAGTGACATGAAAACTGACTTGTCTTTATTGCCCATATTTTCCTATTTAAAGACCTCTAAATTTATTATTATTCACTGTGAGGGGTATCCCAGAGGTACTGCACTATGGGCCTGATTAATTTTGGAATGCAACTGCGAATGCGACAGCGATTACGCACGCAATTCAACTGTGATAGTATGCTAATTCAATGCAATTGCAATGCCATCACACCACTACATAAGGACGCCCATTTTACCTTACCCACATCCGTAGTGTTTAGCAAGACTGCGAAAACATCGGTTCAATCGAGTACCATCGCAGCCTCACGCACACTTATTTTATTTATTTATTAACAGTTTCTTATATAGCGCAGCATTTTCCGTTGCTCTTTACAATTGAAAACATTAATAGAACAAAACTGGGTAATAACAGACAGATGTATAGGTAGGAAGGCCCTATAGGGAAATAGGCATGATACACAAGGATAGGTGCTATATATTACATTTTGGTCAAGCCAAAATTCACAGTTTCTTGGTTGGCTGCATGATCCGGTCACACAGGAATGTCGACCAAATGTCATGAGGATGTGAGAGAAAGACAATCTGTGAGATTGTGTGTGGACTGTAAAAAGGGGATGTAATTAGATATGGAAGCTATGAAGGTTATGTGGGAGGTTCCGGAATTTGATAAGCTTGCCTGAAGAGATGAGTTTTCAGGGATCGCTTGAAGGATTGGAGACTAGAGGAAAGTCTTATTGTGCGAGGTAGTTCATTCCATAGAGTGGGTGCAGCATGAAGAAAGTCCTGTAACCGTGAATGGGAGCAAGTAATGCATGGGGATGTGAGACGCAGATCTTGTGCTGAGAGGAGAGGTTGGGTTGGGAGATATTTTGAGATGAGTGAAGAGATGTATGTTGGTAGGGTTTGGTTAATAGCCTTATGTGTAAGTGACAGTATTTTGTATTGAGTACGGTAGAAAACCGGCAACCAATGGAGGGACTGACAGAGCGGGGCAGCAGAAGAAGAATGTTTCGCAAGGAAGATAAGCCTTGCAGCTGCATTCATAATGGATTGTAATGGTGATAGCCTGTTTTTGGGAAGACTAGTAAGGAGGCTATTGTAATAGTCAATGCGGGAAATAATATGTGCATGGATTAGAGTTTTTGCAGTGTCTTGTGTGAGATATGGTCGAATTTTGAATATGTTTTTTAAATGTATGTAACATGATTTTGAGACAGATTGAATGTGGGGAACAAAGGACAGTTCAGAGTCAAGGATTGACACCAAGGCAGCGAGCTTGTGGGGCGGGGTGGATGGTCGAGGTATCAACAGTGATAGAGAGATCAGGTTGGTAACTGTTATTGGCCGGTGGAAATATAATTAATTCTGTTTTAGAAATATTAAGTTTCAGGTGGCGAGATGACATCCAAGATGAAATGGCAGAAAGACATTCAGTGACACGGACCAATACAGATAGAGATAAATCTGGAGAGGATAGGTAGATTTGAGTATCATCCGCATACAGATGGTACTGAAATCCAAAAGAGCTGATTAGTTTGCCAAGAGAGGTGGTATAGATTGAGAATAGCAGAGGACCTAAGACAGAGCATTGCGGTACTCCAACTGATAAAGGTAGCGAAAAAGAAGGAGGCAGAATCAGAAAAACAAACAGTAAAAGAGTGATCAGATAGGTAGGAAGAAAACCAAGAAAGAGCTGAGTCCTTAAGACCTAGGGATTGCAGTGTTTGTATGAGAAGAAAGTGGTCAACAGTGGCAAAAGCAGCAGAGAGATCTAGAAGAATTAGGAGTGAGTGATGGCCTTTAGCCTTGGCAGTGACAAGATCATTTACTACCTTAGTCAGTGCTGTCTCTGTGGAGTGTTGGGAACGAAAGCCGGACTGAAGTGGGTCCAACAAGTTGTGCGAGTTAAGAAAGTGTGTGAGGTGGGTGTAGACAAGTCTCTCGAGTAGCTTGGAGGGGCATGGGAGCTGGGAGATAGGACGGTAATTTGAGAGAGTACTAGAGTCAGAATTTAGTTTTTTCAGAATGGGAGTAATCACTGTATGCTTGAACAGTGATGGAAAGTTGCCAGTAGAGAGAGAGATTACAGATTTTAGTTAGGGTTGTGATAAGCACAGGAGACAAAGCTTTACTGATTTGTGAGGGTATAGGATCTAGAGGAGAGGTAATAGAGTAGGAGGATGAGAAGAGTGTAGATACTTCATCTTTGTTTGTGAGATCAAATGAGGAGAATGTGCCAGAGGGTTCAGGTAGGGAATTGAGCAGGTCACTAGCTGAGGAAGAGCCTACTATTTCATTTCGGATCTTATCAATCTTGTCCCTAAAATAGGAAGCAAGATTTTGAGCACAGATAGTAGCAGGTGGTTTGGGTGATGGAGGTGTAAGAAGCAGTTTAAATGTATTAAAAAGTCGCTTGGGGTTAAAAGCTTGAGCAGAGATTAGAGATTGGAAATATGTTTGTTTGGCAGTGTCCAGAGCAGTACGATAAGAGTTGTAGATAGTCTTATATGTGAGGAAGTCACTTGGAGTATGAGACTTTCGCCACTTACGTTCAACTTTACGCGAGAGTTTTTGTAGATCCCTTGTTAAGCTAGAATGCCAAGGTTGACGTCTAACGCTACGTGGTGTGTGATGGGTAGCTGGAGCTACTTCATCAAGGGATTTTTCTAGAATCTGGTTTAGGTGTGATGCAGCAGTCTCAGGAGAAGTGAATGTAGAAATTGGTGAAAGTTGTTGTTGTAGAGAGGTAGATAGTTGTTGAAGGTTAATGGCATTAATATTTCTACGGGTTTTGGGTTTAGGTTTGGTTGATTTCAATGATGTTGATGTAATGGAGGAGAGTGTGCAAGTGATAAGGTTGTGATCTGAGAGAGGGAAAGGAGCATTAGTGAAATCAGAAACTGAGCATAGTCTGGTGAATACAAGATCAAGACAGTGGCCCTCCTGATGAGTAGAGGAGTCAGTCCATTGGGAGAGGCCAAGAGAGGATGTTAAAGAGAGTAGTTTGGAGGCATGAGGAGATTGTGTACTGTCAATGGGGATATTGAAATCACCCATAATGATGGTGGAGATGTCTGAAGATAGAAAGTGAGGGAGCCAGGCAGAAAAGTGTTCCAGAAATTGTTGAGGTGGCCCAGGTGGGCGATAGATAACAGCAACTCGCAGAGAAAAAGGGGTGAAAGTCCTGATATAATGCACTTCAAATGATGTAAATGTGAGTGAAGGTACCTGTGGGAGAACTGTGTATGTGAAAGATTGGGAGAGTAATATTCCTACCCCACCTCCTTTACAATTACCAGGCCTGGAGGTGTGTGAGAAGGGTAGGTTACCATGTGAAAGTGCAGCAGGGGAGACAGTGTCTGATTGTGTAAGCCATGTTTCTGTTATTGCCAGTAGGTTGAGGTTGGTTGAGATAAAGAGGTTGTGGATGGATGTTAGCTTATTGCAGACAGAGCGTGCATTCCATAAGGCACATTTTAGAGGTTAGCTGGATTTATAGTTCGTTGTGGGTGTGGGTGTGTCATGTGGGTTGGGCCTGGATTTGGTGATATGTCACCAGCTAATAGAATCAGCAGGAGAGAGATATAAATATAATTGTTGGATTTGTCCGAAAGATTTTTATGGTGACAGGTTGTAAATGTTATTTTCAGTGTTAAGTTAAAAGCTCATGTGTGTTCATAAGTGGAGAGTAGATTAATGAGGCAGCAATATGTACAGAAGGGTGAGCTGCAGGAAGAGTAAAGCATGTAGTAGCCTTAGAGAGGATTCCATGGAGTGAGATTATAAAAAGAAGTTTTTCATACATTGTCTTTTTTTGTATTTGGAAAAAATAAAATTTTCTAAGTAATGGGTTTGTTATTACCTGGTCTTCAATGTTGTTCAATGTTTTTCAACTGTTATTTAACTGTTCAGAAAGCACACTTGATTTTAACCACTTAATGCATAACCACATCAAGCTGCTACCCTCAGCAAGCTGCCCTAAGACTGAATGTTAAGAAATAATATGCCTGATTAAGACACTGGCTTACATCTGAGCCAATTGGTCAGCTGGTTGAAATGCAGATTGATCAGTGGACATATATTGCACTAAGTTTAAGTAAACAGGCAGTATGGCACTATAAAGTATGCTTCAGTGATCCCCATCCAAACACAGGTCATGACTATGACTAGCACACTTACACAAGCTCTGACCTTACTCAGAAATTGCTAACATCATCGCACGCTATCAGTCCTCGGGCTGCGCAGGGCATTTCAGTGTATAATTTATGCATGCCCGTGCAACAGCATTCAAAAGCACTGGCATGCCTGCATTCGGCCGACCACCCCGACATCACCACCCACAAATGGCACTTCCTGTCAATCACTCTGTGATGGGTCTGTGTAGTCACTGCGAAGGCAAACCCGATTGCAGTGGCAGGTTCGCGCACGTGCACTGCAATGCAAACGCATGTGCAGTACACAACAATCGTCCAATTGCATTGGTATTAGCAACTGCATTCTTTGCTTAATCAAGCCCCATGTGCTGACATTTAGCTTTGAAATATGGCTTTCCCCCTACTTTTCACCTAGACTGGAGGTGTGACCCAAAAGCCACAATATCTCCCACCAAAAGCCATAACTTAACATGGATTTCTATTTCAATAAAAAGTCACAGCCATGACTTTTACTAACAGTGAAAGCCTAGTTTGCAGCTCATTGAAATTGCCCCTAAGAGTTCATGTCAGCACATATAAAGGGAGTTCTGCTGAAAAATTAAACAATGACATTTAAAAGCTGTAGGTGCAGTGTGCTATGTTACTAGATTATTACTATTTGGTGCAGAATGTTATGTTGCACCTGTCATTGTACAGTACAGTACATTTATTACATACTGTAACACTATTGTTCTTTGAGACTCTTGCAATTGAAAGAATACATTTTGGAGTCATCCATTGTCCATTAAATCAGTGTCAGCATTTTCACATTTTGGAGGAAAACTGACTGTACTCTTTGCTTACAATTCCATCAGCAGGACAGAGCAGGTGCTGACACACATTCAGACAATACAATAGAACATGAGCATAAGTGTTTCACATGCACATTTTGATGATTTTGACTTCTAGTCAAGTGCTTTCTGCCAATATTATATTTTTAATTATAATCAGGAGGATCTACTTACTATAGTACAATTCTGGTGTGCTTCTATTTCTTTCTATTTCTAATTTGCTGAATTGGGCATAAGGTCATTCATTAAAGAAAAAACAATACTGTATCATTCCCTTTAAAATATGTTTAAATTGTTACATTTGTATATATTTTTCTCACATATGTTTACTGTTATTCCTCTATTTAGGAGTGAAGATTTTGTGTATTTGAAAGTGTAAGTGTAAATGTAAACATGTAATTTAATTGTTTTTAGTGCAGCTGTACCTAATGGGCACCCGGCGTAGCAATTTAATTGTTGCTCCAATGTACCGCGAGTACTGCGGGCACCCAATATTTCTGCTTACAACCTCCTGAGGTAACGAGCAGAACTTGGTGAAAAATCCATCTTTTGGGCACCCAAATGACATTTTCCTTGTCGTATCCAGGACTTTAGATAGCTAAACCCAGTGCATTTGCACATGACAATCGCGATAAGTAGTGGGCAGTCATGTCCATCAGAATAATTATTGAATATGAGCCAAAGGGCTCCTTTACTTATGGACGACCAAAAACAATTAAATCTTACCCTTGGACGGGTAATGCCACTGACGATAAGTGAGGAAATAAACTTTATTTTTAATTTTTAGCAGTCGAGTGTTCTACTGAGGGTGAAATGTGTATAAGTGAAATAGGAAGGTGATAAATAAGGCAGACAATGCGGCAGTACTGTTTACATGAGTATATAGCAAATGCTGTGTGAGCACTGTTTACAGTAGGCTCCTAATAGTCTCAGAAAACATACGTAGATGTATTCCTATTGCCCTATCCAATGAAAAACTGGATGTCTTAGTAGCTGTAAACAGCTTTTATAGAAATGTGAAGTGAGCATACTGGATTTATGTGTGACCTTTTCTCTGCCGCCAAGTCAGACTCCCCCTGACAAAGTTAGATGTTTATAGCGGCATCTTTATAGGTTCACAGATCCCAGAAGAGATGAGCAGACAATCAATAGCAAAAATACAATGATACCTCTATTACACAAAACACAAGGTGCATAGTGTAAATAGTAACAACAATAGATACTGATATATATACTATGGGCCTGATTCTCACTTGGGTGCATCTAGCGATTTATCACATATTGTACATCTATGTGGCTGCTGAATGGGCATTTCTGGGTGGCAACTAGGTGGTAACTAACAAAGCAAGATGCTTCTGTGGGTACAAGGAAGGTGCACTGAGTATTCAGATGGTTGAACTCGTGGATCCTAGCCACTTGGCCACAAGTCCTGTTGTGAGGAACAGCTGCCAGCTACCCCATTCCAGTGGGCACACCGGGGTCACTGATCTATGAGCAGCTATTGATGAGGCTATTTGAATGACGAATACCTAAACTTATAGCTACTGAACAATTAAACCATCTGGACACACACAGGAGGGTGGAAATCCTCAAGTATTGCATTTTGGATGATATGCATCCCGCCACTGATCGCATCCATACCGATGTTTAGTAAAGACATATGCAGGAAGATTTAAGTGAAGGACAGCTCTCCTGGTAAGAGCTGTGGTATATAGTGTGTGGATTTCCGGATTGATGACCTAGGAGTCCTTCTGCACATGCGGGGCTGTCAGCCAGTGCATTCACAAGCCGTGGAGGACCCTGGGAGACCTTTCGGGAAAAACTCTGATAGGAAGCCCATAGGCTTCTATTACCAGCTGATCTGAGTTACTGTGGGATTACAAAGGTAACTAACTGACATCTTGTTCTGAGTCCTTCCATTATTACTTTGCAGTGGGTTGTCACGTGTTTATGATTGTACACCTCAATACACATTGCATAGTACATTTGTCTACTGATGCAGTACCAGGATATTAGTCCAAGATACCGGGCAACATTTAAGAAAAGACTTGGGCACTTTGACATTAAGGCATGACATTCTGTGGGCCTGCAAATTCCTTACCTGCAAGCTGAGCTCAAGCTTCTGTGCATTGCAGATGCATATCTCAAAAGCTATTTAGAATTAAGGGAGTATGTCAGTGTCAAAGTATATGGGCTGAGATAGAGCAGTGAGTGAGTCATGGGCTATTTGGAGGTGGCGAGTGCCTCTTTATATCATTGCATGAGACATTTGTTATTGTTTTCTGAATGGCATCAATATGTTCCATGCCCTGTTACAGGCCTGTTTTCCAAGTAGCTGTTTATTAGATTGGCATATTTTTGGATAATCAGGAGAAATTTATGAATAAATTCAAATATAATCCAGGCTTTTAGAAAAACACACCCTTATGCAATACGGGAACAGAATTTCCTTTGCCGCGGTAATCTTTGCACATGAAGTTCACACTTGTAGAGGTCTATTTTCATCAGTAGTCAGCATGTTGACTCCCTTAAAGGTAAAATGCATAAAATATATTTAAAAGAATTGTTTTAAGAAGAGGAAAACATGGCACACTGGTCATCCCAGGCTGCTAAGTGAGCACATCACATATGCAGACGAAAGGAGAAAATCTACATTAAAGGAAATGTGCAATAAACAGCAAGCATGTTTCTTATCTTAATTTTCCTGCATTTTACCCAAATCTTCTTATTTATAACTGTGGAAACCTCATTTTCTCATCAGGAGCTGCTGTTTGGCTCCGTTTCTGCATCTCTTATTGCACTTGTCATATGAAAAGATCAGTGCTATCTGTATTTTTCAACTGCTACATCTAATAATGTCTCATTCAAACTCAGCTAGTGCTCCTTGCGCAATATAACGGCAAGCAGGATAACATTTCTCACTGGCAGTAATGATTCAACCATTTAATGCATCCCAGTTTTAGGAGATTATAGACAATATTCAGGATGTTATCCTTTTCATTGTTGCCATGTCAAAATTGAGGTATTAACTTTCATTATATGTAGGACTGGAAACTGAGCACCGTTGTCTAAGAAATAACCAGTTTTCACTCTAGTGATCGGATTAATGAAAGAAGAAAAAAATCTCCTTCAGTTTCATCAGCTGTATTTTCTTTCCAACCATAAACAGAAATCTAAGAATGCTTTCTATCAATTTCTCAATTGGGTAGATTATGTTAGTTTCAAACCTCTTCAGAACACTTTTCTTTCTATTCACCATGGCTTCTTCAGTAAATAAGCACCAAAGCCTTCAAGTGGTTTCAGGGTTAATCATTGTTTGCATAACCCCTTCCTGAACTTTATTTAGTCTTTAAAAACTTTTAGGGAGCCCAAGCAGAGCCACTTAGAAAGTAATGAAAGTCTCTTCATTTTTGGGCAAGAGGTTATTTAGCAGATTAAAGGGACATATGTGTAAAGAAAAACTAAAGGGTACATAAAAGGCAATTCCTTAAAGGGCAGTAGCAAACGAATGCCAGATTGTGGTCAATGACTTAATTGATGAGTCCCACTTCTATGCATTTATTTTTAATATATTCATCATAGGTAAAAGTCATGTTGTTGTGGGCATAATAAGTACTGTACATAATATTCTTTTGTGCACAATGTGTAAATCTGCCAAGCATTCTTTTCCAGGTACAGTGCCTGTCAAATTTAGATTTTGTCTTTCTCCAATGGCAAATTAAAGTGAATAATTCAAAAAACAATGTTTTGCATGAAGGGACATATTTATTAAAGTCATTTTGCAGGAAATTCTATATAAAACTGACATTTTCATGGGATATCCGCAAAATGTAAGTATCCCCAGGATGTATTTAGGGGGTACTGTTGCATAAATCTCCATTTCCAATCGCTGTATTGTTAAATGTTGTTAAACTCTGAATGCAAGGCATTCTGGTGCTTGGCCATGGTAGCTAACGCCATCTTCAGGTGGCATTAGCCATTATAGCCTATAGGCTAAACAAAGCCAAAGATACCAGGAGAGGGATTCATAGAAAGTAAAGTGTTCATATAAGTCATCACTTAACTTTTGCAGATTGCTTCTATCAGAGTCTCGGTCCCTACATGTGATTCTTGATAGATGCCAGCAATATTTAATTTCTTATTTCCAAAGTGAAAAAAAATGTTAATTATTGGGACCTGGTCCTAATAATTAAGAAATCAGCTGTATACCACCTTCCATCATGTATGATTGGACATACTTACCTTGTGAAGTTTTGTTTTGGCAGCACCACAGCTGCAACCAAAGAGACCTCAGTTCAATCAATTCAAATCAATGAAGTCACAATAAAACAATTTAAAAATGGTCAAGAAATATATATACACTTTTAAAGCAATGCAAATGAAGAACTGAAAATGGAGCCATAATCTGATCCAAAAACACTTAACAGTATTTTTCCAGATGCTCTTAAAGCACTTTCGGCTGCTTTTGAAAAAGGAACCCTGCTCATACTTGTTTTTATTACAAGGGGGGCAATAAACATCCCTAATGCATTTCTACACTACAGTATATGAAAAGTAATTCATATGTCAATCTAGATATCATATACAGAATAGTAGTTTTCAGTTTTAGGATTTCTAATTATGAAATATATAAAAAGAATCTTTAACCCTTTAGCTGCTGAGGGTTTTCTCACCCTTGTGGAGATCATATTTTCACATTTGTGCTTGTCACTTTCCAACATCAATATCCATGTTTTTTTGATTGGGCAACCACACAAGTTATACCATGTTTTTTTTTTTTTTTTTTCAAAAGACTTTTTATTTTCAAAAAATAGCATAACAATATTTTTTTACAAAATCTAATAGATCCAAAAAAAATTAAGTTGCCAGAAAAGTTATTTTTTAATGAAATTTCAAAACTAGGAGCCAAAAGAAAACATTATTTTTTTTTTGCCTTGTAAACACCACAAAGAAATACGAGTACTGTACTTTGCCAATATCCCACCTTTCCAAAATAGCAGGATTCTAAGTGTAGATTCTGAAAAAAAAAATTATTTGAAATAAAAATGCATTTTTTTCTCAAATTTCAGCACTCTTGATTTAAACGCTTCCTATGTGTATAAAGAATATGGTAGCCAAAAAAAGGTCTACCATTTTATGAAGTAGATAACCTCCCACATTTTATATTTGAAACATGAAAGGGGCTTTAAATCCCCACATCTTTGAAAAATTTGATTTTTTTGTGTAGTCTTTCAGTCATTGCGATGTGATCCGCAGACAATAACTACTAAGGGACTACCATGTGAAAGAGGAGATTCCCCTCTTTCAAACTGGCAGTGGTAACTTTCACCGCTACTGAAGCAGTAGTGTTAGAGATCGCATGGAGAGCTGATTTTCGGATCAACTGTCCCTTCGCCGGAGCAATTGGTGAAATTGGTACCCACTGCTGCTACAATTGTGGTGGTGATTGCTTCAGGGAATTTATCTAGTTGTAATGTTTTCCATCAGGAATTACTTTTACCCCCTTTGAGTCCTACATGGCCAATGTCACAATGGAAGTTCTGTATTGCCTTTTTTTGGAACACAATTACAATTTATTTACTTGATGCCCCAGTGTCTCTAAATGGGGAATTCAAACATTAAATAGCCTATCTTGAAATATCTTCCAGTACATCCCTAGAGACAGTAAGCCTTCCTCCATCTTCTGATCATATCTACCCTCAATATTGTCCACACACATTTTCATCTCAGAATTAGGTGGCGCCTTGTAAATAAACAATAATAATAATAAGCAACAATATTGGACTTTTGGTAATAAAATAAAAAGGCTAGTTTGTTCAACTACTAGTATAATATAACAATGTCAATATTACTGTATCGACCATAAACCCAGTTATTGCCTCTACCATACAATGAAATAAAGTACAGTACAGCGAGGAACAGTTAATTATTATATTTCTGTTACTCTCAAGTATTTTGAAGGTAACCAAAGATCTCTCCAGTAATCCCACGTGTCAGACCAACATGTCAGACCAACGCGCGTTTCACCCTGGGGGCTTCCTCCAGGAGGAAGCACCCAGGGAGAAATGCACGTTGGTCTGACATATGAGATTACCGAAGTGCGCACACCGGATACCAGCATAGCAGCAGCTAACAACCAGATACATACATCACTCTACAGATTGCTAACATTTGTTTTACTTTCTTCCTATAGCACTCAGCAGATAGTGAGGATTATCCTCACCAAGGGAATCATTCCCCCATATCTGCAGAAGGAATGCTATTTATCTTTTACCTCCCAGTAGGGCATCCAGCCCTGTACACTTAGCATTCACTGTAATCCCTAGGGGTTACACATGCTGGATGAATTTTGCTGAGTTGCATAGAAAAGAAGTTTTCTTATTACTCTTTCTCTTATGTGTCACCATACATTACCATCCATTGCATATGATACTCTTACTAACAAATCAGATTATTAAGCAAAGTACAAAGTGGAGTAAAAGGTTGGAATTTGAAAGCTGATGCTGTAATATACATATGTTAGAGGGAATGATTATTTTATATAACAGAGATTATCAGATTGCCGGACATACACAAACTGTATATTCTATATGTTTTAATATTTTCACCCTTGTTCTTACAACCTGTTGATTGAGGTATCAAATATGAAAAAACATATATCTCTTCTGTATACTTATCTTTCTGTACTCTCATCAGCTTCAATCTCTGGGAGCTGACAGCAGATGCAGTGCATCCTGTAGACCACCTGTATTGAAGTAGGTGACTCTCATTGATCACCTCTACCGACGGGTATGTGATTGAAAGCAGATTATCTATTCACATGCACGCAGGTGCTTTTCAGAACTACTCTATCACTATATGGAGTTTTTTTTTTCTTAAAACAAACACGTTATACATTGAGAAAATATGTTGATGAGCTCAGAGCATTTGGTCATGTGATTTAGATGAATACATACATGAAATGCTTATGACACCGGTGTTAATCATAAACTGTATTTGTTTTCATAAGCTGTGATTCTCTGCAAAAAAAGAGTTCAATTATGATCTTAAAATTTTTTCTGACATACTAAGATATCTAATTTATGGAGTCTGTCCCTTGAAAGACAGATAAAAAGAATATAATATTAAGGATATCCGGTACATAAGAGCATTTCTATTTTTATATTTCAGGTTGTTGAAACAATTCTGAATACCAATAATTAATTTTTTAAATTATATTTTGTATCTGTAGGAAAAATAGGATCATGGAATATATCTAGAGAAAAATATATATGTGGATCATAGTGCATTTTTAGGTTATATGTTGTGAGTAACTGTGTCGGATCTCAAGATAGATCCAATAAAAGTTAAGTTTTAAGGTTTATATGTATTAAGAGTGCCCCCACACAATGAGTCTTCTTTTTCTCTTATGTCTCTCTTGTCATTTAGCAAAATATTCAGCTCTCTTGGTCACCTCTTTCACAATAATGTTCACTCTAGCAGGTATTGATGGATAATAATATTTTTAAAATAATATAATAGTTTTAAATAAAATTCTCAACAAAGCAGTAATTTTAGCAGTCTGGACAGGTTAATATATTCTATATATATATATATATATATATATATATATATATATATATATATATATATAAAATTGCATCCTAGTTCATAAAAATAATTTAACACAAACTAATTAGCACAACTTAAAAAACTTTATTAGAAATTGTTTGTAAACCTAGTACATGAAAACATATGTGGAATAGCTCTCACTTTAGTACTTAATATATTGACCCTGTCTCCTTGCACTTGTTTATGTACAAAACATTTTTCCAATAATAGCATAAATATATGGTGGATGAAACACTATTGTTAGTATATTACACCTATTCTTTTGTCTTTGTGAAAAAAGGAGCAAATGATGCATTCAAAAGCCTAAAAGCTGGAATAAATATTAGGTGTAAAGTGTTATTGATTGTTTTACATAAAGAACTAAAAAAAGTGCATTTACTTGTCAGTTCAAAATTCAAATATTTACCCATTCACCCATAGACAAGTAAGAAAGTTTTCTCAAGAAATGGAAAGTAATGATTCTAGAATTTCTTACATAACATATTAAATATTGACTGATAAATTTCATCATCTTAACCACTTCTCTACGGAGGACAAATGGGACTAGTCCTTCTGATTTACAAGCTCCACTCATCCTCCACAGGGAGGGGCTAACAAAATAATGAAGTGTTGGGGAAAAGAATGTAAGACTTTCTGTCTTCTTAACCCCACCACCTACAAAGATGGGGTACCCTCATTTGAAAGAGGGGAGTTTCCATTTTCAAATGGTGTCTGCATATAAAAGCATAATGATAACCAGACATTAGCCACCTACACTACAATACACTAATGTTGTCCAGACATGGAAGAAGATCTCCCCCTTTCTGGCTAAAAATAATTAAGGTGCAAATGTTTATACTAACCTATCTCTCTACTTAATGAAGGAATAAAATGATAGCAAACTGGTGTAAATCTTTACTTTCAGGCCTGGTTCACAATGATTCGGTGGGTTTTGTATCCTGAAGGGATGCAGTAGATAAACCCCAAATATTATGTTGATTCTGATACATGTTACAGCAAATTCTTGATCTCCTGTTACACACATCTCTTCCAAATACTGAAAAAGTTTTCAATCTATTGTCGGTTTATGAATGGGGTGCTGAACACATGGGCCTTGGTTTGATCTGCCTCAATAGATTCCTATACCTACAGTATACTGAACTGCCACAGCCAGAATAAGGATTAATTGGACATTTTCTCAATCTGTTAAAAGAAACAATGGCGCTCGACTACCGCTTGCCATTATTTGCTAGCTATAATTACAAATCTACTTTGACGCTTCCTAATTTAATGCAGAAATTTTGTCTCTCTCTCAAATTTTAAAAATTACACTAAATCCATGTCCCTTAACCATTCAGCACCTGATTTTAAAGTGGAGGGTCTCAAACTTGTGATTCCATTTAAATGACAACCTTATCATATTCAATACTTGTGAATTGCTTTGTCGTAACCATTTATTCAAATTGAACTATAATCCTCTTGGATGGGGAAGGTGAACAGTATCAAATGAATGTCATCGCTAGAGTTCTCCAAGTTCTTTAGACAATTCCTATGAGTGTTCCTCCTGGTTTTTTTGCTATTCTTCAGGAGTCAATACATTCCTTTGTTTAGGAAGAAAGGGAGGAAGCAGATAATGTTTAACTATCTGGGTTTGTTGGTTACTATTGTGCTTAATAAAGTGCTGGACTGCACCAGGAGTGGGCAAGGTAGTGGGTAGAATTGCTACATTGGTTGCTGAAAATACCTAAGTTATCCCATCCCACAATATATCCAACTCTGGATTGTTGACAGAAGCTTCTGAACAATGATACAGTATGTGCTTAGTCACATCTTCATTTTCTCAAATAATGTATAACTCTGAGTTTCCTCCAGGCCTTAAAACAGAGGCTTTTGGTTTGTAGTGATCAACTGGCCAGCCAACTGGTGGTCCATGCTTGGTTACCTTCCATCTTGGAGATACAAGAGAAGTTTCCTCTCCATGATCATGAATGAGATTATCCCAGTTATGTCACTTTGTGAATTCCAAGGGAGGCCCGGGTATTGGATAGACAATTTTTTCCATTTGAAATTAAATGCAAACACCAGACTCCCCCAACTCATATTGTGTCAGACATATATAAAATACTTTGAGAAGATTTACACAACTCCCCTGTGGTGGAGTTGCATTATAAAATACTTACTGTACTGGCTACTCTATAAAACAGATCTAGAGGTATTCAAAATGGAAAACAGAAAATAGGATTTTTGTGCCTGCCCGATACCCTTCACTAAAGCCTGCCCAATTAGGTAAAAAAATCACTATATATATATTAAGAAGTAAAAGTGATAAAAGGCAATACAAATACTAACAGACACAATGGAAGAACTAATTAAATTAAATTAAAACATTAAATTCCACACTTATAGCATATAAAGAGTAGAACACAATCCTGATGAAATCAAGTAATACTTATATCAAAGGTCATCACCTAACATCGTTTCTGTTAACTTGATCAATATTTTCAATGATGATCAATACATGTCAAAAACAGAAGAAAAACAACAAGAACCAATGTGTAGTATTGTAATAAATTCAAGTAGAAAAATTTCCCCTGCTGTATGAAATAGAACGGTGAAGTAGATTTTTCCAGAACTAGAAAAGATCCTCGTCACCGCTAATCAATGTAGTCTGGCGTACCAAAAAGTCACTTCGATTATATGTGGGAAATACATCAATAGGTATCTTTACATCACCATGTGTGATCTGCAGAAGTACTGACGTACCCTAACTCACATGTATATTGGTGGGGATACACCTATAAAGGTTTCTTTAATTTACCAGTTGGCATAATAAATCTCGCGGCTATGGTAAAAGGATAATGTTTTATTCCGAGAAATATTAAAAATACTTGTGTGGGCAATAATTAAAACAGGAACTTGTATAGAAGGTCCATACTTGGAATCCAAATCACATTAAAATGGAGAGATGGATAAACAAATATGCTAAAAATTACTCCCTTAAACAGGTGAACTAAGGTCTGGACTTTAAAAACCTGTGTTTAGGAGTCATGCATACCTCCAATAAGTAATAGTGATCAAGACCCTCTAATTGTCCTGAAATGGTCCTCGATTCTCTGCACCAATGCTGTTTCAATCTTTCCTAGATCTTTTTCAAGATTTAGAGGTATTGTGCGATATTTGGTATACTGTAATTGTGACATTATTGGACCTTTTTGGAAGGATCTTATCAGATTGTCTAATATGATTGTGGTTTTCCCCATCCTAGTCAATCCTGCTATCTGGCTTCTCTCTCTTTCTGACATTCCAATCTCCAGTTATAAGAGATTTTCATTGAATGACTTAAATAATGCTGCCAGGGCTATCAACCAAGTTCTCTAGTGATCTAGCATACCACTTACAATACGGGAATGGTTTTGCTGCATTGATATCTATATATCCATGAATTATTCATATATCTCGGCAGTGGACAAAACTCCTATCAGTTTTGACTATGGTTTTGATTCTGATATTTATGTAAATCTTATATTTATGTTAATCTCCAATGTTTAATTCTTTGCGCATGTGCCGGAGCTGCACTGAGCATTAGCAGATCTAGTCCTGCAAAGTTGGTCTCAGTGCCCCAAAAGCTGCAACATACTTTACATGCTGCTGGCATTTATGAGCACCAATTGGAAGTGTTCCAGAGAATGGAACTATTTTAGCACAACCTCTGTGTGTAAAGACGTAACAGGGGTGCCACTAATGTAAATATCTGAATCAGGCCCTATAATGAAACTTGGATGGGATTTTTGAATTTTAAGGAGACACACATTTATATGAATTCAACCAAGCAGTTATTTCCCCCAATGGTAGTTGCTGAGAGTGACTGTTCTTCAGTTTACTATACAGCCTGATACCAGATAAGCTTTATTTGGTCTTTGTTCTTCCCCATATTCACATATTTCCCTTGGTGGATCCTCTTGTCTGAAACCACATTATATTGCTATATGTACACCTCTCATATCCCAGTGATTGGGTTTGCTTTGCTGGAACCACTTCCCCCTCTCTTCCTTCATCTCCTTCTCCTTCCTCAGACTTTCAATGCACATAATAAGTATTTTATGTGTTTTTTAGGCATATATATATATATATATTTATATATATATATATATACATATATATATATATTGTGGCAGGGTCAGCATAATTCCACATGAAGTGAATGTCTCAGGTTTGGCAGAGCGAAAGCAGTAGGACTGAAGGCTTCAGTTCAGGTGTTGCCTCAATCAGTTGTCATCTAATTAATTAAACTGCACCTGTAATCAGCCTTTAAGAATGTATTCAGAGCTCAGAATTGGGCTTCTGAAGGTGACTAGCATCTAGAAGGGGGGTGTAGGATGTCAAGGCCACTGTTCCTGTGATATGATCCAGTGCTCCTATGTTGATATACTGACATGTTCCTGTGCAACTGTGAGCTGATGTGAACCTGTACTGCCATAACATATGCTGTTTGCACAACTGCCTAATAACATGAACTGCAAGACTGGTATATGTGATTTCTTGTCACATTTGGCACCCAAACAGGGACCTGATTTTCTGGATGCTACTTTGCAGCAAAGAACCCAAGAGAGAGTGGAGTCTGGCAGTTTGGTGAGTGAGCACTCTGTACAACATTTTCTAATTCCTGTGTACAGGGCTTTGAGCCCAGGGAATGATTGGCAGTGCTAAGAAAATTCAGCAGGGATAGTGTGCTGGGAATCTGGCTTGCCCTAGCTGGCTAGTCAGGACTGATATGGAAGAAGTTTTTAAGGTGTTTCCTGAATTGGCTGCAGGCCAACAAAAACTTGCTGCTAAGCAGCAAACCCAAATCCAGCTACTTTATGAAGAGCTGAGAGAAATAAGAAAAGGTGGGCAGGATTGTAAAGTTTTGCAAAAGCTCACAGCTTCAGATTATGTTGAGTGCACTTTTGAATGTACCGCCGTCCGATTAAAGTGGCCAGAGGAGGAATGGGCTGCATGGTTAGCTCCCTGTCTTACAGGAGAATCACAGTGAGTCTATACTGACCTGACAGTAGCGGAGGCTAGCTCATACCCTCATCTAAAGCAGGCCATTCTCAGCAGGGTTTGGGTGACTAAGCCCATCAATTCCATGATTGGTGGCTGAACCACTCTGAGCCTCCCAGAGTTCAACTGGCTAAACTAGCCAGATTGAGTAAAGCTTAGTTACAGCCAGAGAATTATCGAGCGCTACGTTTAGTAGAAATTGTTGCCCAAGACCATGCTATACAGGTATAAGACCATGTGGTACAACACTTGGCCCTGCAGGCTGACCTCCAGACATTTGAGAAATTAGCGGTGGTAGTTAAGCAGCAGTCTACCTTTGGTTAATTAACCAAAACTAAGAAAGGGTGGCAACCAGTGCCGAAGCCCAGAACCCAGATACCCATTGCTAAGGAGAAAATCCCTCTTCCTGTGGTGTGTTTCAACTGCATTTAGTTGGGTCATGTGTAGTGGTGCTGTCCAAAACATGGTGAACCGATGGATTGCAGTGTTGGGAAAGCAACCTGATCTATGGTCAGCATGGCTGCTGGGACCATCTCTCTGGCAGAAACCACCCTGTTCTGTATGATGGTATAAGTGGATGGCTGGGAGATCTGGGCAGTAGTTGATACTGGTAGTGCCCTCACCATTGTCATACCTCCGGGGGCTGACCAGGTTTTACCCGCTGTCAAGTGTTGTGTATTCATTGGGATGTTGTGGAGTACCCACGTGTGCATCTATCACTATTGATAAAAGGCCGGTCATTGAAAGTGGAAGCCGCAGTGACAACCAGACCACCTTATCCACTGATCCTGGGCCAGGATTTCCCATTGCTGCAGGAGATGCTTACGAGACATGATGACGGTAAACGGTCAGCAGCTGAGGCAAGCCAGGAGCCAAGGACCATGATTGACCAGAGCATAACAACTGTGAAAGCTTCCTTAGTCGGCGAGCTGCAGGAGGATATAGGCCCAGTGGTCCCCTGGTGAGCAAGTGTCTTTAAAGTACTTTGGTAGAGACCAACAGAACAATAGAAATCTCATTAATGCCTTTGAAAATGTGGTAGAGATTAATGGCAAAATGGTTGCTGCTGTGCCACCCAAAGGTGTACCATACTTTATTTTGAAAAATTATTTAGTGTACCATGTAATCTCTTTGCAGGCTAAAACACGAGCAGTTGGTATTAGGGGCAGCACACATGCATCTGTGGGGTGGCCATTTAGGGGAGGAGGAAACTCTCCAGTGGATACAACTAAGATACTTTTGGCCTGGCGTTCATGCAGCAGTAAATAAATTTTGTCAGGCATGCCCAGTATGTCAGAGGACAGCACCCCGGCCTTGGTTTAGGTAGGGTGCCCCTGGTTCCCTCCCTATAATTTCAGTGCCTTTTGAGAGAATTGGCATGGATCTGATAGGGCTGGTGGAAAAATCTGCTCGAGGGCATCAATACATACTAGTAGTAGTGGACTATGCTACCCGATACCCTGAGGCCATACCACTATGAAATATGAAATCTAGTACCATTGCCCGGGAACTGTTAACACTGTACACCCACTTGGGAATACCAAAGGTCTTAACAGACCAAGGTACTCCTTTTGTTTCTAAACTAATGAAAGACCTGTGGCAGCTGTTAAAGGTGGATATGATTGCCAGACCCTTAAACAAATGATAAAAAAGTTGGTGTCTGAAGAAAAGCGAGATTGGGACTTACTCCTACCCTATTTAATGTTTGCAGTGGGAGAGGTACCCCAATCCTCTATGGGATTTAGTCCTTTTAAACTTCTTTATAGGAGGCAACCTAGAGGGATTTTAGATCTTTTATAAGAGGGGTGGGATGTCAAGTCATGTCAAGAACCTAACATCGTTCAGTTTGTGGCCCAATTGTATGGCTGTTTAAGGCAAATTGCACCACAACTGAATGATCACATGGGTAAAGCACAACAACGGCAGAAACGTCATTATGACGTGACCGCAGTTAACCAATCTTTTAAACTGGGAGACAGGGTACTGGTTCTGGTGCCCACCGGTGAAAGCAAAATATATGCCCAGTGGCGAGGCCCTTATGAGGTTATAGAGGCAGTGGGACCTGTTAACTATAAGGTTCGACAAGAGGGTAGAAGGAAGGAGGTGCAAATCTACCATGTAAACCTGTTAAAACCCTGGAAAGAGATTGCTGGTCAGCCCTCTTTGGTCACCAAGAAAACCCCGGAATGTCAGGTACCCATTGAAAATACCCTTAATCTTAGCCAGAAACAGCAGTTGGTGGATTTAGTTGCAAAATCTGTTCTCTGCCTTTCTGGGGAAAACCCAAATTATCCATCATGATATAGTTACTCCTCCTGGAGTGGTAATAAAACAGAGGCCATACTGTATACCCGAGGCAAAGTGGGAAGCAGTCAAACAGGAAGTAGAGGAGATGCTGCGCTTAGGGGGTCATAGAGGAGGAATCAAATAGTGAATGGAATAATCCCATTGTTTTAGTGCCTAAGCCTTCAGGTGCTTTAAGATTCTGCAATGATTTTCGCAAACTAAATAAAGTTTCACAGTTTGATTCCTACCCTATGACCCGGGTGGATGGGCTTTTGGAAAATTTAGCAAACAGCCAGTATCTCACCACTTAGATTTGACATAAGGGTATTGGCAGAATCCTTTGACTGAGACTGCTAAGGACAAAACAGCCTTTTCTATCCCAAAAGGTTTATTTCAGTATAAAGTACTGCAGTTTGGTTTGCATGGGGCTCCGGCAACTTTCCAGAAGGCTATGAACAGGTTGCTATGGCCTCACAAGGAATATGCATCCACATATCTAGATGACATAGTTATCTTTAGCCCAGACTGGGAGTCACACCTTGCAAGAGTAGAAGCAGTGTTATGGTTTTTATGGACACATGGGTTTACTGCTAATCCCAAGAAGTATGCAATTGGAATGGTGGAGGCAAAATATTTGGGATATGTTGCAGGTAGGGGGCAGGTAAAACCTCAGCACAGTAAGGTGGAGGTGGACCTCACATGGCCTAAACCCAAATGTAAGTCCCAGCTAAGAACATTCATTGGCCTAGTGAGTTACTACCGTAGATTCATTTGTGATTTTGCCACTAGGGCAGCACCATTAACTGAGTGTCTAAAAAAACAGTTCCCAGACAAAATAATGTGGTCTACACCAGCAGAAGCTTCATGGCAGGATTTGAGGCATGCCTTGTGTGCAGAATCTGTTTTGCAGGCTCCTGATTTAAAGAACCAATTTATATTGCAGACAGATGCCTCAGGTACAGGATTGGGAGCAGTCCTTTCCCAAGTGGTAGAATGGGAAGAGAAACCCATCCTCTACCTCAGCCAGAAATTGCTGCCCAAGGAGTGCAAGTACTAAACTGTGGAGCAAGAGTGCTTGGCGATTAAGTGGGCAGTAGACTCGTTAAAATATTATTTGTTTGGGTGGGAATTTTTGTTGATTACACATCTTGCCCCTTTACAGTGGAAGCACACAAACAAGAAAGTGAATGGTCGTGTAACCCACTGGTTTTTGTCATGGCAGCCATTTAAAGTTGAGGTATAGCATCGTCCGGGGAAACTGCACCTCAATGCTGATGACCTTTCCAGAAAATTTGTTGGGCCCGATCCTCCAAACAACCCTATGGTGAAGCTAGGGGAAGAGGAGGAAGAGGGTGAAGATGGCAAACTTTGAAAAAACGTAGAAAGTTGTGTGACCAGATGGATAGCACAAATAGATGTGGACGAGGCAGGTAGCTCATCTGAAAGTGTCTTAGCTTCACCGGAGTGGATGAAGCTAAGAGGCGAGGAGTGTTGCAGGCTAAGCATAATTCCACATGAAGTGAATCTGGAAAGTACAGATATCTCAGGTTTCGCAGAGCAAATCAGTAGGACTGAAGGCTCCATTTCTGGTGTTGCCTCAATCAGTTGTCATCTATTTAATGAAACTGCATTTGTAATCAGCCTTTAAGAATGTGTTCCGAGCACAGAATGGGTCTTCTGATGGTGACTAGCATCCAGAAGGGGGGGTGTGGTATGTCAGGGCCACTGATTCTGTGATATGATCCACTGCTCCTATGTTGATATACTGACATGTTCCTGTGCAACTGTGAGCTGATGTGAACCTGTAAAGCTGTAACAAATGCTGTTTGAAGAACTGCCTAATAACCTGAACTGCAAGTCTGGTGTATGAAGCTGTAACCTGCCTGTGCTGGTAATAAAGTGTTGGACATTCATCCTGTATATGGCAGTATGTGGCAGTATGGGTGGTACTCACTGGCTCCTGGGCAATATACTTTACAATTGTCCCTGCTGCTTCCTCCATCCCTCTAATCATTGACACCAGCCTGCGGCTAACATTCTGCATGTTGAGTGCCCATACTACAGCCTGGTGGGCAAGTGCAGGGTGGAGATGTGCTGCAGTGATGCCTGCATGTGAGGGCGTGATATAGGTGGAGCAGGAGCCATGAGTGCCCACTGCCTCTCTCCTTCTGCCTGTTCCCATCTTGCCCGCCTCCTCAATTTCTCCCTCTCATCTGGCACTGTTCCTACTGCTTTCAAACATGCCCATCTCCCCCATTCTTTATAAACCTACCCTTAATCCTAACACTCTAACACTCTCTCCAACAACCAATCCATCCCTCTCCTCCCTTTTGTCTCCAAACTCCTTGAGCATATTTTTTACAACTGCCTTATTTCCTTTATTTCCTCCCACTCCCTCCTTGTCCCTTTTCAGTTTGGCTTTCATTCTCTTCACTCAACTGAAACTTCATGAACGTCTGCAATATCCAAGGGCCACTACTCTTTGCTCATTATCCTCAACTTCTTTGCTGCTTTTGACACTATGGACCACCCTCTCTTCCAGAAAATCCTTTACTCTTTTGATCTACAGTCAGGTGCATAAAAATTGGGACATTGACAGAATTTTCAAATTTTGGCCTCTATTCACCACCACAATGGCTTTGAAATGAAACAAAAAGATGTACTTTAACTGCAGACTTTCAGATTTAATTTGAGGGTAATTACATCCAAATCAGGTGAATGGTGTAGGAATTACAATGGTTTCTATATGTGCCTCCCACTTTTTAAGGGGCCAAAAGTAATGGGACTATCAACTGAAAAGCTATTTCATGGACAGGTGTGGGCTATTCCCTCATTATTTCATTATCAATTAAGCAGGTAAAAGGTCTGGAGTTGATTCTAGGTGTGACATTTGCATTTGGAATCAGTTGCTGTCGACTCTCAATATGAGATCCAAAGAGCTGTCACTATCAGTGAAGCAAGTCATCATTAGGCTGAAAAATCAAAACAAACCCATCAGAGAGATAGCAAAAACATTAGGTGTGGCCCAATCAACTGTTTGCAACATTCTTAAAAAGAAAGAATGCACCAGAGAGCTCAGCAACACCAAAAGACCCGGAAGACCACGGAAAATAACTGTGGTGGATGACAGAAGAATTTTTTCCCTGGTGAAGAGAAACCCCTTCACAACAGTTGGCCAAATCAAGAACACTCTCCAGGAGGTAGGTGTATATGTGTCAAAGTCAACAATCAAGAGAAGACTGCATATAGAGGGTTCACCACAAGATGTAAACCATTGGTGAGCCACAAAAACAGGAAGACCAGATTAGAGTTTGCCAAACAACATCTAAAAAAGCCATTACAGTTTTGGAACAACATCCTATGGACAGATGAGACAAAGATCAACTTGTACCAGTGTGATGGGAAGAGAAGAGTATGGAGAAGGAAAGGAACTGCTCATGATCCAAAACATACCACATCATCAGAGAAGCATGGTGGTGGTAGTGTCAAGGCGTGGGCATGTATGGCTGCCAATGGAACTGGTTCCCTTGTATTTATTGATGATGTGACTGCTGACAAAAGCAGCAGAATGAATTCTGAAGTGTTTCGGGCAATATTATATGCTCATATTCAGTCAAATGCTTCAGAACTCATTGGACAGCGCTTCACAGTGCAGATGGACAATGACTCGAAGCATACTGCAAAAGCAACCAAAGATTTTTTTAAGGCTAAAAAGTGGAATGTTATGCAATGGCCAAGTCAATCCCCTGACCTGAATCCGATTGAGCATGCATTTCACTTGATGAAGACAAAACTGAATTGAAAATGCCCCAAGAACAAGCAGGAACTGAAGACATTTGCAGTTGAGGTCTGGCAGAGCATCACCAGGAATGAAACCCAGCATCTGCTGATGTCTATGCATTCCAGACTTCAGGCTGTAATTGCCTGCAAATGATTTGCAACAAAGTATTAAAAAGTGAAAGTTAGATTTAGGATTGTTAGTTTGTCCCATTACTTTTGGCCCCTTAAAACGTGGGAGGCACATATAGAAACCATTGTAATTCCTACATCATTCACCTGATTTGGATTTAATTATCCTCAAATTAAATCTGAAAGTTTGCAGTTAAAGCACATCTTGTTTGTTTCATTTCAAAGCCATTGTGGTGGTGAATAGAGGCCAAAATATGAAAATTCTGTCAATGTCCCAATATTTATGCACCAGACTGTACATGACACTGCCCTTTCCTGGCTGTCCTCCTACCTCTCTAATCATTCCTTCTCTGTCTCCTCTCATGACTCTTCTTTCCCCCCACTTCCACTTACAGTATGTGTTCCCCAAAGTTCTGTTCTTGTACCTCTCCTATTCTCCCTCTATATGTCCTCTTTGGGTGAACTCAACAGCTCTTTTGACCTATAATATTATATCTATGCTGATGATACTCTGATTTACCTTTACTCCCCTGATCTCTCCCCATCTCTCCTCACTCATATCTCCCACTGTCTCTCTGATATCTCTTCCTGGATGTCCCAGGACTTTCTTAAACTTAACAAATCTAAGACTGAGCTATCATCTTTCCACCCTCCTGTATAGTCTCACTTCCCACAATTTCATTATCAATTGATGACACAACTATCTCTTGACTCCTCCTCCTTCAAACCAGTCATTAAAAATGTTTTGCAGTCCTGCCATTTCCATCACAAAAACACTTCCAAGAACAGACCCTTTCTCACCAGGATGCCACTAAAACCCTCATCCACTCGCTGGCCATCTCCAGATTGGACTACTGTAACCTCCTCCTATGTGGCCTCCCTGACTCCTACCTCTCTCCACTCCAATCTGTCCTCAATGCTTCTGCTCAGCTCATCTTCCTCTCCAAACATTCTACATGTGCCTCCCCTCTCCTACAAACCTCCACTGGCTCCCTTTCCCTTTCAGAACCCAATTCAAGGTTCTTACACTCACTTGCAAAGCCCTTACCCATTCCTCTCCCATTTACATCTCTGACCTTAGCTTTCTTCACAGTCCCGTCCATCCTCTTCACTCAACAATGCCGCCTCTCCTGCCAACTGATTACTTCCTGCCACTCTCAATTCCAAGATTTTGCCCATGCTGCTCCCTATCTCTAGAACTCTCTCCCTCTTCCCATCACACTCTCCACCTCTCTACAAATCTTCAAACAGGCTCTCAAGACCCAATATTTCATCAAAATCTTCCAGCTCTCACCCCAACCCACTGCTACATGCTCCTTCCTCTCCGTCTACCCTATCTGTGTCACACCTGTTTGTCTGCCTCTCCCCTTTAGAATGTAAACTCTCACAAGCAGGGCTCTCTACCCTCTTGTGCTTCTCCTTACTTATACTTGTATCTACTCCTTATTCCTCCCACTAGGGGATCTAACACATGGTTGCTTACACCCTGTTGCTAATTTGGGTGTTATGATTGGTAATGCAGCAATGTGAAATTTAAAGAGTGACACTGCAGGATGAAAACATATGATGACACACCTAAGAAGTGAGAAACCTTTAAACTCGCTTTGGAGCTCATGATAAACACAAGGCAAGTTTGCTAGCACTTGCTTTAAATAAAATGAAAGAAAGCAGCAAAACATTAATTCAAATATACTCCCAAGAATTATATAATATATGCAAAATATATGAAGAAAGCATATATCAGTTTAAGATTTGATATTTGCAATCAGCCAATCAGAAGCTGCTAACTATTGCTGGTGATTGTCATCATTATTGGCATGTACTGTATTTTCACTATCCCTCAGGGACCCACAAGTGACATGGCTACTGATCTGCCTGTACTCGGACTGTGTTTGTATATCCTTTCCTTCTTCATTATTCCTAAGGAGTTTATTTAATAAGTGTTGGTTCTAAAACATGACACTTCCAATCGTGTTTATGTCTGAAATTTAACCACTTAACTGACATGTCCACAGGCCCCCAATGGAAAATCACCTCCCACCCCCATTGGCAATAGACCCCCCATTGACAATTGCTTCCCAGAAGCATTAACCCCCTACACCCATGTGATAATTGATGCCTAGTTTTTATAAACTCCCTTCTTAACCCCTAGTGTAATAGGATCACATTTTTGCACATGTCCCCTCCTTCCTCAGTGACTGGTGTAATTTTTTACCTAATTTCAAATCTCTCCATTCAAAAAATGTCTTTAATTGGGGCATTACACCCCTTTCTCCATCCTTAGTTCAAATTCAGTCCCCTCCATGGGTATTAACCCCTATGAGGCATTACCTCCTCACCACATGTAAAGTGCAGTGAATCGTGTGCCAGAGGGGACTGATCATCAGTTCCCCCTGATGAAGCTGACCTCTTCATCTGCAGCAAATAGTGCTATGGTGGAAGTAAATTGCCCTCCTTGCATTATTTTCCCCTGCGCATGCACTCCAGAATACCATTCTGCAGCTGGATGGCATGGTCACATGGGATGTCAGATAAAGCCCATCTTGCAGAGGTCACATCCCCTGTGACCACACCAGTTAAAAGGTTAAAGGGGCAATGATTTTACTAACCTTTTAAATTTCATGCATAAACGCAATCAGAAGTGCCGGATTTTAAATCTGATGGATAGTAAATAAACCCTGAGACGAAAGTTCCAAATCTTCAACTGAACATAGGTGTATGCTTTTTTTGTTGCATGCATAGTAAAAATGTCACAACCAAACCTAATAAAATTCTGGCACATAAACAATTCTATATATCATCATACAATAGGATACTATTGTATCAATATACTGTAGAATTATTGCTTCTCCTACAGAGTATTTATGCCACCAGACCTAAGGAGTGGCAAGTATACAGTCCTGATGTGACCAATCCGCCATGCACAACCTAAGTCTGCCCTTCACAACTTAAGGAGCCGCAAGAATACAGCCCGGTCTATATAACACAGGGAGTGGTAAAATTATAGAGAGTGAGAATGTGCTCCTCTCAAGCCTGCAAATACTATATAATGCCCACTAGACCCAGTGGGCTATTAGTCTGGATCATGGGACTGTTGTCAAAATATAAAAGGGAGGTTGGAGATCAGTGCATGACCTGGCTATATATTCATCTATTAAGTTAAGGACAAATATTGGCTATTTCAAATTTGGTCTATGCAAGGTGGACTTTTAAATTGTGATTCTAAAGGACTACAATCATAGGAGTAAACATTAAAAAACTGGAAGTTTATGTTTGAACTATTTAGAGTGTATTTTTGGTGCTACTTTGAATATCAAGTTTGTGTGTAATGTATTTTCAGTGTGTGTATATATATTTATACATTTTTTTATTAAAATATGTGTTAATTGCACACCTTGTTGCTTTATAAATAGTATAAATGTGCCTATATTATGCAAATATGCATACACTCATCTCAGCATGAACCCCATTTTTGAGCAAATGTCCTTAAAAACATTTAAAGTAGAAAGTTATTTATCTGTATATTTTTATTTTCTTATGTTTCCAAAATATGTTGGCCATAGTTGATACAGTAGTAACAGGGGTGTATTTACCCATTGGCCAGGATGGCACTTGCCAGGGGTGCTGACCAAAGGGACGGCACCATCCGGCAGTGCCACCAGCAGCCAAGGGGTGGACTACCCCCACTAGTCCCCGGCCCCACAAGTGTAGGACAGACCGCAGTGAGAGCAGTCTGCCCTACACAGTTTACAAACACACAGCTGCCACCCAATGAGTGGCAAATTATAGCAGCCACCCAATGAGCGTCAGACAGACTCTCATTGGCTACTGCGTCGTCCACGGAGGGAGCCAGCTGGAGCTCACTCATGAGCTCAGTCTTCCGGTTACTCCCCATAGCGGTTGATGGGAGAGACGTCATGACATCTCTCCCATAGTGCAAGAGAAGAGCCAGGACTCGGAGTGGACAGCGGCGGTCGCGTCAGGAGTGGGGATCAGGTAAGTAGTATTTTTTTTCTTCTGTGTGTGTGTGTGTAAGACTGGCACAGCCGGTGGGAGGGGCACTGTATAGGGGTGGCCACTACTGGGGACACTTTATGGGTGGTGCCTGCTACTGGGGGAACTGTATAGGGGGCCACTACAGGGGGCACTTATTCGGGGGTGGCCATTACTGGGGGCACTGTATAGGGTGGACTACTACTGGGGGCACTGTATAGGGGGACTACTACTGGGGGCACTGTATATGGGGACTACTACTGGGGGCAATGCAGCATAGGGGGGACTAATACTGGGGGCACTGTATAAGGGGGAATACTACTGGGGGCACTGTATAGGGGGGACTACTACTGGGGGCACTGTATAGGGGGACTACTACTGGGGGCAATACAGCATAGGGGGACTACTACTGGGGGCACTGTATAGGGGGGACTACTACTGGCAGAACTGTATAGGGGGGATTACTACTAGGGCCAATGCAGCATAGGGGGGATTACTACTGGGGGCACCGTATAGGGGGTGGGTGGGGGGCGCCAGTCCATTACATTGCCAGGGGCATTTGGATCCCTAGATACACCCCTGAGTAGCAATCATCTTCTATGGATTGTTATTTTTACTGTCACTTTAAACCATATTTGCCTACTCTCCAGGGATGTCTAGGAGACTCCTGAAGTTTTTGAAAGCTTCCCGTACTAACAAAAAAGCAGGATAACCTCTCTCATCCTTAAGACATCCCTGGTAAAATGGGCAGAAATATCATCATGGTCCCTCCCTATGCAATGCCACATATCACAGCATAGGGCGGAACCATTATGAAGTTAATCTTCATGCCCCCTGTACTTGTTGCATGACTCAATCAAAATTATAAAAATGAAGGCAAGTATGGTTTATACATCTTTATGCATTTGGATAAAGCTTGGGAATATAATAAAATAGCTCCATATATCAGTTATGTTAATATTTTTTTTTAATTGCAGACAAGTATTCTAAAGCAAAGAAATATTTTAATGAGCTACTTAATATTGCGCAATGTTGAATTACTAATTTGGTTAATTAGTTTTTTTTATTTTTAGGGTTTTTTCACAATATTTTATATAATTTTGACTAGAAGTGTTTGAGCTTACAGAATGCTATAATGACATATATTATTACACTGCACTTGACTGAAAGGAGATGTTAATAATTAATCACACAGCTTATATTCACTAATGGAGGAGTGAAATCAGAGATGTGCATAGCATATTCTTCAGTCTAGCTTAGGAGCTATATTATCAGATAGCTTTGTAAGAGGAAAAAACATAAGAGTAAAAGAAAATATAAAGAGGAAATGTAAAATGCTTATTATTTCAGTGGGGTAATACGTTCTGAAAAGATGTTTACATTCATTTCTGGGTTGTGTGTTGGTTATTAAATGAAGCAATATTCTCAATATGCAGTATATCATCTGTATGATCTTGCTAACATTTGCTAGCATGCCTTATTATTGTGTTAAAAACCTACATTAGTTGAAAGGAGCAATGGCATATGCCGGAGCTATATAAATACATTTTAATAAATAAAAATACCTAGTCATGAAAAATGTAAGATAAAATTCAGAATGAGTTTAAAAGTATTTTTCTTCACTTAAAACAGTATAACAAATTTAGATAATCAAATAACAAAACAATAGTCATTCAATTAGATATCTCATCTATAGTTAAGAAAATATTTTGATATATACACTACATCTACCTAATGGTATTTCATGATCTAGTCTAATAAGGGAGCAGTACACCATTTGTCTAGTGCCTATTTACTAAACACATCACACCTTATTTCTTATTCCACCTACAAGCAGGATCAAGTATGACCAGGCCCCAATATTATTATAGATAGGCTGGTTAACTATTTACCAACCTCTTATCTGTTATTACTGTTCTATGGCAGGACATAGATTGCATCCTTGCCATAAAAGTGGCCTGGTAGTGCTAATATACTTGTTGTTGCTGGATTTTTCAAGTAGTGTGCAATGTAAAGGCAGAGAATGCAAATCCAGCTCTCTCTGTACCTCTGCATACATAGATCACTGGTAATGGTGGTCTATTTCTAGCTGACAAATTGGCTAACAGTATATTACAAATAATTTAGTACTGCTGAGCTGCAGGAATGGCATAGATCAGGCCCCTGTTCTCTGATAAGTCCCTTCCCCCCTCCACAAAAAAAAGTTTGTCCAAAACTAACTAACAGCATCATTAAAATTAGAATATACAATGGTGATGTCATCTTCTGAATGTTCCTTCTCAGCACTACAAAATTATTTCACCCACAATGACACATTTTCCATGAATGCTATGAGGAATATACGTTGCTCTAAACTTAAGCTTAACCGCCATGTTTTTTTTAGCAACTCTCTACCCTATTCATACCGACTTCTATCCTAAATATGATGCCTAAACTATTGATGTATATCTAACTCTCAAAAACTTGACCAGCTATGCTAGATACAAAGTTTTGACAAACATCTGACCAACCAAATAAAATTATTTTTTTTATTATCTTTAAAGTAGACTTTTAAAATAAGAAGCATGCACCCAGGATTCCTTAATGGATATATCTACGTCTGTGATATGCTCCAAAGGATTTGTAATGCTGGGTGACAATAGCTTGGATTGCTATGTTATAGGGCGGGGCCTTTGTCTTAATTCCAGCCAGAGTGCCATCTGCTTGGAGTTTGCATGCAGATCTTGCTATAACATTAGGTGGAACTAGATGTTGTTGCCCTTACTCTATTTGTGTCTTCCTGTCTACTAATAATGGGAAGCTGTAGGTTGGAGGGTGCAGTGCATAGGACCTGATCAGTGGGGGAGGGGCACATCTAAGACCAACCTTCCCCTGACCCTACTTGAATGACTTTACATAATCATGCTGAATTTTTACTAGCGCATGCAGTTTTACAGAGGCATGAAGTTCCAGTGTTGTAAATACCTGGGACAATGACAACAATTCATTCTGCTGTGCTGTGTGGCTGGCACAAAACTGAGAACACTTAAGGTCAAATTCAATATTGCAATGAGGCAAATATTCCATGGAATAGTACTGAAAATTTAGCTCATATCTATTGGTAGGTTATTTGCTTTTGATGAAATTGGCCTGGTGGTAGCTATAGGGAAATAAGATTGAAAGTTGCGCTAGGGCAGGGAAAGAGATTATTAAAACTCTGTCTCTACATAATATGCAGGTGCTAAATTCATATAAAGTATAATAACAATGCTAAAAAAGGAAAAAAAATACCATATTGTATAGTATTTATGACTACTATAACTTACATTCATTTATATTAAAAGTGTCAAGGTATCTTTGCAGAGGACCACAGGTTACATTGTTATAAGCTTTCACCTCTGAAAGCAAATCAATTAAATAATGTTATTATGTTGAAACAATACAAATTATCTCTATTTGAGACAAATAATTTTGCCATAGTAAAGCTATATTTCTCTAAACCTCTTTTATACTTGATTTAAACTGTGTTCTTAGACTGTAGAAACATATGCTAAAGAATGACTTGTCACTCAGACCATCTATAATTAAAGCAGGCCTTCAATTAAAACATTTCACAACAACCTCTATTAAGCTTTGTCATACCGCAAAAAGAACATGAGCCTCTGTGTAAAGAAAAAGTTAAACAATTGTCAGCTGAAAGCAGATGAGGTTTTTATTGAGTACCTGTATTATTAATGCATGAAGAGGTGCCCATGCAGAGCACTGAGGTTCCAATCATTGCTGTACACTTCTAATATCTGGCAGAGAAGCTGAACAATGCAACCTAGGTTAACATTATCTTTTGTCGGAGTTAGCTACAGTCCTGGCTTTGAGAAAATCAGTGACCTGGGTCACCCTCTTGTGACTGATCCTAGGAAAGGGATGATCTTTTCACCAAACAGCATCTCATGTTACCACCTTGAGTACTACTGGTCACAAAATATGACAGCTTATTTAATAGATGTCAAGGAAAGGTTAGAGTAATGAAAACCAGCATGTGAAGTGTTTTCTCAAATTTGCTACTGGGATACTTAATTTTCCTGTTACAGTGACGTTGCCTAATATGTATTCTTACAAAATGAGCAAATATAGATACACATTAAAAGTGACAGCAGAATAATGCAATTTCCTTGTTAGAAAGAAGACAATTTTTCCTGTAGAAAAGAAAAACAACATATTAATTAACAGGATTACAGTTTACTGCAATTTACATTTTATATGCTTATTAAATACACACAAAACACAAATGGAAGCAAACATCTAATTGGTAGCTATGGTTAATAGAAATATTTTATTTAATGTTGTATTTGAATAATGTGCAGTGGTTCACGGTCACAAAAATGGGAAGACCTTGCTTGTCATTACTTCATTTGTAATGAAGCGATTTTCTGGATGTTATTATTCAAAGTGGAAAAGTACAAATTTACCTATAGCATAATTTATGCCTGTCCTTAATTCCCAAGTAAAATGACAAGTTTTAAAGAGTTGCCTCTAGAATCCCCTTCTTCTAGAAATTTTTTTATGTATGAGTACTGACCACTTCATCCTTTGTAATTGTAAATATGGCCTTCATAACTTAATTTAGAAATAGAAAGTAACATCACAATCAAGTTAAGAAAGTAAATTACAATGGGGATTTTTCTGGCAGTCCTTAAGTATCACCAACAGGTCATGGTTTGTGGACTTCTTTAATCCATCACAGATAAGTTCACCTATTTTTCTGGGTCAGTAATTATCCCACCTGCTTCCACAGACAGAAATTCGCAAAACATGACCTGTTGGGGAAACTTGAGGAGTGTGGTTGAGAACAACTGCATTAGAGGTACCAGCTATAATATGCAATTAAATTACATTTAGCATTTGGGAGAACCAAGGGTATCCGCTGTATTAAAGACATGAATCAGAATGTTATGACCTAGACATAAAATAAAAATAAATCAGGACAAATGTTTGTCTTTATTAATGGGTCTTTGTCAAAATTCTCAGTTGGGGGTTGTGGATGCTGATCGTACATGTGGAGATGACGTATAGCCAGAACAGAGATGCTGAATCTACTGTATTGTGGCCTTCACCAGGGACACCACAAGGAGTTTTGGGCTTCCCTCCATCTGATACACTGGTTGCAAGCCTCTGTCTGGGATCCAATGTATAAGCTGGTGGGTACACAGAGACCAGTTGCATAAAATTTGAAGGAATGCCTGCCATTTGTGGGCGGCCCTACTGACATCACTCGTGATGTCAGTAGTGAGCTTCCTGCTCTATTAGAGCAGGAAGCTCACTGGGGCTTGCGGGAATGAGACGCTACCACAAGGGTCTCGTCGCAAGCGCAATGGTCGCGACCATCGTGAACATCATCTGGCCGCCCGCTAAAGCTGTGGGTGGTCACCCACAGCTTAGCGAGTGGCCAGGAGGCCGGGTTAAAAAAAAAAGCGGACGCCCTGATTCAGAGCGAGCGCTCGTTTTTGCGAGCGCCTCTGAATCAGTCTCTGAGTTTGAATCTGGTGCGAAATGTGATGTTATGTTTGACGCACTTGACCCTATAAATCTGAGGCAGAACATTGCACGCATCCCTATGGGAGCCACAGCTACCTTTTAGATCTGCCAGGAGTATTGCTGCAGCAGCATGAGGTAGATGCAAGTGGACCCTGCAGCAGTTGGGGAGATTGTAATGGAACCGCCGTGGCCCCTGAGCTTGCTGTGACAGTTTTTTAACCATAAATGAAAGATCACAAAAAGGATCAATTTCAATGCAATAATTTAATATTAATTAATAATTTACATAAGCACAAGATTGATAGCAATATCAAAGCATTTTCAAAACTTTGGAGCAAGTCTTGAAGATCAAACTTGGCAAAGTTTTTTTTTAATACACTTAAAACACAACTGATAACAGTGTTCTAAATGAACAAGCTTTTAAATGTTCCATTTGCGGTATAGAGTCTTTGTAAATCAAGAGAAGATGTACAGACAAGTCCCAAATACTTGTTTCTGATAGAGGGGTTATGGATCACATCAGGTGATCAATATAGTAAAAGTTATTCTACATGGCACAAGTAATAGCGCCATATTGGAGATAACATAATATTAACTGGAAGAATATTTTAACCAAAATAGAATGCATTTTCAATATGGAAAGACTGACTTCAACTGATTAAAATTTATATAAGTCCAAAAATATTTGGTGCCCCTAAGAAATAAATCATATTGGTTCACATATTAAATAAATACCTGATTTTATTTAACCTTATAAATCATCTCGCCTCTTCCTCCTTTGTGGTCGATTCAATCAGCTATAACTCAGCTCACAGCGCAAGGAAGGGCAGCCATATGGGCATTTATGGTACTGTTGGACTCACATATTTTTATTCATCTCCCCAAAGGACTGCACACAAAAGTCTGTGAGTCCAGCATGAGATGGGGGTGATATAACATTTTATTGCTGACGTTTCCACACCATTGCAATGGCACTTCACACCAAATTAAATACATTCCTTTGTGTAACTTTTCTGGGTCACTTATAAATTAACATTATACATTTATTTTCAGTTACATGTTATCTTAGGATAGAGAGAGAATTCTTGATAATTTGTCGTAATTAAATGCATTGTTTACATTATTAAAACTATTTTAAAAATATATATGGAAACTCAGTTGCAAAGTGTTTTAAGGAATGTTTTTTAACATTTTAATAGTTGCTGAATGGATTGGTACACATTTATTTGTAAGTATAGAACTCCCTCACTAGGTGGGAAAACCCTGTATAATAAAGGAAATAAAAATAAAAATACTAAAACATAAACATTTCAGATGCTTTTATATGCTACATTGTTCTGCCACTTTCCTATCCACCATAATTTTGTCACGCGAAATGCAAAACACTGAGTTTTTTTCAGTAAGGACTTTATTGTGAAAAAATAAAGTACACAATTGTACAAAACACAATTTACTACGTTTTCTCACAGTTTTACAGATTTTTTTTAAAATATTACCGAATAAATGCTATAAGAATAGCATAGGTTTTACAGCAGTAGAGGATGAAAGGAAAAGTTTTGTGGAATGCCTCTTACAAGATCAGTTCAACAAACTATTAGCCCTTGACAAAGTCGTATGTGTACAAGATGCTCTGAGTTCCCAATGGATTAGAGAGAGGTAGAAGCTACTGTTGTAGTTTTACATAATCTGTACTGCATGGGAGATCTTATCCATTCAAACTATTGGTCCGGGGTGTCCATTTGTTGTCTCACTCAATAGGCACTTAAAATAGTTACCACAAATACTAACACAGAAAATGGATTTAAAGTCTATGACATGCTCCAAACAAGTTAAAAAAAGAAGCATTGTGCAATTTACACATTATGAAGTGGTGGTATTGATTCTACTTTGGCTTTGTGTTTAGTGGAACCAAAATGCAATGACCTGACCAGAGGAATTTGTTCATACTTTCAAGCAAATGCAGCTACCAGAGTGGAGAAGACATGACAGTTTCTCTTGATAATGTTCTTTTATGGTTCCTGTCTGTTAATCATCTGTGAAAATAAAGGGTGTGAAAATCTGCAAAAACATGCATGAAAATTGCAAGGTGTACCAAGATGCCTTCAAATAACCTTGAATGGAAGGTTAAACATCCAGATTGAAATTCTGCATCACACCAGATATGGAGTTTGTGTTTTCTAATGAACTCTGGGAAAGTTAAAAAAAGTCAAAGCCGCAGTATCCCACAAACTGGATGTAAGCACATAGGACCTCATTCAGACCCGCTCGCAAGCGCTGAGCGCTCGCAAGTGGGTCAATGTTTAGGCCCTGCACACGCGCAGCGGTCGCACTACGTGTACGCAAGCTCCGGGGCTCACTACAAAAGGGGCGGCTGTCGATGTTAATCGACAGCTCACCCTGTTTTGTAGGCGTGGTGGGGGGGTGGTTTCACAAACGGAGGCGTTCCTTGAGGAAAGCTTGCTGTTTTGTGGGCGGCCGCACTGACATCAGCAGTGATGTCAGTGGGGAGGTTCCTGCTCGATCAGAGCAGGAAGCTCCCTGGGGCTTGCGGTTGCCGAGACCCAACCTTAGGGTCTCGTTGCAAGCCCCGATGGTTGCAATGGTCTTGACCATTGCAACCATCAACCTGGTCAGTCGCTAAAGCTGTGGATGGTAACCCACAGCTTAGCTAGCGACCAGGAAGCCGCACTTCAAAACCGAAGCGGACGCCCTCATTCAGAGCGACCGCTCACATTTTGTGAGAGCCTCTGAATGAGGGCCATAGTGTATATACCATTTGAATATCTTCTGATTATAAAAATGACAGTATTGTAGTTACACAGTCATATTACCACCTTTACAGCGTCAGACATTTCCAAATGTCTCACTAATATAATAACCCATATGAATTTGTTCATAGAACCTGAATATAGAGGACTACAGTAAACTGTATGAATAATGGTTCATTGTTACATATTTAAACATTTTAGTGTAAAGTTCAGATAATTTGTTAACACCAGGTTAAATGTTAACACTAATGGAAGTATTGATTAGTAGCTGATATATCTGAGAAATGCTCACTGTAATATAGTTAATAGTAAAAACAGTGGCCACATCCAGCAGTGATCATTGGTATAAAGAATTCCACACAAATTCAGGGTATTTTACTTTCATTTTGCCTGAGTTATATTACATCATTATATTACAAGTAATATAATTCAACATTGCACTGTTACAATGTGTTTCCCTACATCTGGGATATATTTGCAGTATTTATAAACAAACATAGAAATTTTACTTTATAACTGATACTTGTGTATCAGCTTAAAGAGGACTTCCTTCTACTGGATGTAGTCAGGAAGACGATGGTCTAAATGCAGACCGCTGGCTTCCCGACTCTCTAATCCCGGCGTGGTACTAATGACAGGCGTTGAAAAATGTACGCCTGTCATTAGCCATACGCCGGAAGACCGACGCCCGGCATACCGAACGAATGTAAGCCGGGCGCGGACAGCTGTGGGGGAGGGATGGTTAGGTTTTAGTGCTCCGGGGGGACTTAGGGTTAGGCACCCCCCCGTGAGGGTTAGATTTAGGCTAGGGGAAGGGGGGTTAGGGTTAGGCACCCCGGGGGGAGGTTAGGGTTAGGCACCCCTCCGGGAGACTTAGGTTTAGGCTGTGGGGAAGGGGGGTTAGGTTTAGGTACTTAGGGGGGGTTTAGGGTTAGGCACTTGGGGGGAGGTTAGGGTTAGGCACCCCTAAGGGAGGGTTATGGGGTAGAATTAGGTTAGCAATACTTACCTTTTAACAATCGGGATTTTCACCCTTGTTGAGCTGCCGCTGTCAGGATTTGAACCGACGGCCTACTACACCCCCTTCTACATGTCCAACAAATCTTATGTAGATTGCCATTCAGACATAAATTAATGCATCTTCTATAAACTGGTTCACGGTACTCTGAAATTTGTGTATGTTGGTCTCTGGAAGAAGTTTACATTGTGCCCCACAGTGCCCAGTTCACATCATGCCACATAATAGTGACTCCATGTCACATTATGCCACATAGTAGTGCCTCCAGGTCACAAATATGCTACATAGTAGTGCTTCCAGGTCACATTATGTCACATAGTAGTGCCTCTAGTTCACATTTTGCTACTGTGCCACTTCTACTTACTTCACCTAGTCCACTCTGCTGATGGTCAGAATGTATTTGGCATGCTCCTGATTAGCTACTTGACCTCATGCATGCTGCAGCTGAACAAAATCATTGTGAGATAGTCTATAAGCTACTTTCCATTATCATCTAGTGTATCCAGTAGGCTCTATTGAATACACTAGTATTGTGGTGAGTAGTTTGCAGACTGTCCCTTTCTGTAGTGTATTACAGTGGTACTCAAACTCTGTCCTTGGGACCCCAAACAGATGATGTCTTCCAGGTCACCTAGCAGGTAAACAGGTGTAGTCATTACTCACTGACACATTTTAATAGATCTACATATGGAGCTAATTATTTTACTTATGATTCTGTGAGGAGAAAACCTGGAAAACATGAACTGTTTGGGGTACTGAGGACCAAGTTTGAGAACCTATGGTATATTTAATAGTGTATTGAATAGATACAACATTCAGAGGAGTAAGTGTACAGGAGGGGGTTTACTCCAGTACTCATAGCAACAGAAACCCCTGCACCTGTTGACTGGCAGCAATTAATGGAATTCACAATTTAACTGAAATGAGAACATGGCTGATTAAAGAACTTGGAGCATGAGGGATGACAGCACAACATTTCTCTTAAAGCTATACACACGATATACACATCATAATACAGGGCATTGCAATGGAATACATTATTGTTGTATTTGGAATGAAACACAAGGTACAGTAATAGACATAAAACTTTTAATTTGAATGTATATTTGTTTATATAGTGATCATATTCACCTGTTTTATGATTTACATGCTACAAAACCAGGATATATTTCAGGTTTTTGCAATGTGTGCAATATACTCACAATTATTCTTCTATTTCTTAGTTTACCAAACTTAGGGCCTGATTCAGAGCCGGACGCTCTGACCAGACTGCTTGCTCTGAATCAGGGCCCTCCTCCATTAAAATGGAGCATCCTCCTGGACGCTCGTATAGCTGTGGGTCACCACACACAGCATATACGAGCGTGTAAAAAGATGGTCACGATGGTCTTGACCATAGCGACCATCGGACTTACGAGGGAAACCCTGCAATAGGGTTTCCAAGGCACAAGCCCTGGAGTGATTTTGGCTCTATCAGAGCCAAAATCACTCCCACTGACATCACTAGTGATGTCAGTGGGGCCGGCTTCAGACAGTAGGCGTTCCCATGGGAACGCCTCCGTCTGGCAGGCACGCCCACCAAAGTGGACATGCTGTCAGTCACCATCGACAGCACGCCCCCTTTGGTGCGAGACCCGGAGCGACAGCTTGGCTGTCGCAGTCCGGGTCTCGTGCATGCGCACGATGGAGCTCCCTCCGTCGTGCGCATGCGCAGTTGGGAACATCGACCCACTTGCGAGCGTACTGCCGCTTGCGAGTGGGTCTGAATGACCCCCTTAATTGGATGTGCTTTTCTATTTTTAATAGATGGGACTGTTTTTGTAGCTTCCTTTTAAATTGAATAAAATTATTTTTTTTTATTTTATGAGGGAAGGAATTCAGAAGCAAGTCAGAATTTAAACTGCTAGGTTGTGCCAGAATACATTTAGGAGCCAGGGTTAAAAATGTAAGAGGTGTCCCCTTTTTATGGTCTGATTTGTATAGTCCTGTAACTATAAAAGGGGGAATCATGGGGCTAAGTTGCCTGTTTATAATAGTGATTTCCTGGTTGAGAAGTCTCGTGCAATGTTGGACGTCCCCACCACCTGCATATTTATTGTTTTGTGGAAAAGAATGTTAACAGTAGCTGTCTTGTAGGTCTTGAGGTACTTTCCCTGCCAATGCATGGATAAAGGATGATTGTACTCTACTGCGGTCAGCAGCACACCGATCCCGGTGGGCATTTTTGTGTGTTATTAGCAGGAGAGTTTGGATACCTTCATTTGTTGGTGATAGGCTGGGAGATGGCCCACAATTAAGCCTTGAGTTGATGGTGATGGACTAGCAGTTGCCACCCATCTACTCCTTTTATTAGATCATTTGGCAACATGTTGATACTGTGTGTAGGGCCATACTTTCTTCGCCGCCATCCCTTTTCCCTCCTTTCAATTAATAATTAAATAAATCTGACCCTTTTCCCCACCATTATGTAGCTGTGCTATTATTGTAGATATGTTTTAGGGCTGCAGTTATGTTTTCGAAGGTTAAACTAGTGTTTGTGCATAAAAATATCTATTTTGATATTTATATTGAGCACAGGGACCCCTAATATGTGTGTTTTATTCAAGATATCATACATTTACAGTATATGGTATAGAAAGGTGTTTTTTTATTTCACAGTTATGACTGCAAAGAGTACAGAAACCCAGAAATCCAGATATGTCCTCATATACTGTACCTAGCCTCAATACGCCATGTGGCACAAGAAGTCTGGTGTGATATAGCCTCAATACGCCAGCTCCCACACGACTCTGCTTGCACCAATCGTCTGCAACACTTGTATATCTGTGTGTAACTGAGTCTGTAAACAAAGCATAATGGAAGTTGGCATGAAAAACATACAGCATCTGCTGCATCATAACACTTTGGAAACAGAATTCAGATTAAGGGCCATATTCAATATGGAGCGAAAAGTCCATTATCGGTGATAATTTATCACCGATGACGTCATTTTTGCCTATTTCCAATATCCCCATATTCAATTTCATTGACTTTTCGCCGTTGCGAAAAGACAATGTAAAGAAAGGGGGATCCTTTTTCGCCTGCCAATAGCAGGTGAAAGAGTGCAGAATTGGGGTTTAGGGGTGCAGGCTTAAAAAAATAGCCTGCACCCCAGGGATTGGTCCCTAAAAAAAAATCTGCGCTAAAAAAAAGTTTTTTTTAAAAAATAGGGACACCCCAAAAAATTATTTCAAATTTTGGGGTTTAAAAAAAAATAGGGAACAAACTTCTAAATTAGCAAAATTGAGTCCAGAGGGGTTCCCTTATATGCAACAGGTGTTTTCTTCATTGCGGAAGTAGCGGCAGGTGCATTTTGGCAGAATTTTGAAAAATCATTTAAGGGACTTAAAAATATGCTTGCACCCATTTTCAAGTACCCCAAATTTGATGGGCATAGTCATTTTTCCCCCCAAAAAATTCTAAATGCTCTTCTGCATCACCTTTTTCCAAGCTGCATTTATACACCTGCCGCAGCTATTTAAAAACCCAACTTTCTTCTGCAGGCAAAAACGGGGGTACCCATAGTGATCCCCCATGTCTGGACATCTTTAGGGGGGTCCTAGGATTAATTCCCGATGTGGATCCAAGTTTTGCCCGTTCCCGATTTCGCCTACTTTGAAATTGAATATGGGAAATAGTGGGCACGCGCGCGACACTTTTCCATCTGGAAAACAGGCGAAGGAGGCGAAAAGTCCAGCAGGCGCAAAGTCTGGACTTTTTGCCTCAAATTGAATACGGGCCTTAGTCGCACACACATATACATGTTTTGCATATCAAATTAAGCAGTACAGGCAGCCGGTATGGATATTTTTAATATCTTTAAAAACTGTTCTTTCTCATTCTCATTGGAAGTTTATATAAAGTGTTATGTATTTTTTTCCTTTTTTAAAATATTTTTTCTGACATATAAAACTTGGAAAACACACAAGAAAATGCACTCTGCTACTCCTGAGCAATGGATTACTGAAGGTGCATTCTTATTTGCTGATTAAACACATGACTAGGTTCAAAATAATTGGCAAGCATTTTGGCTTTCATGGGAAATGTTTCCATGGCAGTTATTCTAGCACTCTAGTGCATGTGATGTTACTCTGAAGTGGGAGAATTCTTAGGAAAGCCCCAAAGTTAAAAGACTACCCAGTATAATAAGCAGTGTACTAAGAATATTGAAGCAGACATTTTTTGCACCTTTATATACCATATTGTACAATACATTATTATTTATATATATTTATATTTTTTACAAGTTTCAAGTATCTTGTTACTAGTTACCAAAGAACACACACATAAAAAAGTTTAGTCTAAGCCTAACAAAATAACTATATTAAAATTAAAGAGTAAATATAAAAGTAATTAATCCACTCTTATCAATTTAATAATGATATATAATAAATGATTGGCCAGCGATATGTTCCCAAAAATGTAAAGCAATGATGATAAGGATTAATTATTTATTTCATGTTATCCTTTTTCATACTGTATTTTGTTACTTGTCTACTTGTGTGAAAGCCAAGAACAGCTGATCAAAAATCTGGACCTCTACACAGGATTCTCTAGGCAATGATGATTGTATGTGTTAATTTTACATTAGACTCATTTACAAGATAGATGTTCTTATGTAGCCTAATAAATTGATCTGGCTATAGCCCAAAATGCTCACGGTGTTTTAATTGGTGATAACAGCTTTAATGTGTTTTCCTTTCATCTTGTTTTTAAAGTATTTATTTAATCATCCTTGCAGGTATAATATGGATAACACACAGAAATGTACTGTAGACAATACATACAAGTATTTTAATCATGATGGTAAAGTGACAATGTCATTCTAATATGCTTATTTGAACTGTTTTTTAGATATTTAGTAAATAAATCATTAGTAGTTACAAAATGTATCACTAAAATAAGTTACATTAATTTTAGTAGTGCCACATTCACTAATAAATATCTTGCAACTGTAACAAAAAGAAAATTGTCCATTAAATATAGTAAGCAATAATAACTTTTAATGTTAATGTATGGCTTAATAATTTGACAAAGGTTGATTAATACCACTTTCAGACATACAGATGTGTCCTCTTACACCTTTCCTTTTTTGCTTCATTTGGAACGAGTTGCTTAGCATGGCTAAGATGCTCCACCACGAGTAGCGATTGGATAAATTCCCAAAGTTTTTTTGCTTCAAAAGAATTTGTATAAAGTAACAGATTAAAGTAGAAAATTTTAAGAAAATTCACAAGTTTTATTAATAGGTGAAGGTAAAAAACATATGTATATTTTCTTTCACAGGGGATAGGCAAAACAAAATATAAAAACACAATCCTGCCTGGCTTTTACTATATAAACAGTACCCTAGTTAACAATCAGTGGGCCTTATGCCCAGCTCACAGAAGCGGAGACTTTTGAAAACAAATGAACATTGATTCACAGCTAATGGGATATATTTGCTTTTGTACGTCAGCATAAACACATTGCACACCAAAACTTTTCATTTTCATTGTGGTTTCCTCTGTACCAAAAAACATTATATATTAAGCATAACTACAGTATGTTCCCCAGGTTGAGAACAAAATGTTTACTCAAACTTTATTGGCCCTGACCGCAACTGATAACTACAGTATTTGGCTTCGAAGACATTCAGCTGTTATCTCACCAACTATATAACCAGGACTCTTACTAGGACTCTCATTTCAGCTATTGGAAGAGCCAAAACTAACCAATACAGCCTTTCTATGTCACTGCAAACATATGGTTTGGAACTCTAAAAACACTTAGTACCTGACTTACTGAAGGACAAAAAAGTGAGGATTAAGGTTGATGGCAGGCCTATGACCATTTTAAACACCTAGGTTGAGTTGAGCATGGCCTCCAATAAAAATGTAAGATTTCCCCCTTTAAATGTGTTTGGTTTCTATACTCTAATTCTGGGGTAGCCTATAATGTAAGATGGATGGAGTTTTTTTAGAGGTTACACACTTCCAACACTACTAGTAACTCACTTGCAACACTTCGAAACACACTTGCAACTCACTTGCAATACTTCACTTGCAACTTCTTCTGGAAATTCCATTGATCCTAAATACTGTATTTGTTGTCATGTCATTTATTTTGTTCGTTGTCAGAAATAATGGATGTTTTGGTTGATTTTGCATTATTTTATATTAGTTAGGTGTGCTATTCTAATCATTTATCATAAGTAGGACAATTATACCTGCCATGAATTTCTGACACCACATGTCTGGATTTTTTGTCCATGTATTAATTGGAAAGAGTTGACACCAATGTTTGTGTTAATGAGTACGTTTGTTGTCTCTTTTGTTTATTAATTGTTTTGTTCACCACTATAATAACATCATGAAATAATTTGATTCACCATGTCAAATTTACATTTTACCTAATTAGAAATACCAACTCCTGTTGTTTTATTTCTTTATTTATTAAGAAAAGTCATTATTGTTATGAATTTGTCATTATTAAGGAAGGTTAATGACAGACTTCAACCATTAGGTTTAAAAATCATTCACTTTAGAGTGCCAATCATTTTGCAATGAGCATATTGGGGAAAGGGGATTAATGTATAGCCATGTACTAATCTATCTAGAGGATAGTACTATCCTAATAATATCCAATTGATGGTAATTTTAACTTTGTTATTTCAGGATTAGCGGATGTGACTTAGACTGAAATGACTTGTGCAGAGCTACAATCTAGAATTCACCAATCACTGAATACATCAAAATTAATGCACAAAGCAAAGTCAGCTTAAATATATTAAGATTAGTAGTAGGATATTTTTTCAGGTGAGGATTTGAATTCCGTCACTTAGAAAATATAAATAAAATGAAGTGCAATATATATTTACAAATGGGCCATGAAAATGCAATTGATGGGGTTTGTATCTGTATATGTGATCAGTTTTCCTTCAGTAAGATTTTTAAATATTTGTAAAACATGGTTTTGAAAATGATCTTTTTTAAGAATTAGTCTTCAAAAAAGGTCAAATAAAACAAGATATTGCAACAGTTGAAATTATTAATGACCCTGGACGAACATAATTTTTTTTACATTATTTTTTGTATAAACTTTTATTACATTATTTTTGAATTGATTTGAACAAAGGAATATTTGCCAAATAACATGCAAAACACCCTGCAAACAACAAGAGAATCACTCATATCTGTCTCTAATATTAACACTTTTTTACTACAGTACAGAAACATTTGCTAAATTTAACAAAGGACTTGATAATTGAATTTAGTATGTATATTTATTTTATGTAAACCATCCTGATATTTCCACTTATGTGGGTGCAATATAAAACCCAAATTAAAGGTATTCAGAAATCATGTTTTCTTAATTTTAATTTTAAGCATATGTTGCATTTAAGAAAGTTATTAAAATAATCTGTAACTAAAATAAATAATATAGTTGTATGTTTCCACATTTTGGAAAACAGATTAAACTATAAAATAAAACACATAATCATGAATTCAACTGTGGAAACAAGTCAAATTACAAGCTGTGTTACAAATATGTTCTGTCTATAACATTAATGGAATAATAAATAATTTTCGTGTAGAGATTCAGATTTACTTTTTAAACACTTGCACTTCACTTTATAAAGTGCAAAAAAGGAAACCATATATTTCACACTATAATTAAAGGATTAATTTTATTCTTTCAAGTAAATAACTTGATCTGAGACATAAATCAGGGTTTTCTCTTCTTCTTTTGAATTATATCTTATTTAATGTGCCGGTGGATTAATCAGAGTTTAAATAAGAAGGAGTTATTGTGTTTGTCATAAATTCCCTCAAGGTATTTTTTCTTTCAACTACTATAGGTATTCTTTGATACCAAACATGAAGGATTACACAGAGGTGACAGGGTAGGTAACTTGCATCTGTCAGGTGTTCCCTGATCATGAGCCAAGGAAACTTAGTGAGTTACACAGAGTGTATCATCTTTAAAACCAAGCCCAATAACAAAAAAAGTGTCTGTAAAAAAAAATAAAATATATATATATATATATATATATATATATATATATATGCTGCATGTGTGTATATATATATATCTATATATATATATATTTATATATATATATATATTAAAGAAATTATTTTTTGCTGGTTTTGGATCTGTATCTCCTTGGATCTGGATTGGGTTTTATAAAACCACCTTTCGTGTTTTGGTTTTTTGATCTGTATGTTTTTTTAATAAATGATAAAAACAGCTAAAATCACATAATTTAGGCCTGTTGTTCCTACAGAATTATTAACCTCAATAATAATAATAATTTCCAGGCATTTCCAGTCAATTTTGACCACCTTGCAGCTTACTATATTGATTTAATCCAGTTTAGGCCAAAAGGTTGCATCAAGCTAGCTGGCTGACTAAGCTAAGCGACAGCAGTGAGCACCACAAATGTGTAGCAGTACAGCTTCCAACATGGCACATCTAGGAGACAGAGTGGCACTGCAATGGCAGACAGGATAGCAGTTTAATAAACTATATGATCCCATAGGCAGTTAAAACCAAAAATGTGTTCAGTAATCAAGAACTAGGTCAGAGGCCCGAGGGAGTTGGAGTATGTTTATGGAGTAGTTGAAGACAGCGAAACAATGTAAGTATTGATTATTTTGTACATTTATTTATTTTAATTTTTTTATTCTGAAGAAAATTTATGAGGTAGGATTAATGTATGATCAAGGTCTTTAATTCCTTAAAGAAATCTTTGATCTAGAGGAGGTTCAGTATTTGCACACAGATAGTTTATCAGAAGATATTATGCAGTGTCTGCACCATCGCACAGAGATTCTTGAGGCGTATATGGGAGCAGACTCACTGAAGCCCACTTGTGTCCAAACCTATGTGAACCAACCACCTAAAACCTGTTCACCTGAGTGACGTCTGCAGAGCAGCTGTCACTAACACACAGTTAGGGCAGCCATTTTGTGCCACATCGTGATTGAACATTGATTCAGTCCATATACGCTGAATATTTTTTACATCTAATTGAAATGCTTGTGGAGGTGCTGCTAAACAATACACACTGTAAACAGATGTTTGCTTTGTGCTCAAAGAGGTTGTTGGGGATAATGAGACCAAGACTTGCTGTTTACATCAGATGAAAGCAGCCTGTAGCTCTCCAGCTGAACTAGAACTCCCAGCATCCGTGATGTTTGCCAGGCCTACTGGAATTTGTTTGTCAACAATAGGTGGCATGCCTCAGGTTACCTGTTTAACGCACTGTATGTAACATGTAAAAATGTATGTAATGTAACCAATATACACAACTAATTTTTGTATTAAACATATTTGTACTTTATTGCACACATCCTGGCAGGAAGATGCTCTGTGCTGCTGCTCATATTACTGGTCTCTCACATGACATCCACCATCTACACTATCCAGTTATTCCGCTTAGAGTCAGCTACATACAATAAGGCAGGTGTTTATTGAGCTGAACCATTATTTATAACAGCCTATCAATTCACCAGAATTGTAGAATGTAGAAGATTATCAGAGGTTTTGGCAGTGTGATTTCCAACATGGTACATCTAGGAAACAAATTTTTCATTAATCAAGAGGCCTGAGGGAGATGGAGTATGTATGTGGCAGTTGAAGGCAGGGAGAGGAAGGGTTGATTCATAGTAAATTCAATTCAAGTTTTGTATTCCGAAGCAAATTTATGAGGGAGGAGGGGAGTCATTTACATAGAAAAGTGACTCACTCACATCAGTCCTTGCCCCAGTTGAGCTCTTTCGTGGTTCTGAATTTTAAAAAAAATGAAAGAGGCACGCAGGAGATGCTGTCTTTGGCAGCACACAAAATGGAAGCTCTGAACACAAAGGGATTTAAAAGTCTGGTACAAAACTTATCTTATCATTGTGCTGTTGGGATTATATATGGGATGGCTTGGAGGGGAGAAGGGAGGACATCTCCAGATACCATCACAAAATAGCCTCTCCATTTGATGCTTGAGTTGCATCTCATCAAACATGGCTGTTATGATCAAGGAAAGCCAATCCTACCAGGTTGGTATCTACAAATCAAGGATGAAAAATTGCATAAGAGTATCTTGCAAGTATGCCTATTTGTGATTTTAATTGACATAAATACAGTATGAAATAAACAAACAAACAAAAAAGTAAGCATCAGAGCAGCGGCAGAAAAGCACAGCAGTTTAATAAAATATAGGACATCTATGAAACATTTGCCACACTAGGACTGATGTGTGGCAGACAGCAGTGGCAGACAGGATGGCAGTTTAATAAACAATAAAATTAAAAATGTCAGGCAGCAATGCCCCAAACAGCACATAATGCAAAGAACAGAGGTGCAAGATGGAATTGTCTTTGGGCCCTTCCACCGACCCTTATGTTGTATATAGTAAACAGGACATGCATAGTTTAACAAACCAATCACTCCAGTGTCAGGGACTGCCAATTGTGGCTGAAGCAATTGGTTTGTTTGGACCCCCACAAAAGAAGCTACCAGTGGGCAGCTGACATTGCTGGCAATGATATCTATGTGCACAAACTGGTTTTACAGAGGCAAGATGTTGTTTCCATCATCATCAGATTCCTAACCCTCATCAGTGTGTACATCATCTTCACACAGTATTAATTAATCCCCGCTGGAATCCACCATTACAGGTGCCTCTGTAATTTTTGGACATATATGGCGGTAAATGTCTTCCTCATGGAACTTGTAGTTTATTTTGATGAACATCATCTTTTCCACTTTATGAGGGCATAGCCTACTACACACTGGAGGGTGGGCAACTCATGTACAGCAACGCCATTTTGTGAAAGGGCCTCCAAATTGCCTTTTTTTCTGCCAGTAGTCAAATGGACTGTCTGACATGCCTATTTAGATGCTTTCATAATAGTAATAATAAAATAGTCCTCAACCATTCTTTGTATGGTGACCATATCAGATGAAGCCATGGTAGAGGTCTCATTAATTGTGGCCAATTGTTTTAGACCTAACCAGATGTCAAAACTTGGTAGTGTTGACTCATCTGCATCACCAGTGGATCTTTTGGGAAAGTATAGTTTTTTCTTGGCAGCCACACTTGCTGGAAAAACTGAAGGAGCCATCACTGCATCACATGCTGCTTGAGCTGACAATTTGCTTGCCAACAGCTCTTTAAATCTATTCAGATCTGTGTCCATTGGGAAGAAAGACACAACAAATGACTTAAACCTAGGATTGAGCATGGTCACCAAAATGTATTGATCCAATTGGAAGATCCTGACAACCCTTGGATCCTGGTGAAGCAAATAAAGGACTTGACCTACAAGTCTGACATGCTTAGTGGAATTGCTTTGTTTCAGCTCCTCCTTCAGAATTTCAAGTTGCTTTTCCAACAGTCTAATTAGGGGAATTACCTGACTCAAGCTGGCAGTGTCTAACCCCACTTCACAGATGACTACTTCGAAGGGTTTCAGCACTTTGCACAACACGGAAAGTACTTTCCACTGAGCTTGAGTAAGGTACATTCCCCCTCCTCTTCTATGTCATACTTCGTTGTGTAGCATTGGATGGCTTTTTTCTGTTCCTCCATCCACTGAAGCATATACAGAGAGTGGATAAATCACAGAGAGAATGATATTCAAAATGAATGGCATATGCACATGATAAAGTAAAGATCTCCTGTAACTGTGATCAGGGTTAAATGTCAAACAATTGTATATAACCAAATGAAATTGCCAATTGTGATAACTGATCTAAGATAATGCAAATTGAGTAGCAAATAAACTCAATATACCAAAAGCTGTGAGTCAATAATTGTAGAATATCATAAACTTAGGTCCCAGTGTCTATGTGATTCAATGGAAATTGATCCCAAGGTACACTTGCACAGATGCCAGGAGGGTGTGAGGGATATAAAAAGACCTGCAGTGTCCGACTGGTTTTATTGCAGTAATGAGGTTTACGTTACCCAGTGTGATCTTCCCGGGGCAAGGAGTACTGCTATGCACCTGACTGCTAGGGATTGCTCTTGACTCAGTATCCTCACTCCAGGTACAAATGCCAGCCTTGCACCTGGGTCACAGGTGCCAACCTTCAATGCAAATCAGAGGGGACAGCTGCTGTTTGGGTAGGGGATGTTAGGGTATAGGCTCCAACCGGAACCGTACGCTGTGCATCAACTCGAGTTAGAGACTTACCTGACAGTTTTTGTTATACTAACTATTTGCTGCTTAATTTGCATTTTTCTGGATCAGTTATCACAATTGGCAATTTCAGTTGGATGCATGAAATTGTTTGACATTTAACCCTCATCACAGTTACAGGAGATCTTTACTATATCATGTGTATACACCATTAATTTTGAATTTCACTCTCTCTGTGATTTTATGCATAGCAGTTTTGCCTATACATAACTCATTGATTGATGCTCTTAGTAAGGGTGCATTTTATTCTTATTCTCATTTCCTTAGCTTGTCTGTCACTTGTCATATGCTTACATGTTTTTGTACTTGGTGCAGATGATGATTTGACGTTAGTTCTTCAGTAAAGAATTGATTTCATAACTTGCAACTTACATCCTTTTTATGCCTTTTCAGTTGTAAGATTGTCCTATCTATTAAGTTTGAGCCCCACTGCTCCTTTATAGGTACACACATAGCACACTTGCTATATCACTTTGAAAGGGATATTTCAGGTGTAGCGCTTTGGTCAACCTATTTTAATTACTATTACCTAATCAGGAGTTAGGACATCTATTTCACTGGAGCAGCTCCCCAGTACATAAAAGCACATTTGAGTGCAGAATCACATCACTTTCTTACTAATATAAAGGGTGGAGTTCCACCTTGTAACTACCTCTAGCTTCTACTGGTGGCAGGGCAAAATCAACATTTTGTGCAGGTGCTGCAATCTTCTACATGCACCTGTTGAATGGCAAAAATGTCCAGAATTTTTTCAGGCTACAGAGAGCATCTCCTGCACGGCCCTGCTATTTTTAAAAAAATATTGCACCACCAAGTTGATTGTGTGAGGAAAACATGGAACATGTTGGAATTCACCTAGCTGTAATGATCTCACAATATTGGTGGCATTGTCAGAAATCACAAATCCCAAGAGTCCAAGTGGGTAAGCCACATTGCTGTTACTTCTCTGAGTTTTTCTAAGAAATTGTCAGCAGTATGCCTTTTAGTGAAACTGGTGACACACAGAGTAGCCTGCCTCTTTCCACTTTTTGGAGGACACTAATTAAGTTTTTTTTTAATGTCCCTGCACAGGCTGGAAATTGCTTTTCTAGTGAAGTGCAATCTAGATGGGAGTTGGTAGCAGGGACACAGGACCTCAATTAACTGTCTAAAACTCACAGCATTAATGGCAGATATTGAATGAACATCTAATACCAGCATAAATGTTATGGAATCAGTAATCTGCTGTGTAACTGGGTGACTGCTGTCATTCTTGCTCCCCTTGCAAATGATTGTTTAACAGTAAATAGTTTTTTTACATACTACTAGTAGACTTCCTGGTCCCCTTATGAAATGAAGATCCACTCCCAGCAGCAGCAGGCAAAGCGCCAAAGGATTCTTCTGAGGAATCCTGGATCGGGGAGGACTCAGTTAGCCTTATCAAATTAGATGCAGGACTACTTCTGATCATTAATGAGGATATTGTTGATGAAGTTGTTGGTGGTGAAGGAAGGGCTTGGATCTAGCAGAGAGAAGGGAGATAGCTGACGCTGGACTGGTTGATGTTTCTTTTTTAGCTAATGTTTCTGAATTTTGCAAAAACTTTTTTGATGGATACACTGCAGATGACGTAACAGGGAGGAGGTTCCTAGATGATTAAGGTCCCTACCTCTACTTACTCTGGCTTTACAAAGGGTACATGTGCCTTGGCAATTGTTGTCTAGATTTGGGTAGAAATAATTCCACACATAAGAAGTGGATTTTTTGTCTTATGCCCAGACATGACAATGGACTTTTTCTTATCATGGACAATAACTGTTTTCACTAGTGCCTGATTTACACAAACAGCATCCTCATCAACAACATCCTCATCATCAACATCCTTATTAGTGTCAGCTACACAAATATTCTCCTCAACCTGGTGCACTTCAACAGAAGCATCCTCAATTACTATGTCAGCATCTTCATTTGTGCTGCTCATCTCATATTTGCAGAGGATGCCCAAGTGGTGGAAGGAGGCTCCACTTCGAGTACAGTAACGGAAAGGTCAGGCTCACACATGGGACCCGCCGACACAGTTATACTCTCCTCAGGGATTTGTGACATTTCTGAGCACACAGTTGGTTCCTGTGCCTTAATGATACTTGTATGACTTTTACACTGCAGTATGATGAACCTACAGCGTCACAATACTTGTATGAATTTTACACTGCGGTATGATGAACCTACAGCGTCATTCACAATACTTTTATGAATTTTACACTGCTATATGGATGGCAGCATCACCATATTATGAATGTTACACTTCAGTATGAATGACCTACAGTGTCATAATATTTTTATGAATATTATACTGCGGTATGGCCAGCAGCATCACAGTGCTTAAATATGAATACACAGTGAGGGGGGGTACAGCATACAGCATCACAGTGCTTATATGGATACACTGGGGTACAGCACAAAAAAAATCTTTTAAACTTTTTATTTTTTTTAACTAGTAGTTCCTTTTTTTTTCAACCCATGGATGAACAGCTCACTGGATGGATAGCACATCCCTGGACAGCACACTGCTGGATGGACAGCACACTAGATGAACAGTACAACCCTGGGCAGCACACCCCTTGATGGACAGCACAGCACACCCCTAGACTGCACAACACAGCCCCCTGAATGGAGCACAGCACACCCCTGGATTGGAAAACACTGCCCCCTGGACAGAGCACAACACATCCATGGATGGGCAACACAGACCCAAGGAGAAAGCACAGAACACCACTGGATTGGGCAACTCAGCTCCCTGGATGGAGCACAGCACACTCCTGCACACCCCTGGATTGGACAACACAGCCCCTCCTGGATGACGCACAGCACAGCCCTACAGCCTGGGACTTAGCAAGGAAATGGCACTGATCACAGTGGGAAGGGACTTATATATACGATCCAAAACTAGAGATGTGCGCCAACACCCATGTTTTGGATCTGGATCTCCCCTGTTTTGAATCTGGATTGGTTTTGCCAAAACCTCACCTCCATGTTTTGTTTTCTTGTTTTGGTTTTGGATCTGGATTTTATCTTATAAAATAAAAAAAACAGCTAAAATTTTTTTGTTCCTACAGTATTAATAACCTCAATAACATTTATTTCCACTCATTTCCAGTCAATTTTGACCACCTCACAGCTCACAATATTGATTTGTTTAGCTAGTTTAATCCCAAAATTTTCACCAAGATAGCTGGCTGACTAAGCTAAGATGCAGCAGTCGGTGGCACAAACACATGGCAGTTCAACTTCAAACATGGCACATCAGGAAACACTATTATTATTCAAGAAAGGCCTGAGGGAGTTGGAGTATGTATGTAGTTGAAGGTAGGGCAGGAACAGGAAGGGTTGATTGGTAGTTAATGTAATTTCATTTTTTGATTCCAAAGAAAATTTATGAGGGAGAAGGGAAGGGGAGGAGGCATTTATAAAAAAATGTGATACAGTACATTTACATCAGTCCTTGCCACAGAAGAATCCTTGAGCATGGCCTCTGCTGCTGGGAGTTGATTTTTTTCATCCCAGAAAGGGAGCAGGAAGCTTGTATTAGAAAAATAAGTAAACAATTGACTTAAATAATGCTTTACAAATCTTCTATAAAGTCATTTCCCAACCTGTACAGGGACATAAAAAAACCAGTTAGTTAGTAACTGCCATTGTTCCCACTGTCCACTTAACCATATGAGATATTGTGATCAAGCGGAACAGAGCAGCAATTGCAACATTTCAGACTTAAGATTTAAGTATTACGTTATGTCTTTCTTGGGAATTCTTTCTTGAGCGCCATGCCTGCTTGCTGGGAGTTGATTTTTTTCATCCCAGAAGGGGACCAGGAAGCGTGCTTTCCAAAAATAAAAAACAATTGACTTAAATAATCCTTTGCAAACCTTCTGTTCTGTAATGGAATTTCCCAACCTGTATAGGGACATTAGAAAAACAGAGTTAGTTAGTGCCTTCAAATTGCCATTGTTCCCACTGTCCACTTCTTAGATATGTGAATGTTAGAAAGTAGAAGGCCAAAAATTTGGTGGACCACACATGGCTGATTGATCAACCATGATGACTGGATTAGTGACATAAGGAAGAGGAGGCTGCAAACTGGGTGTCGTGTTATGAGTTGGCCGTATGGGGTATGTTGCTGTTAAGGGATCAGGCTGGTTATCATCAGTGGACACATTATTATAGTTGTTTTAATTTTGGGTTGCCATCTCCTGAAGGATGTTTACCAACAGACAGAGACTACCTACCTATCAGCTCAGGCATAGACACTTCCTGAGGAACAGAGCTCTGTACTCTGGAGGGAAGCCAAATAGGTGGGAGCCTCTGTTCCAACATCTGAAGCTCTTATCTCTCCACATCATCTATTATAGAAGAAAAAAATTTAATTGGGGACATCTAGCTCCTCTTTCTGTACCCTGCTCACTCTTTTTGTACAGGAGGTCCAGGATGGATGGTTTGGAAGAAGAAGGCCTAGCAACAGATGGGGATGGTAATTATCAAGACTTGGTCCCCCCAGTGGGTGTAGTCTGGGAGGTATTGGTTGGTATGTAGGCAGCGGAATAACAAAGGCCTCCATTTTATTTGTGCTTACTATTCAGTATTTCAGTTTGCGATTCAGGTTGGAATAAAGTCGGCTTCAGAACACAGTGACAGAATCACTGGATGTCTTAGTGCATTCAAGCCAAATACAATCCATGAATTCCCAGACAGATTCCGGACAGATGAATCCTTTGCATGTAATAATCTTTGGTAATTCCTGGCAAAGGTGGGTATTATAGCCAGACACTTTGAAAGCTGTAACTTTGAACTGCTTTATAGCAAACATGTGAATGAAACCTTTCCACACCGCAGAACATGATGGAGAAATCCCTTGAAGTTCAGCACCTAGTGCATCTTTTTTCATGTTCTCTGAGGCCTCTCCTGACTTGTTTACATTTTTTGAATAGAACAGTTTTAGAATTTAGGTTGTCTATAGGTTAGTAAATAAATATAGGCTTTAGATTTTTAGAGCATATAACTTTATATGCTGTTAGGATAACATTTCTCCTATGTTTAAGATAAAAAAAACAACTTTTTGTAACCCATTAACTTAAAAAAAAGTTTTCATTGCAATATTCATGCAGCCCCTTGACAGACAGCAGCACAGCACCCTGCGCAGCTACGTCGATGACAGGTATGGCTAACATGCACACAATAAAAAATATTTATTTATTATTTTGGTCAGCAGCCCCTAGACAGACAGGAGCACAGCACCCCTGTGCACCTATGCCAATGACAGTGACAGCCAGGTGTGGCTGACATGCACACAATAAAAATTGTTTATTTATTATTTTGGGCAGCAGCCCCTCGACAGACAGAAGCACAGCACCCCTGCGCACCTATGCCGTTGACAGTGACAATATATTTTTATTTTTTTTATGCGCCAGAACTTGGGCCCAGAGCACAGATTGATCACGACTGGAGTCGGGCAGCACTAGCTTGCGTGTCCGACTTGCTAAATCTTGTGCGGCTAAGCCTAACATGCACAGACACACAGACAATTATTAGAAAAAAAGACAATTGATTTAATTTTTTTTTATGCTCCAGAACTTGGGCCCAAAGCACAGATTGATCAGGACTGGAGTCGGGCAGCACTTGCTTGCTACTTGCGTTGCTGGCTGGATCTTGAGCAGTACTGCAGTTAAGCCTAACATGCATGTACATACACACACAGAAAAATATAAAAGATACTTTGATTGATTTTTTTTTTTTTACTATATATTTTTTTTATTTTTTTTTTAGTCCAGAACTTGGGCCCAGATAGATCTACAGTTCTGCGTCAGCCCAGATGGACACAGCAGACATGAAAAACACTAGCAGACAGCTGGACACAGCAGACAGCACAGACAGCCCAGATGGATCAGCAACAGCCCAGATGGACAGAGCAGACAGCACAGTGACAGCTGTCACAGGCACCAGCCCAGAATGGATCAGCAGTCACCAGCCCAGGACAAAGCAGACAGCACCAGCACCTCTCCAAGCCCTACACTACCCACCCTCCCCGTTCAGTCTCCACAGCCGGAGTGAAATGGCATCCATCGCGTGGTCCTTATATACTACATTGATCATAGAGACGAAAGCTTGCGAACCATGAGATTTCAGACTCTATTATTTTGCCTCGGTTTCAATATCCGAGTCAGGCGGGAAACTCCGTTCCTGCTTGGATCCGACTTGGTTCTGCTAAATTCGGGTGGGTTCGGATCTCTGGAAACCAAACCCGCTCATCTCTATCCAAAACCCGTGAGATTCCGACAGCGGGAGAATGAGGTTTTGCCTTTTGGATTCTGTGTCCTGACTCAGATCCTACTCGGATCCCCTATATTTGGGTGGGTCCGGTTTTGGAGCGAGTTGTAGATGATTGGAGTGGGTGGAAAAGAAGGCTTTAATATGTGTATGTGAGGATCAGATTCTAACAAGCAATCTGCAATACAGGCTCCTGTGTATGTTTGTCAGACACTATCAACTAGTAAGTAATCTGCAATATGTACAGGCTCCACCTGTGTATGTTTTTTGAAGTGAGCTGTACTTTCATTTGTTTTTCACCAGGATATCTATCTATACTGCAGTATATATTGTACATGAGGGCAGAGACAGTAACTGTGATTTCAAGCTTAGCTGACCAAAGATCTAGTTTGCTCAGTATTGTGTATTTGTTTACAGAAAAACACAGGGCCTGATTCAGAGCCGAAAGCTCTGACCAGAGCACTCGCTCTGAATCAGGGCCCTCCTCGATGAAAATGGAGCGTCCTCCTGGACGCTCGCATAGCTGTGGGTGACCACCCACAGCTTATGCGAGCGTCCATGATGATGGTCGCGATGGTCAAGACCATCACGACCATAGGGCTTGCGACGGAGACCCTGCGGTAGGGTCTCGCTGCCGCAAGCCCTGGAGTGATTTTGGCTCTATAGAGTCAAAATCACTCCCACTGACATCACTAGTGATGTCAGTGGGGCCGGCTTCAGACGGTAGGTGTTCCCATGGGAATGCCTCCGTCTGGCAGCCACGCCCCCGGCACGCCCACCAAAGGGGGCGTGCTGTCAATCATCATCGACAGCACGCCCCCTTTGGTGCAAGACCCGGAGAGACGGAGAGCCCGTTGCTATCCGGGTCTCGCGCATGCGCACGACGGAGCTCCCTCCGTCGTGCACATGCACAGTGGGGCAACATCGACCCGCTTGCGAGCGTCCTGCGCTCGTGAGCGGGTCTGAATGACCCCCACAGTCTTTTAAACTGTACATGTCAAGAGGAGATAAAGGGAATAGACAATATAGCTAGCAAACTGCAATGCCACTTGCATGTATTTCAGAGTCTGGATTGCATTAGTACACATTTAATGGGTATATATATATATTGTGCATTAGGAGGAGAGACAAGATTGCAAGCTTAGCTGACCAAAAACTACTGTGCTGTGTATGAGTGAGGCATACTTGCCTACTTTTGAAAAAGCATTTCAGGGAGATTGTGAAAGCACCACCTATGAGCATGGTGGTAAAGTGGGCGTGTCATATAACTGACTTACAGACAAATGTAAATGCGCCCAAAAGCAGTTAGTAAGATCTAATTGTTGATGAAAACACACAGGGATCATTTGCCTTATAACCAATGCAGGGAAATTATACTAATGATCCCATTTGAATGTATATATCTCTTTTTCTTTTTAATATAAAAGTTTCATAATGGGGTAAGGTGCAATCAGGGAGATTGTTAGACTCTTCAGGGAGACAGGGAGATTGCTACTATTTCAGGGAGTCTCCCTGACAATGAGGGAGAGTTGGCAACTATGAGGTAAGGTACACCCCAAGAAAGAAATTTTCTCTAGTTTAAAAATGTTTTCAAGTCTCTTACAAACTTTATAATATGAAGTTCCGGGAAGATTATGTGTGTTTGAGGGGCAGAGTATATCTGCCAGGAAGTGTCAAATACTGAACCTACGGAGTGATGTGGTTCCATCAGCCTCACCCTAAAATACCAACAGCTGAAAGAAGATATATAAAAAAAAATCTCAAGTGTCTTAATCAAACTTTATAAAATATATTTCAAGGGAAGATTTTGCGTGTATATTATTGTACTTATTGTGTGTTTTAGGACCGTCAGCTGCACCCCAAACTAATAAAAGTTGAAAGAAGACATATTTTTTCTGGTTTAAAATAAATATCAAGTCTCTTATTTAAACTTTGTAATAAATATTTCAAGGGAAGATTATGTATGTTTGAGGGGCAGTGCATATGGCTAAACTGGCTGCATGGTTTGGCCCTGTTATCTGCACTCAAAAATACTAAAAGCTGAAAACATAATTTTTTTCTGTTTTTAAAAAAAAAAAATTATCAAGTGTCTTATTTAAACTTAATAATACATTTTTCAAGGGAATATTGTGTGTGTTAGAGTGTATATTTTTGTCCCCGTCAGTTGCACCACAAAATTATAAAAGTTGAAAGAAGGTATTTTCTTATGATTAAAAAAAAAATCTCAAGTCTCTTAAATTATCTTTATTTTATATATATATTTATATATATATGTGTGTGTGTGTATATATATATATATATATTAGAGATGTGTGCTGACCCTCATGTTTTGGTTTTGGATCTGGATCTCCCCTGGTTTTGGATCTGGATTGGTTTTGCCAACACCTCACCTCTGTGTTTTGTTTTTTCGGTTTTGGTTTTGGATCTGGGTTTTTTCTTAAAATATCATAAAAACAGCTAAAATCACATAAAATTGGCCTGTTTTTGTTCCTACAGTATTATTTACCTCAATAACATTTATTTCCAGTCATTTCCAATCTATTTTGACCACCTTACAATATTATTTTTTTCATCTAGTTAAGGCCAAAAGGTTGCATCCAGCTAGCTGGCTGACTAAGCTAAGCGACACAGTGGGCGGCACTAACATGAGGCAGTTCATCTTCCAAGTTCCAACACGGATACAGTGTGTTATACAGTGTGGGTTGGATACGCCGATAGTGCACTTACTGTGACAGCAGTGTCGGCAGTGCGGGCGGTGTCCTCAATGCGAGAGTGCCAGTGGTATCCTCAATGCGGAAATGCAGTCAGTGTTGGCAGTGTTGGCAGAGTGGGGGCCCTGGCAGTGTCCTGAATGCATAGTGCCGGCAGTGTTGGCAGAGCAGGGGTGCCAGTGGTGTCCTCAGTGCAGGAGTGCTGACAGTGTCGGCTGTGCAGGGATGCCCTCGGTGTGGGAGTAGCAGCAGTGTGGGGTCGCTGACAGAGTCCTCAATACGTGGGGCAGTAGTGCGTGGATGCTGGCAATGTCCTTAGTACAGGGTGCCGGTGGTGTCTGTAAAGCAGAGGTACCAGCAGTGTCCTCAGTGCATGTGTGCTGACAGTGTTGGCAGTGCAGGGGTGCCGGTGGTATCGGCAGCGTGGGGTCACTGACGGTGTCCTCAGTACATGGGGAAGCAGTGCAAGGGTGCCGGCAGTGTCCTCAGTGCAGGGTGCTGGCAGTGTTGGCAGAACAGTGGTGCTAACGGTGTCCTCAGTGTGGGGGTCCTGATGGTGTCGGCAGTGCATGGATGCTGGTGGTGTCCTCAATGCAGGGTGCCTGCAGTGTTGGCAGAGTGAGGGTGCCAACGGTGTCCTCAGTGTGGGGGTCCTGATGGTGTCAGCAGTGCATGGATGCTGGTGGTGTCCTCAATGCAGGGTGCCAGCAGTGTTGGCAGGGGGGTGTCGGCACTGGGGGGATGCTGCCAGTGGAGGTGGGCAGCAGGGGGTGCCGGCAGTGTCAGGCAGCGGGGTATGGGTGGGCAGCATCTTTTTCTCCTTCAGCCAATCAGAGTTAAGCCCGCTCAAAACAAAACCTTGCAACCCAACAGCGGGATCGCAAGGTTTTGCCTCGCGAGAGGGTTCCGGGGCAGGCAGGGAGATCCGAGCTTGGCTCAGATCTCTGAGAACCAAACCCGCTCATCTCTAACATATCTATTCTGTATATATATATATATATTTATATATATATATATATATATATAAAATATATATAGCGTGAATGGCAGCACTTGGGGGGAAAAAATCAATCTCAGGCAGTTAAGTATGCTCCAACGTTTCAGAGTACTATTTACTACTCCATCTTCAAGATACAATAATTTACAATACATAAATCCACTTTATAGCACCTTCACCACACCACGTGTCACGTGGCTCCAAGCAACTTCCAGAGGGATGGCGCTCACATGTGATGTCATCTCCCCATGCCCATAACAATGGAGATTGCTGATTGTTAACTTAGACACTGCTCTCTGACAGATATACAACATGTCAAGTTAATCGGGTCCATTAGATAATGCATATGCACAACAACTAATGACACAAAAGTGAATAGATAAAAAACAAAATAGAATAAAAAACAATAAGACACAAAAAAAGAAAAAAGAGAAAGATATCAGACAATAGGAAGTATATTTACTCAAATTATTCAGCACCATATATTATATTATATTGTGAGCATGACAGCACCAACCATGATAAATGTACTTTTATAAGAAACAATACAGTCCTAAGCACTCATTGAGGCCCCTCGGTGCCATAGTCCCAAGTCGGCGAATCCACCGTGTTTCACACTGCAATAATTTAAGGGACCGATAACCACTCCGTGTATGTTTAGGGATATGATCAACAATTATATATTTCATGGTGGCCACGCTATGACCGGCCTGTGACAAATGGCTTGCCAACGGCTGGTCACTGTTGCCCGCAGAATTGGTGCCGCGGATGGCTGACCGGTGCAATGCCATACGTTCCCTGAGCGTCCTATCTGTTTTCCAACATAAGCAAGGCCGCATGGGCAAGTGAGAAGATAAACTATATATCTAGTAGTACAAGAAACTCTGTATCTGATGGCAAACCTTTTACCACTATATGGGTGACAGAAGCTATCACTAACTGTTAAGTACCGACATGTCAGACATTTCAGGCATTTAAAGCACCCATTTTTGGGTCAAAAAAAGTGGCTGCTAGCGTCAACATCAAGGGCTGTAATATATGTCCTGACTGGCCAATCCCTTATGTTACGACCCCGTGTATAGCAGGGCATGACTCTACTATTTTGCAGTTTTAGTTCAAGATATTTATATATATATATATATATATATATATATCCTGTGGAGATTGTATGCGCTTGAGAGGCAGTGTAGATTATTGTACTTCCTGTGTGTTTTGGGTCCTGTTAGCTGCACCCAAAAATAATAAATTCTAAAAGAATTCTAAATTCTGTTTTCTGGTGTAAAAAAAGTATCTCACGTGGAATGTGTATGAAATACCAGCAGCTGAATAGCCACCGGTTCAAATCCCGATGCTGGAAGCCTGATGAGTGAACATCCCGACAGGGGCAGGTAATTACCCTATTCCTCCCCTCTCCCTCCTATCCCTGATCCTCCCTTAGTTGTGCCTAACCCTAAAAACCCAGCGGTGGTGCCTAACCCTAACCCCACCCTTCCAGCACCCTAAACCTAACCCTCCTAGGGGGGTGCATAACTCTAACCTACCCCGGTGGTGCCTAACCCTAACCCCACCTCCCCGCAGCCTAACCCTCCACAGGAGGAGTAGATAACCCTACATACCCCCCCACGGGGGTCCTTAAACCTAACCCCCCCATTCCCGGGCTAACGCTGATACTTACCTGGATCCTTCATTTGGGATTCTGGTGGTCAGTATGCTGATGCTGGTATCCTGATCCCCTTCGGGATTGTGTCACCGGCATCTTGCCGGACGGTGGGATTCCAGTGTCGTTATATCAGCAGCCGGCAGCCCGTCCACCGGCATATTAACTACATCCCATCTCCAGTATTTAAATAAAACTGCATGGTAATGGTAACAGTCTCTCATTTCCCTATCTCATTGTACATTCACTTGATGTGGTGATAGTTACAATTTCAAGTACAGTAGCTTTACTGGTTGGTGTAAATCAATCATGAATCAGTCTATTGAAGAACAGGAACATATCAGTTCTAGTGTTGGTAGTCATAGTATTTCTTCAATATCTACTTTTAATGAAGGTCAAGGGTTAAAAAAGGTGTTAGAAAGGGCGCTCTAAAGGGTGCTCTAAATCTCAACAATGTATTACAATCAATAAGAAAACATGACCTCTAACAATGAAGGGTAGAATTACTGTGGAAAAATGTAAAATTGCCAACATGTCATACACCACACATAGGGGCAAGGAAAGGCTTAGACCATGGCCTTATTTGTGAGTTGTGGTCCTGCTACTGCTGTTTCAAAACCAGTCAGGCATCTATGTAACCTCGCACACACCACCTTCTTGCTCTGGCTCTAGATGCCTCAACTTTAAATCAGACAAATCAGTGCACAAATAGAATACTAAGGTAAAAAACAAATTATGTGTTGACAAACTTCACAGATTCCTGAAGAGAATTTAAGGGTGTCCACGAGTGCTTGTGAGAATGCTCTGTCCTTGGAAAATCCCCTCCCTGAATTGTGGCTACCCCTCCGATGTGCCCACTCTCCTCTCCTCCCTGATGACTCTGTCCCAGATCTCCCCCTGCTGCCCAGATCCTTGTCTCCTCTCCTGGCTATGGACATAGCTCATAATCTGTAATAGAAAATAATAATATAAAATGTACCGGCACGCTGCACCCAGGGATCGGTAATTAGTGGGATCCTTCTCCTTGACCCGATCAGGTGATTTGTGTGGTCAGCTGAATTGCATTGAAAGTCTCGGTCAGCACCTCAGCCCTTTTTTTTTTCTCTGTGACCAGCCTGTGATCTTTTAGACACACAAGCTAAACACAGAAGCCAGCTCTGAGCTCTGCTCTGACTGTCAGCATGCAAGAAGGACAGAGCAGGAGTAGGGGGAATGGAGGGAAGCCTGCATAATGCCATCTGAATATGAAATTATTATCACAAGGCTGCCTTCGGTATTAGTTAACACTTTAACAGTAGTAAATTTGAACAGAGCACATTTCCCTTTACAAGTACTGGAAATGTGATCTTCTTACTACAAGAATGTGAATTTAATGGCTTTGAGGAGTTTTTACAAAAAAATCGATAAATATGTCCCTTAGGGTTCCATTTATCAAAGTGCCTTATTATCAATGGCATATTTTGTTTAGTATTGCAGTGATACTAACAAATATGAGACTAGTATTCAGCAGTAATCACCTCTCCAGCGAGGTCTGGCAAGGTGCAGCCACAATCTCCCTCCTTAGTGGCATCTTCTGCTCTGCTGCTGGCAGGTTAGGTTTCTTTTTCATCTGCATGACACTTTCACCTGGCAGGGACCTTGACCTGGAAGGTATTGCTGAAGTCGAAAAGGCTGCTCTCCGGTTCCCATTGCTGATAATGGAGACCGCATCGCTATCGCCATCTGAAGATGGCGAGAGCGATACAGTGACAAACAGTGGTAATCTTAGCGCTGTTTGTTAAATATTGAAAGGATGACATAACCCCTTTAGAAAAGTGCTAAAGGGGTTATGTATCATTGATATATTGAGTACTTTGTATGAAAATTAGCATTGGCCTTGCATTCTCAGGGAATTATGGATGTCATAATTCCATTAGAAGACAAGGCCAACGCTAATTGCTACATAATTGTAATAAGTAAATTTTTTAACATTAAGTTGAAGTATTGCTTGCCTGACAAAAGTGGTGTCTTCCAGGATGACAATGCCCCCATCAGGGCCGTAGATAGGGTAGTGCAGCTGGTGCCATCACACAGGGCACCACAGGTCAGGGGGCGCTTGCTTGTAGCTTCCTCTTATTTCATCCCCAGCATCTCCTGGCCTCTACTATCTCTTCCCTAGCCCTTCCCCATGAAGCCATGGCCCTTTTTTGGGTGCATTATGTCCCTTTGAAAAATGAGGGGGGCGCCAATGATCTTTCTGGCACAGGCCACCAAAAAGTCTAGTTACGGCTCTGACCCCCATGAACAGAACAAGTGTGATTACACAGTGTTTTTAGTGAGATTGACATTGTTGTTTTTCCTATATTATGGCCTAGAAGGTGCTCATCTAAATCCTCAGATGTCCCTTGATTGATCTTTCATTAACCATTCTTCCCTTTATGTCTTGAAAAGTACCACATGATATTACAGTACTGTATATCCAATGACTGCATTAGCAAATTACATTTATTAGCTTTTGTAACCTTTTATATACTGTATATAAATTAATTCACACTGACAAAATTGTAGCTCTCCCACTCCATAGAGAACCAAGCAACACTGAAGGTAATAAGCAGGGCTCCTTACTGCAGGTGTGTCCCATACACCTATTCTCAAATCATGCCGAATAGTCTTGATTGGCGTGCCATGGACTTTGCAACTAAGCAACAAACATGCTTCCCACCACATACTTTTCACAACATATGCATGTTTTTCACATTACTATTAATGCAACAAAAATACAGCACAATGCATAGGTACCATAGATAATCCTAAATGTCTAGGACACTATAAGAGACTTTGGGGTTTATGTATGAAGCAGTGAAAATTGGGGAAAAGTGGAATAGTTGCCCATAGCAACCAATCAGCTTTGAAGTAGAATTAATCAAGTACAGTCTATAAAATAATAAGCTGATAGGTTGCTATGGGCTACTTCTCCACTCGTCCACTTCTCCACACTTTTCACTGCTTGATACATAAACCCCTTTGTTTTCATCCTCGATGCAAAAAAATATGCTAATTTCAGGAAAAAGTACAAAAGTCTGGGAATCGCTACCCATGGTAGAGTGTTTAAGTGCAGGCACACATCTCATTACATATAGCACAAAAAGGATAGATGTTTGCGTACACATCTGTGTATGTGACTATTTGTCAGAGCTAAGCAATAATATAACTTGGGGTGTGTGACCGATGCTTTAGCACGGACAGCAAGGCTTCTTGGACAGCACTGTCACTACCCCACTGCCCTTGCTTCTGGTTAGCAGTGAGTCTGGAATGGCATTATTTGCAAGTCTGACTCCTTACTAGGACGAGTGTTAAAAGTCTACCTATTCATTGTAATCACTTTCATTCAGTGTGAACACTTCACATGTTGAGCTGAAAGCCTCCTCTGTTATAAACGGATGAGATCCAAAAAGGGAGAACCAGGTGTGCTTCAGAAGTGAATGGAATAACTGTAAAACAGTGAGCACATGCACTGAATACCTAGCACATATAGCACTGACTGTCAGCTGCTGCAAGGACCATGCTTATTTTCATCTTTGAAAAAAAATACATTTCTATTCTGCATATAATGACAAACCTGTTTCATGCTCAGGAAATCTTAATAATCAGACTAAGGTACCTAACTTGCATTGTAATGTGCTAATACACTCTGCATAATGTGGATGAAATATCTATGTATCACACTGTTTAAGTGAAACTAAACTTTGTGATTTGCGTAGTTTAACATCTTCTTTAAGTCTCATTACATAGTAAAGTAAAGTGATTTCCATTTCTGAGATGTGATTAAACTCAAATTTACGCCTTGGTTAAGGTTTAGCTTTCTTTGAAGGAAAAAATAGACCTCAGAAGCCGGCAGTCTTGTGCTGTGACACTCTGTGAGACCATTAAATTTAATCCTTCCTTCAAACTCACTCCAGGGGTGATTTCAATTAAATTTGTTCAAAATTTATCAGTTTCCTGCATGTAGGCATAAATGATTCAAGGCCACTTACATATTCACTGAGTGCAATACATTGAAGGGGACGTATGATTGTTATAACTTTCCACAGTTCCCTCATAAATTCACTTAATAGGAGCTTTTGTAATTTGAACGCTTGCGTTACTCATATAATGTCCTTGTTTTTTATGGACAGAATATCATATTGTATTCAAATTTTGTATTCAGTCCTAAGCTACACAAACTGTACTTTCTTATTGTTTGCTCACTATCAGATCATAAAAAAAGATGTTCAGAGAATTATTAAGCCAGACAAGAAAATTATTTCCCATCGGCAAAGAAAGATATTAGAACATTTTTTTTTAAGATTGCATTTCACATTTGATTTGAAAGCTTCTTTGATTTTAGGTCAGCGGGAAGTTAAAGTGCACCCCATTTGAAAAATTCTAATAGTAATCTTAATAATAAAATAATTCTTTAGTTGTAGTACATGTGCATAAAATGTAGAGTCTTACCTTTTCCTGAAGTGCACGGAAAATCATTCAGACACTAATTATGACATGCAGTTATGTATGAATTGCAGTGCTTTTTTACTTTATGTGCTTAAAACTCCTATTTGTTGCTCATTTGATGGTCATTCAAACTATCCCTTGAATATTAATATGTGCCTGTCACGGCAGATTATTAAATACAGCAGAAAAAGTGTATGATGAAAAAGTTCAGCCTATTAACACTTTAAGCCCTACAAACCGCTTTATTAATTTACTTAGCTTATGTTTTAAAATACTGAGATAAAGTACTAACAAATCAGCTCCAAATTGTCACTTTACAGGTTATGTTTAAAAATTTACAGTTAGGAACTGGTTGGTTGGTACTTTATCTTTGTCCATTGTTTTTCTCTCCAAGGCTTAGTATTTATGCTTAAGTGTTAATTATTCAATGTGACAATATGGGAGAGAGAAGCAGTGAAGAGGTGTGGAAGAGAGAGATTCAGTACTATGAGGACAAAGAGGAGGAGATTAAAAAGAGGGGAGAGGCTGAAAAGAGAGAGGAACAAAGAGAGACAAGAAAACGGTAAGAGAAATAAATCCAGGCAATGCCAGGCATTACACCTAGTAATAAAACAAGTTTCAAAACTGGACATGAACAGACAGGCAAGCACTCATTACAATATTTAGAAAAATAGTAGTTTGTCAAATTAGGTTAAATATCACATATTGCATTTTAGTCCAGCAAATCTGACTTGTTTGTTGAACAGTAAAGGGGGCTAAATGGGGAAATTATTTCACCAACCCCCATTCATTTTTTAGAGATACTTTGTGCAGTTTGTAAACCATGTAATTTTCCTGTTGATTTTCTGTGGATTTATGCAAGGAACACACTGGAGTGATGGCATTCTGATTTGGCCGATTTGGAGTGTGTATGCACAATATGCACACTCCCACAGTGACATACGACGTCATTAGGTTTTGATTTGTTGCACATGAAACCTGACAATAATACCATGCATGTTAATGAAGGACAGAACAAGTGATCGTTCTGTACTTCATTAATTGCTGCAGTGTGTACCGGCAATCATGCGATGTCCAGGGTGAAGCCAAATCATAATAAATATCATCACAATTGCAGGTCATCTCAGTGTGTACCCAAGCTTTAGGCTTTTTAGAGCAAGTTTGTTCCTGGAATTCCTGGAGGTGATAAAGTTGCAACAATAAAAATACCAAACTTTACTTATAGACTTATTTTCAGAGGTGCTACTCAAAAACAGAATTCAGTTAAAAACAGAAGAAAGGATGAGATTATTATAAAGTGCATATCTGACCCCAAAAATGCCATTAGGGAACTTCATATCTGTTGTTGTTAGTTATATACATTTTAAGTAGTCATTTCAATTGATATCTCAGTTCAATACTTATAGTGGATTTGGTACGGGATGCTGGCACTCGGGTTGCCGGCACTCGGGATACCGGCGGTCACAAACCGGACGCCAGCAACCTAATAGGGTTAGAATAATGGCACCTGTTGGTCAGTATCCTAACCCTTTCCATCTCCCTACCCTAACTCTAACCATCCCTCCCCACTGCCTAAACCTAAGCTCCCCCTAGTGCCTAAACCTAACCTCCCCCCTACCATAACCCTCCCCCTTAGTGCCAAACCCCTAACCCTCCCCCTACTTACCATCAGGATGCCGGTGCCAGGATTCTGACAGGTGCAGTTTTCAAGCGCCAACATTTTAAGCATCGGCATCCCGAGTGTCAGGTTTATCCCCTTACAGAAGCTTTTATTAAATCTTGTATTCAAAAGTGTGCTGTTGTCCCACATAATTTTTATAAGGAATTAGCAAAATATGCTGTAGGTTTAAAATCCAGAAGACACAGTGAAAGAATTATTGAGTGCACACACTTCTGGGATAGCACTTATCTTGGGACATTTGAACAGCAGAATCAGGTGCTTTAAGAAATCTAGTTGTGTGATGTTTAATGCAACTGCAAAAGTGTCTGATATCGTTGCTGCTTGCTGGCTACTATCTGCCTTTACTAAGTCATGTACTAGTAGACAGCAGGTGATGTAAATAATACCCAGGAGGAGGTGGGTAAGATAAACAGTCATTAAATAATACTTTAAGTAAGTGGTCTTCAGAAAACTGTTTACTTATTACTGGTGCTGTAACAAAATACACAGAATAGAATATTTTGCTTTGTAACGTACAAAAAATTTCTTAGTTATTTTTTTTCATAGTATGGTTTACTTAGGTGTCCCTCTTCATTCTCTACATCTGCCACCACAGATGCATACACTCTGTAATAAAGAAGTATTTGCCACTGATAATGCTGGTGTACTACTAGCAGTACTGTGGAACAAGGCACAATATGTAGTCATGCTAACAAATCATGAAATACCCGTGAAACAGCAGCCATGCATCTCCCACTACGTTTCTGCATTGCCCCAAATAAATAATAAATGTGTGGCTTTTCTCTCATAGGGCATTGGCAATACGATTTTGGTCATTTGTTTCAATACTATTGTATTTTATCCCCTTTTTAAGTGGGCAATACTTTGACACATATGATTATTTTGGGCATCATCAGATGTGAAGTATCTGAAATCATCCATGGCAGCTGTCATATTAATAACAGTTCTTTTGTGGGGTAGGAGTGTCTTCATGCTGAGCTGCTGATTTGTCTGACTTTCTTCAGTAGCAGGTGTCAATCACAATCAATGTCAATGACCTGGAGGGTAATGATGTTGTCTTTAGATTCACCCTCATTTGCACTTGGCTCTGCTGGAGTTCCTGGGGGTTGTTTGCATGAGGAACTTGTACTGTATATTGAACCATGGACATTTTGACTATTATTTTATTAAGTTTATAATCACTGTATATACTGAGTATAAGCATGTCAAACATATGGCATATTCCCACACTTATGTTTGTCAACCTATTTGCACTGATTTATGCACATTTATCATGCTTTATTATTGATGTTTAAAATTGTAAAAATATAAACATTACATACTGTAAATTTAAGTCAATTTATAGATATTCTGTGAAGTCTGTTACTGTACTGGAGGTCTATCACTGTCAGCCCTTCCAAAAGCTAAATAGGCAAGATTCACCTCAACTGTTACAGTACTGAAAGGCAAGGTATTCCACAAGCAGAGGAAGGTCATCTCCTCTCACTGCAGCAGTCTTTCCTATATAAGAGAAAACTGACAATCAGCCCTTTACTGTATTAGCAACTGCAGCTTCTTAGTTTTATTTATTAAAACATCTGGATGTCACGTTCCTCCATAAATACATCCCAATAGCTAAATTAATATTTTATTATTTATCAACAATATAATTTTCCAGTGCAAAGTATTGTACTTCTGATATATTTTATATCATCCAGCAGAGCATCATGTTTTTTAAAATCTTTAATTAGTGCTGCTCCCTTTATCTCAGTTTTCCTCCTGAGGGTAAATCTGAAAAGTATAACGAAACAGGGTGCTCAATCGTGAAAGTACTTAGCAGCTTTTATTGCTCTCACACCAGATTAAAAATCATGTAAAAGATAAACATCTTCATAAAGTTCATGATTTGCACACATGTATACTTAGACACCAGCACTATCCTGCTTCCACAGTGTCCGTGCTTCCAGGTCTGCCGTCCTCCCGATAGTTCTGGTATCATGGACTTGTGTGTGTGTGTCACCAGTTTAGCCACATCCAACCGGTTTCATTGGCCTGGGCTGACTAACAGTCAGGTGGAAATGCTTTGGCCAGGGGACGCAATGAAAGGGTTCCCTGACTGTAGCATTACATCCCGCTAGAAAGATTCCGGTGCTGGTTCTGGAAAATAGAGGGGACCCCTACTCATTTTTTCTCTTGTATTTCCAACAACAATTTCTTATAATACAGGGAAACCCACACAGTTTTAATACCGAGAACAGTTCTGGGGCTGGGGTTTTGCATGTGAGGGGGTGAATTTTATTTTTTAACTGTTCCCTATATTTTTAAACACATAAGCCTTCACAGGTCGCATTACAAGGTCCAAGTTTTCATAGGAGAAAACTCACACATCCTCGCACAATGTAATAGCCTTGAACTCACAAGTTCACAGGCTGTTACATTTGGCAAGTTGTGGGACAAACTTTAAATGTGCGAAAGGTCCGAGTTTGTCTAGCACAAAAGACTCGTACCCTATTACATTTACCCCAAGGTCTCCTTGTCTCTTCCTCCAGTTGCAATTCCACCTGATATGGTAGATGTGCTGTGAAGATAGCAAGGAGTCTCTGCATGCCTATGGGTCTCATGGAGCTGGCAAGGTAAAGTCAGACAGGGGCAAACACATGTGAGGAAGTATTTCACAATGGCTGCACTGTGGTTCTTAAGGTGGCCAAGACCAAGGGTGGTAGTGAAGATAACACCTTTTGTTCTTATCATAATTGGCTGGTGACCAGGTGTTTATAGCTTGCTATTCATCTGATGCATGATATTCCAGTAGGCCTAGGGTAGAATCTGGAGGGCATATGATGAGCAGTCTTGGTGCTTGCGGGGTTGTCTCTGCATTATGCACTTTAGATGTAAAGATGTGGAGGTTCGGCTGAAGGTTACTCAGATGCATCAGCTAGTTTCTGAGCCTTTGCCCCATGTGGCTTTCTCAAGCTTACAAGAGTAGCCATGTCAACTTCTGTCAGAGACAAATGTTTTATGTTTAGTTGTGGAAACTGCCCAAGCAAACCTTAGTGTCAATTTTGACAAATCTGTGTTCCCTGTAGTTGTGCCCAAATAGTCATGGAGTGTGGTAAGCATTTTTGCACACCCTCTACTGACAAATAGTCTGGCATTGTGCAGCTAACAAGGGCATCCATGCCCATGTGGGTCAATGACATGGTTGAATTGCTCTCTTGTTACCCAAACAGGGCTGCTTTTGAAATGGTACATTTGTGGTTTAGCAAAGTCATTCACTTGTCCATTTTTGGATATGTAGGAGGCATCAGACCCAGGAATTTATGTTTCATTTGCAACCTGCCATTCATGCTAAAAGAGCTTGTGATGAAGTAGGTGGAGTTTGAGCTCATGGCTTTGTCTCTTTCATCTGATCTTGTTCTGTCCCCAATGGGTGTGATACCCAAGAGCAAGCCAGGTGAGATTTGCCTTTTTCAACATATCTTTTATCCAAATGGTAATTTGGTGAACAATGCTATACCTGAGTTTTATTGTGTCAGTTGCCAGTTATTTGAGGAGGTACTTGCAATGCTCACTGCTCTATGATGGCTAGGGCTGATGTTGAATCTTTGTTTTGCATGCTTCCCCTTTATCCATATTCATTCTGTTTCTGGGTTTTTATATGGAGGATTGGTACTCTGTTGACAAGTGTCTTCCCATGGAGTGCTCGGCAATCTGTGAAAATTGTGTGAGATTCAGCATGTTCCTCCATTGGTATAATATGGCAGGTATCAGAGAGTTAGGAGTAGCCCATTGCTTGGGCTGTTGGACTTTGGGCCTGATTCAGAAATGGATGGTATAGCATTAAACACAATGTAAATGCAGCAGGTGTCGGTATGAAAGACACCTAGTTGCTGCATTTGCGATACCAGTGCACCATCCGTAGACACTGCCTTGGATCACCATTGCCACCGATGGTCACGATGGTTGCTCTATTGGCCAGACTGCGTAAGCTGAAGCTTATGTCAGCCTGGCTAATGCTTGGTCACTTGCAATGCCAGGAAATTGGTGTCCACCGATACAGACCCTAGCCTCATCCATCCCGGAATAGGGGGGATGTTCCCATTTCCATTAACGGTGGCCAGCCATGCCCCTGCTCTGCCCCCCAAATGCTGCAGCATGTCAATATTGCTGCAGCTAGAAGGGACTGTGAGTGAGCTTGCAGAATGGGTCCTGCACCTGTGCACACCCCTAAACATTGGAGATACAGTATATGCTAACCATCGAGTTAACTTACATCTCTGAAAAAGCCCTTTGTCTTTTATGTGATCCTGATAGGCAGGGTTTTATGTTGCAAGCTTGTATGCACTACAGAGGTTGTCAATCAGCCCCACCACTTCATCAGTTTGTCTGTGGAGATTAATCTAGACCTGATGGTTTGGGAGGAATTTGCGGAATTCTTCAGTGCAACACAATTCTAGTTTTCCGCTATGTGCCGATCTCTCTGATACAACTGTATTGTAACACTCTGTTGCTGATTCCCTTTCTCACTTGCTGTGGGATAAGTTTAGAAATGCAAACAAAAAGTAAGGTGGTCACTCACATCAGCTTAATGACATTACACAGGTGCTTGTAAAGGGCAGGGTTTATACTGAACTACAGAAAAAAAAGGGATTTTTCCCTCCAGCACACTGTAGCAATATCAGCAAAAATGCTTGAATCCTACATAATAGAAATTCAGAGGCATTCGTTACATACATTTGCAAATATATAAATAAGCACCAGGCCAAAGTGAAGGCTCCTCTATGCCGGCATCCCTAACATTATGGGGTTCACGTCCGAGGTGCAGGGAACCCCAAAAGAATCCAGCCAAGGACCATCCCCAGGGCATCACATGAAAAAGGGAAAAAAGGTGATAGTGAAGTGTTAAGTATAGATGTGTAAAGATAAATCAATAAGTGGTAATATAATGAGAAAGAGTTCAAATGACATAAATAATAGACAAACAAATATAAAAGTGATGAAAAATTATCTATGTGAATTAAGTGGTGATGCCTCAGACGTGAACCCCATAATGTTAGGGACGCCGGTATAGAGGAGCCTTGACGTTGGACCGGCGCATAAGTTTAGAAATGTCGGCCTCTTATGCTGCCCTTGTTGGTGAACTCTGTTCTTCATATTTTTGGCAAGTTATAAGGCCAGCACAGAAGTACTAGACCAGAGCACCACTGCCCCTTGTACTTTAAGGTATAACTGTTCAATTTGATAAATAAGAATGTTTCCTTGCTTTACACTCTGTACAGGTAAATTATTGCATCAGGTGATGATTTCTTTTATCTGGGACCTTTATATGGGTGGCTGCTCTACAGCTGTAGTCACCAGATTCCTTAGTGAGATCTCTGACTTTGCCCAACGTGCAATACCTTGGACAGCTGGATGTTGAGAGTTTCTTGATAATCAAGGCTCTCAAGGATTGGGTAGGGGTGCTCCTGCTTCCTGTGGATGCCAGGCATTCTATTGATTTCCATATCTTGCACTTGCTATCTGCATTGATGGTTATGATTTTGTTGTTAAATTTAGTTTTCACAGTTGTTTTTCACAGGGCTTCCCATGTCTCTAAATTGGAGGCACCATCCGTATGTAGTATTAGCTGTACCTTTTCCAAATATCTGGATTTCTCTCAAGGAATGTTGCAACTTCTAGATCTTCCAGATGTTGCTAGCCAAATATTATTTGGTGCAGTACCATGGCTCTGTTTGATAAACCTTGATGGAAACCAGCACAAATTGGATATCTGCTTTGATACATGTGGGGACCTGAGATTTTGGCCACTAATTGACATGTAGTCATGGCAAGGATATTGAGGTTTTTGCCTACTTTTTATATAGGGACCTGATTGGCTGTTGATACATTATTTCAGGATATATTAATCTCAGAGCATCCTCTCCTTCTCTCCTTTGTGGTTCTGTTCTATTTTAATTTCCCCTGAAGTTCTCCACAGGAGCCTTCTTCAATAGTGAACCTATTTGGAATTTTGGGCATTCCTTTGTGTTCTGGGTGTCTTAATCTACCCTCTCATCAGATCCAGTTACATTCGTGGGTTTATGGCAGGTTCACTGTCAGAGGAATAGGGGTTTGTTGTGGGGTACATTTAAAGATAGATTGCCAGTGGCAGCCATGGGTTTCTGGAAGTTCTGGTTGTTTACAAGGGAGATAGACATTTATGTACTTACATAAAGCCATTGTCATGGTATTTTGACTAGTTCAAATATTGTAATCTGACATTACCATTTTTGTGTGGCTAGGGGCCAAGTGGTGTTAAATCAGTTAATGGGATGATAATCTTTATCCATCTGGCAGAGTCCATCTGACAGCTGATGGCCTTTCTCTTTTACCAGGTGATGCTTTTATGATGTCGGCTGAGATTTCTTTCAGTTAGTGTTTTTGTGGGCTTGACTGCAGCTCATGGAGGGAGACTTGCAATGGTGTTGTAATGGGAAGAAGATTTGTGGTGCATAGCTGGAATGTTTTCCTCAGTAATGCTTGGTCAGTGACACTATCAGGCTGAATGAGCCATTCAGAGAAGTATATAGACTGCGCTTCTCAGAAGTTTGTTACTGTATGTATCTGGTAGTAATGATAGGGAGTTTGTAATGGCTTTGGAATTAATGGCTACAGAAGAGCTTGAAAATGTTGGTTGATCCTAGCATTTGATAGTGGTGTTGATTTTTTGTGGGAATTGATGTGATGAGTATGTGATCATTATTAAAATGAGGTAGGGTTTAGTTGTGGGGGTGGTTAAATGTATATGGCTGATGTGTAAGAACCAAGTGTGTGTGTGAACTAAGTTTGTGTGTTTCTTGGAGGCAAAAGTGAGTTGAAATGCCTATGTGAGGGGTGATTAGTATGTGTCTGAGATGTGGTGGTGTTTGCAGTTGATAGTGTGGTGCCAGGCGGGGGTGTGTTACTAGAGAGTTTGTTCAGGATGGTGTAGAGGGGAATCTGTTGGGAGGTGGGGACTGTACTGGCTGGGTGAGTAAATGTCAGTGTGACAGTGAATGTTTGGTTCAGTATGGGCTAACAAAACAAATCATAAGAAAATAAACCATAACCAAAAATAGATGCAAAGTAGTATTATTTGACCCTCAGGAAAATTATCACAAAAGGTCTTTCTACCAGGCTCCATTGCTGTTATGTATACCGCACTGGTCCTCACTGTCTGGATGCTCTCGCTCTAAAAGTATATGTAGAAAAGCTTAACTTTGGAAATTAGCCTATTGATATGACACCCCTAGTGGTTTCAAAAAACAGGGAAAGGGAGTTGGAGAGGTTCAATGAGCACAGGATGAAGAAATATCATAGGTGTACAAAATAAAATATGATATAAAAAGTCGACAGTTATCAAGATCAAACCCTCTTATCAATTAGGGTGTAAAGAAATAACAGCATGGAGGTGCTCCTCTGAGAGCATAAATCAGTAGTAGCAGGGAAAAGGAGAAAAAAGAACTCTCTGGTTGGGGTCACTCAAATTAGTATTGTAATTAGTAGTTAATAAATAACATTTATTAGATATACATTAAAATAACTGCCATATTACAGTACAGATCCTAAATAAAAAAAATAATCTTATCAATAAACAGTGAAGGACAAAAAGAAACAAACTATGAAAAAAATTTATATCACTGGTATAGAAAGCAAAGTGAAATATTTATCAACGGGGCGACATCACAAAGTAAAATTACTCGGTGTAGTCCTCCAGCAAAGTCTCTGCGTACACCCACCTAGATATAAAATATCTGTTATCAATAAAGTGGTATAATCAAGCGCCGTATTCACACTGGTAGAGAATTCAACCGGTGTAATTAGACATGCCGTCTCAAATTAATACATGCACCAGCATAAAGGTTAATGCAAAAAATAATAAGGTTGTCATGGTGTCATCACCAATAAAATTGTGTGATTAAGCGCAGTATTCATACTAGTAAAGAAAATTTATATAACAGTGTAGAAAAACATCTTTCATCAATACATGCGCAAGCATATACATTAGTCCAATGACAAAAATAAATGTTTGTCATGGTATGATCATTTTTAAGATAAATCAGTTCAGTGACCTGTCAAAACATCAATAGACAGCTTTTATAGATAAATCTCTAAATAGAAAAATGAATGTCACACGGGTATCTGTAGGGAACTCCCAATATTCATATCTTCAAAATAGACAGAATAGAATAAGGAATCTGTGAAAAATATACAGATAAATAACTTGAATATCCGCATGTGAATCCACCAATTGCTGTGTATGCACAGTACTTACAGGTACCAGTGAAATAGATTGAATAGAAGTATAGGAGGGATATAAGTAAGATTACTCCCTTTATACGGTGTCAGGACAGAAGCTGCTGCTTGTCATTATGTATCACAGTGAATGGCATGTGAGCATGCTGTCAAGCTCACCCAAGGGTGTGAATGAGTATATTGAGCATCTGCTGTTAGGCCTGATGTGAAAAAGGGACCTGGTATAGAATAGTGCAGGAACCTGTTCAGATCAGACAATAATGAGAGTGCCCATTTGCTGGAGAACTACACCAGTAATTTTTCTTTCTGATGTCACCCCGTTGATAAATATTTCACTTTGCTTTCTATACCAGTGATATAAATTTTTTTCATAGTTTGTTTCTTTTTGTCCTTCACTGTTTATTGATAAGATTATTTTTTTTATTTAGGATCTGTACAGTAATATGCCAGTTATTTTAATGTATATCTAATAAATGTTATTTATTAACTACTAATTACAATACTAATTTGAGTGACCCCAACCAGAGAGTTCTTTTTTCTCCTTTTCCCTGCTACCCCTAGTGGTTTACCAACTATTTAAACTCCTGATAGTTCCCAGCCAGAACTGCTGTGGAACCTACAGCACCAGAGCAGCAGATTTTGCTTTATGTAAATCAGAGGATCTGAAAGCAGGAGGGCTCCAGCATACTGTGACCCCTGCCATGCTAAGTCTTACTTGATGCAAATACAGCAACGGGGCCCCTGCATCCTTGATGTCTAACCTCACACCTGTCATCGTTACTGTGGCACCATGCTGAGTGCCAGTGGTGTTTATTATTAGCTTCTCTAGTCCGCAGCCAATGATTGGCCAGTATGTCCACGTAGAGGTGACCACAGGAGACAGCTTTATTGCCACCTACAACCACACCTGCTCAGCTAGACATCGCCAATTCCTGGCGGCTGGGTAAGAGTGAATGAAGCTGTGATCGGTCGCCATCTGAATCCCCCGTCGGACCTCAGCAAATTGATGGAAATTAAAAATAAAATTTATAAAGACTAAAGGGTCTATTTACTAAGCAGTGTTAGGAGACAGGGTGAAAAGTGATAAGGTGCCAGCCAATCCGCTCCTCTATGCCATCTCACAGGCTGTATTTGAAAAATGACAGTTGGGAGCGGATTGGCTGGCACCTTATCACTTTTCACTCTGTCTCCTAACACTTCTTAGTAATTAGACCCCTAAGAATTGAAAGCACTGTGTATAAACAATTGTAATTTGCACAAAGTTAGTTCTTTCCAGTCTTGGGAAACTTCCAGAAAAAGAGGAAAAGCTACCAGCCGGCAGTTTCCAATAAAAAGACAAAACAGACCTCCTAAACCACAGTACAACTGACTAATGTCTTGTCAATCATTTGCAATAACCATAATTTAAAGCAGCAACTGAAAGACAGTCTCAAAGAGGGATCTAGCTAGAAATCACTTAGTGGTTTAATTACTGTATGCTCAGCCAGATCCTTGGCTTGCAATACCAAAGAATACGGTGTTGCTTCCCCAGACCTGACTGGTGTTACCTTTGGGAGAATATCCACAAAGTGCTTTCTTCTACTCAGTCACCCCTAAGAAGTCATTTGATTTAGTTACCTGGGACCACATTTTCAAACAATATATTAATTTAGCTTCCTGGGGGATTTTGTGTCTGTTTTGCTGGCTTTGGGCCTGATTCAGCATGGATCGCAATTGCAACAGCGTACACAGATCACCTGATTGTTGCATACTGTTCATGGGTATGCACCACACTGCACATACAGTGATCACACTGTGGAATTCATCACAGAGTGAGTGACAGGTTGTGAGTGTTTGGGGAGTGGTTTCAGAAGCACAGGTGTGCCTGTCTATTTGACTGCCGTTGCTTGGGAGTGCATAAATTAGCCACTGTGATTGCCTACTCAGCCTGTGTACTCACTGTGACGAGACTTGCAATTTCTAAAGGGTCTATTTCCAACACAACATATATTGTTTAGAAAACTAACAGGATTTTCGCTATCAAAGATACTTTTAATTTTAGAGGCACTCTTTTCAGTTTCAGCAGCTTAAGCATAACCATGGATTACCCACTTCTCACTCTTACATGTATCTTCAATCATGACATTATGCTTTCAGCAACTGCATCCTCATTGATCTTTTCACACTACTGACTCAGATATGTTAAACACCCTTTTATCTTTCACAAGCAATAACAAATTTAGGATTTATTTATCTAAAGCCTTTCTCCCCTCCAATACCAATACTATTTGTTTAAAGTATGAAGTGCTTGGCAAAATTATGGTCTGGATCTTATAGATGCCGTGTGTATTATATTCAATGGAATAGACCATGAGGGCTCTTAATTGAGCTAAGCTACAGAAAATTAATATTAAAACCTTGAAAAAGCTTATATATCTCATGCTTAAAGAAAACTTTTGGAGGGTGAGACTGGTCACTGTACCAAATGAAAACAAGCATAAACAATGTTTGTGCATAATATTTTTATTCGAAATTATGGGTGACTTTGTTAATGGATGGTAATAGAAAGGCTACATAAAAGTTATAAATTCTTGTGATTGCTCAGTTTGAGGACTAGCAAGCTATTGTTCCAAATAGTAAAAGCTATTCTCTTTTGTGGGTCTATTCATCATGGTAAAAATGTGAGAGGTGCTAATTATGTTTTGAACTCGCAACGAGATCAAAGTGAATTTTGGAGGCATTCATCGTGCGTCCTTTACTTAATGATCATTTCTGAAACGCTGCTCTTTCTGCAGAGACAGCTTTTCGGAAATGTGAAAAACTTCACCCTCTCTGCAACTGCTCTGCATGCACCTTCCCAATTACCAGTAACTATGAATCCCAATATCTCTCATTTCCTGGGGCCTAGGGACAACCTCCCAATAGCACTCTACATAGTAAGCTAAGAACTGGGTCCAGGAGCCCGCGTGGAACAGAATTAGAGGCTGTCAACCGAGGGGTATCTGGAACTTCCAGCCGGGCTTCTGGTTACCAATTAATGGTAACTTTGAACCCCGATATCTCAGGTTCCCTGGGAAGTGGAGACAAGTCTAAAACCAGCCACTGGAATCTGTGGGAAGAGGAGCTAGAAACTTTGAAATGCAGGATGTCAGAGTCCACGGCAGGAGTGGGATGCTTCAACTTTTACCCTGGTTCTGACTCAAATCCTGCATCCAAATCCTGTCCCAGCTACCCCTCAGCCGCTGCTTTTCAGTAGCTGCACAAGCTCCCCCTGCCCCTGCAGGCAACCACAAGAGGACTTGAGGAGGGAGCCTTAGACATTGCAGAGCAGCCAGAGGTAAGTAAATGCAGCTGGTATGCACAAATACAGTACGTATCACTCAAAAAGATTTTTCGGAACTTGATGAATTACATAATTTCTTTGTCCCCATATGGGGACTGTGGAAATTATGGTGGGGTGGAATTGTAACCAGGAAATATCTGTAATATCTCCTGCATTATAGGAATGATGAATGGCCCTGAACCTTCATTTTTACAAAAGTAGGGGAAAATTTAAATTTTCACCCACTTCTGTAGATATTAAGGGATGTTAAATGGACCATTTGGTGACAAATCTAATGTTGGCCAAAAAAATAGACCTCCTCATTTCCCCCCACTGTAGGCTGGTAAAGGTGGACCTATTAGATTGACTCTATTTTGAAAGAAGGGCAGCTATTCTAGGAAGTATATTTACTAAAGTTTGGGTTTTTAGAAGTGGAGATGTTGCCCATAGCAACCAATCAGGATCTATTTAACATTTATCTAGCATCTTATAGAATATAATAGCTAGAATATGATTGAATACTATGGGCGATATCTCCACTTTTAATATAACCATTAGTTTTAGAGAAGGGAGTTATTAATTTCTAAACTAAACCACAATTTTATTTAAATTCTATGCCAATGGATGAGCAAGAAGGGATGTGGTGAGGATCCCAAAAAGCGGAATGCCATCTGCTGGAACTCCGGCATCAGAATCCCAAACTCTGAGACAACACCAGCGCCAAAATCCCCACGTGACTAGGGATGCCGATGTAGGGATCACGACAGATGGCATCCCAATCATAAGGACACAGCGGAAAGGTGAGTATTAGCTGCGGGGGTGACTTAGGGGGTTGACTTAGGTTTAGGCACCCCAGGGGAAGTTAGCGTTAGGCTCCGGGCAGGGGGGAGGTTAGGGTTAGGCTCTGGGCAGGGGGCTTAGGGTTAGGCACAAAGTGGGGAGGATTAGGTTTAGGGTGCAGGTAGGGAGGGTTAGTATTAGGGTACAGGAAAGGAGAGTTAGGGTTGTGGGGTAAATAGGACAGGGGAACATTACTTACTGTTCCCCCATGGGATTAGATTCCATCCAGATACCGCTGTCAGTGTACTGACAGCCGGCATCCCGTCCATCGGTATTTCATACCGATTCCAGCAAGAAGCTATTGGCAAAGCCTTGGAATGATCAATTTTAACTTTTTTTTCATCATTTGTTTTCCTCCATCTGTGTCTATAGTCACCTTTACCATTATATAAAAAATTAAATCCAAAATTATTAAAATAATAATTCACACTATGGACCTGATTCTGAGTAACTTATAGTTCAGTATGCTTCTGCGAAGAGAGATTTTAAGCAAACTGTGCATGTGCAGTATCAAATTTATGCATTTTTGCACATCTTCAAGTGATTCTGAGTCTGACAGATATTAGCCAAATCTCTCTATCTGTGAAATGGACATTTATGGGCAACAACTGGATAGCAATGTTTTTTTTTTTTTAAATTATTTCTGCTTTGTTCTAAAAACTGATTTTAAGAATGGTCCTCAAAATATGATGAAGATGTCTTCTGCCTTTAGGAAGATAAATAATATTGTTTGGCAGTTGGTAAAATACTCATTTGATATATACTTTTTAAGCTCTCTGATTAAAAGTGGTAAATGTATGTTTTTAAATTAACATATAATATAATACAAGGGGTTAGCTCTCATGCATAACAACTTATGATCATTGGTGGTATGAGATATGGTCAATATCCCAGCAAAAGGGATGCCAGCACTGGTCAGAATCCCTTTGGGATGAATTGGAACACCAACTGCAAATCAGACCTTATCAACCAATGCCTGACCTTACCAATGCTCTTTTGGCTGAATGGATGTGTAGAAGGGGAGGAAGCATACCAGTCATGCCCACAATCACCTTCAGAAATCTACACCTCTCATAGTCAATATAGTGATGGTATTACTACACATAACCTTTCTTGTATCAAAAGTAGGTAAATTTGGGACACAGTGGGCTAATTCACCTATTGAGACATAAGATACATCTATATGAAAATTACCAATAGATGATCTCAATCTGGAGTTTAGAAGATAACATATATACTTAGTTTTTTTACTTGAAACTATTATTTGAAGATTTTCTTTCATTATGCTGACTCATATATTTTAATGAATATATTAATAAAGGTTATATTTTAGGAAAATCTTTTAACATAAAAGAGTGCCCCAAACAAAGAGTCTTCTTTTCTCTTCTCTGATATAGATGGGTTGATAGACTTGTCAATTTCCCGGCTCTTAGTCTGTAAGGGGCAGTACTTAGAATTCCCTACCATTTTTGCTCGACTTAGAATTTCCCTATCATTTCTTTAGAATTTATCCATTTTCAAACTCCAACCACATCTCTTGTTTATCTCTACTACCAGGTAAAAATTAAATAAAATGTAAAAATATCTTCCTATTTGTTCATGTATACCTTTTAACTCACTAGGTCTAATACCTTCAATATAATTATAACACACAGCCCTTTCCCCACTCCAAATGTCAAAGTTCAGACATTTATTTTGAATTCTTGATCGAAGATGAAGGAACTCATCATATAGCTGGTCAAGCATAGGTGTAATGTGATGAAACATATTCATGGCAAGCGTTTGAAAAAAATAGCTCACCTGAGGATAGTTTTAGCCCAAGGGTAAATCTGTGTTTTTGGCAGAGAATGGGTTTAAAATCAAATAAATAGCCTACCTTATACAGTTTATTAGGAACACTGTTCCACTGTAGCATTATAGCCATGTTACATCTGTCAAGAAATCATCTCACTCATGTCAATATATACGTATCCATAAGGTAATAATGCTCTCTTAGTAGAAATACTTATGCATTTGTCTTTTAAACATGTATTGCCCACAATAATGAAATGTAAAAAATAAACTAAATAAAGTAATTTTAAAATCAATTGATCAAAAAATATATATTGTATATTTATATTATCTAAGCACCAGCTTGGGGGTGAAGTTGCCACTAATAAATGGTTAAATTGAAATTAAATGTAAAATCATGTCTTGCTGAGTTTTTGATATATTATTTACACAATATTACTATTTCTTAAATAGTAATTACAGCAATGGTGAGCATTATATAAATAAAAGCGATATTTCCTAAAGTGATAAATATGTGGTCTGCCGACATTATGCAAGCACGCTGGGAAATAATTTAGTTTTTCATTATCTCTTCTTAGACAATCAGCAAGGACTCAATGGAGATTACTACAGGCATGTTTTCTGATCTAAAACTTTCTGTTTAAAGTGCTGAGTGCTAGAATTCAAACAGTTTAGTTCTTGGGCATGTGAAAGGTGGACATATATATTTTAATGCACAGTTAACATGTCTTAATATTTTTTTATTAATTACTTTTTACAGTGCCATATTTATTTTAATTGTGATGTACCTTGCATATGTCTAGATGTTGTTTAAAATCTAAATTTATTCAAACATTAGATTGAATGGGATTACAATTAAGTAATTTAAACAATTTAAATGTGATATATTAAGTTAATGGAAATTAAGCTTGGTCAGTGATGCTTCCCTGAGGTATTTCCTTTTGTTTTCTACCAATAATCCTTTCTGACAAGGTTCCAAGTATCAGGACTTGTTTATCTATATCATATGAAGACTAGAGGTAAAAGACAATTAAATCAGGTTATTATGCAAATAAGTGTAAAGCACATATATTTAAGCAGTTGTGAGAGATTATATTAAACATTCTAGCACAAACATCATAGAAAAGGCCAGTTTAGTGCAGCTCAGCTTTAACATATTGATTGTTACTGTCTTTTATTCTTATTGGTGGCATCACCACTTCACCACTATTTCTCCCCTGTAAATTGTCCATAATTTCGATGTAAACAGCAATGGCAGAGAGTTGTTGTTTAATGTTTTTGTTTAATTTTAAGCCCTGTTTATATGATTGCATTACACTTATTGATATCTCCATTATCCTACTCAACCTTGATGGATGCAGGTATGTGTAAAGATCTATAGTTCTTATTCAGATGTGGACACACTAGCTATTGCAGCTACTAACATGGTAGAAGTTGCGATATCTCTAATATGGTAATGCAGCAGCAGGCATCATGGTTCCTGCATGCATTACTGATCCAAGCTGTGTTCTAGAACGCAACCTCAGATCATCTGCAATCCCATCAGCCGGCTAAGTGACACAATAGTAGAGATGTGCGCCGACCCTCATGTTTTGGTTTTGAATCTGGATCTCCCCTGGTTTTGGATCTGGATTAGTTTTGCCAAAACCTCACCTCTGTGTTTTGTTTTTTGTTTTGGATCTGGATTTTTTCTTAAAAAAAATCATAAAAACAGCTAAAATCACATAAGGCCTGTTTTTGTTCCTACAGTATTATTAACCTCAATAACATTAATTTCCACTCATTTCCAGTTAATATTGACCACCACATAGCTCACTATATTGTTTTCATCCAGTTTAGACCCAAAATTTGCACCAAGCTAGCTGCCTGACTAAGCTAAGTGGCAGTAGTGGGTGGCACTAACACCTGGTAGTTCAACTTCCAACATGGCACATCAGGAAACAAATGTTTATATTATTCAATAGAGGCCTGAGTGAGTTGGAGTATGTATGTAGTTGAAGGCAGGGCAGGGACAGGAAGGGTTGATCATTAGTAAATTTAATTTCATTTTTTGATTCCGAAAGAAAATTATGAGAGAAGGGGAGGAGGCTTTTACAAAAAATATATTTGACACATTCACATCAGTCCTTGCCCCAGAAGAATCCTTGAGGGCCATGCCTGCTGCTGCTGTTCGGAGTGGATTTTCTCATGAGAGAAGGGGACCATGAAGACTTCTAGTAGTGCTTTCCACATGAAAAAGCATTTCCCAACCTGTACAGGGACATTAAAAAAACATAGTTAGTTAGTGGCCTCCAAACTGCCACTTAACCAGCACAAAGATATTTAGGGGTAAATTTAATTTACTAAAGTGAGAGTTTTTAGAAATGCATTTAGAAATGATGTTGCGCATAGCAACCAATCAGATTCTACTTAACTAGTCACTTTCTAGAAGATAATAGCTAGAATCTGATTATTTTCTTTGGGCAAGCAACATCACATAACTTCTAAAACTCACTTCTAAAAACTCTCACTTTAGTAAATTAAATTTACTCCTTAAGGTCTTACGCTGTGTCTTTCTGAGAATCCTGCACCAACAATTGACTGTAAAATAATCCTTTGCAAAACTTCCACATTCTGGGCTTCCACCATCTGGGCTGGTGCTGTCTGCTGTGTCCATCTGGGCTGGTGCTATGGTGCTGTCTGCTGTGCCCATCTGGGCTGGTGCTGTCTGCTGTGTCCATCTGGGCTGATGCTGTCTGCTGTGTCCATCTGGGCTGGTGCTGTCTGCTGTGTCCATCTGGGCTGGTGCTGTCTGCTGTGTCCATCTGGGCAGGTGCTATCTGCTGTGTCCATCTGGGCTGCTGTGCTTTGTCCATCTGGGCAGGTAGCATGCTGCTTTTGTCGTTAATCACTGCTGCCTTGGTCAGGGGTGCTCGGGCCCCAAGTTGTGGACCAAAAAAAAAAATCTATATAATAAAAAGTGTATTTTTTTGTGTGTGCATGTGCATTAGCCGCACTTATTATCAGACAGCAACCTAGAGCTGCCTGAGTTGTGAATCGCTGCTGCCTCAGTCAGGGGTGATCCTGGCCCCAAGTTGTGGACCAAAAAAAAAAATCTATATAATAAAAAGTGTATTGTTTTTGTGTGTGTGTGCGTTAGCCACACTTATTATCAGACAGCAACCTAGTGCTGCCGTGTCGTCAATCGCTGCTGCCTTGGTCAGGGGTGCTGCGGGCCCCAAGTTGTGGACCAAAAAAAATAAATCTATATAATAAAAAGTGTCTTTTTTTTGTGTGTGTGCTTGTGCGTTAGCCGCAACTTGGCAACACTATTGCTGCTTGCTTGGTGACTCTGCTGCAAGACCGCAGTGAATATGGAGGGCAGTCACATAACAGGAGAGCAAGAACCTCATGTTGTAGCTGCCAGCAGCAGTCATGATGATGCAAGGCCGTCAAAGTCCTCGTCCCCTATGACGGCCGATGTCCAAGGGCTTAAGTCAGGCCATGGATATGGAAAATCAACTTCTTTTACTTTATTAAAGAAAAAAATTCTAAAGACAGCTCCGGAAGAACCAACTGTGTGCTCCGAGAAATCAAAATCACAAATCCCCGAGGAGAGTACAAGTGTGTCCGCGGTTGCATTGTGTGAGCCAGACCTTTCAAATAGTGTACTTGAGGATCCTCCTTCCAACATTTGTGTGCCCTCTGTTAATGTGGGGAAGGGCAGTCAACATATTGCTGACCTTGTCATCGAAGATGCTTCTGTGAAATTCCACATGGAGGATGATGAGGATATTTTGGTAGTTGCCGCTAAGGATGATGAGGTTGTTGATGAGGATGTTGATGATGAGGATGTTGATGCCGAGAATGTCGTTTGTGTAAGTCAGGTAACAGTTGTTGCTCATGGTATGAAAAAGCCCATTGAAGTTGTCATGCCGGGGCAAAAGACAAAAAAAAATCACTTCTCATGTGTGGAATTATTTCCACCCAAATCCAGACAACAGTTGTCAAGCCATCTGTAACCAATGCCAAGCAAGAGTGAGTAGAGGTAAGGACCTTAACCATCTAGGAACCTCCTCCTTGTTACGTCACTTGGAGCGCATTAATCAAATTCCAAAGTATATGCCGCCAAGTTCCAAAACTAAAAATGTAACAATGAATCCAGTGTCACCTACCTGCTCCCTCTCTGTGGGATCCAAGTGCCTTCGATCTCCACCACCAACACCTGCATCGTTATCCTCATTTGTCATTGGAAGTAGTCTTGCTGCATCCGATGTTATAAGCATGATTGACTCCTCTCCTCTCCATGATTCCTCAGAAGGAGCCTTGATGACTATGCCTGTTGCTGCTGCTGTGAGTGGATCTTCATCCCAGAAGGGGACCAGAAGGAAGACTACTTGTAGTACTGTAACCAAACAATTAACTGTCAAACAATCCTTTGCAAGGGCGAACAAGTATGACAGCAGTCACCCAATTGCACAGCGGATTACTGACGCCATAACAGCTATGCTGGTATTACATGTATGTCCAGTATCCACCATTAATGCAGTGGGTTTTAGAGAGTTAATTAAGGTCCTGTGTCCCCGCGACCAGATCCCTTCTAGATTCCAATTTGCTAGAACAGCAATTCCCAGTCTGTACAAGGACATTAAAAAAAACCTTATTAATGTCCTCCAAAATGCCGTTGTGCCCACTGTCCAATTTACCACTGATATGTGGACAAGTGGGACAGGGCAAACTAAAGATTACATGACTGTGACAGCCCACTGGGTAGGTGTATTGCCTACAACAGCAACAGCAGCAGCAACATCTACCAAATGCCAGTTGATTCAGAGGCAGGCTACTCTTTGTATAACTGGTTTCACTAAGAGGCATACTGCCTAGAACCTCTTAGTAAAACTCAGGGAAATCATTGCAAAATGGCTTAACCCACTTGGACTCTCCTCAGGATTTGTTTCTGACAATGCCAGCAATATTGTGAGAGCATTACATCTGGGCAAATTCCAACAAGTCCCATGTTTTGCTCACACAATTAATTTGGTGGTGCAACATTTTTGGAAAAATGACAGGGGCGTTCAGGAGATGTTCTCGGTGGCCTGGAAAATTTTGGGACATTTTAGACATTTGGCAACTGCTTGTCAAAGATTGCATGACCAGCAGATACTGTTGAATTTGCTCTGCCATCAGCTGAAACAAGAAGTAGTAACTAGGTGTAATTCTACCCTCTATATGCCTCAGTGGATGGAGGAGCAGCAAAAGGCTATCCAGGGCTACACAACGTCCTATGACTTAGGCCGTGGAGTGGGAATGCACCATATCAATCTCAGTGAAGAATAATTTCCGTGTTGTGGAAGATTCTCAAACCTTTTGAACTTGCCACATGTGAAGTTAGTTCAGGTGCTGCCAGCTTGAGTCAGGTCATTCCCCTCATAAGACTTTTGCAAAAACAGCTGGAGAAACTGAAAGAGGAGCTGAAGTGGAGCAATTCCGCTAAGTATGTCAGACTGGTGGATCAAGCCCTTGATTCACTTTGCAAGGATCCAAGGGTCGTCAATCTCTTGAAATCAGATCAATATATTTTGGCGACAATACTTGATCCTAGGTTTAAGTCATGCCTTGTGTCTTTTTTTCCAATGGACATAAATCTGAAAAGATGCAAGAGCTCTTGGTTAAAAAATTGTCAGCTGAAGCGGCACGTGACACGCCATCATCTTCTTTAGTTTCTGTGGCTGCTAGGAAAAAACTACATTTTCCCTACAGAATTCCTGCTGGTCATGCAGATCAGTCACCAAAAAATGACATCTGGTCGGGCCTGAGAGAACTTCCTACTAATAGTGACATGTCTACTGTGACTATGTCTGATATGGTCACCATTCACAGAATGGTGGATGACTATTTTTCGAATAACATCCAAATAAGCATGTCAGACAGTCCCTTTCAGTACTAGCAGGAAAGAGAGGCAATTTGGAGGCCCATACACAAACTGGTTTTGCATTACTTAAGTTGCCAAGCCTCCAGTGTGTACTCTGAAAGAGTTTTCAGTGCAGCTGGCAACCTTGTCAGTGATCGGCGTAGGAGCTTACTTTCTCAAAATGTGGAAAAGATGATGTTCATTAAAATGAATTACAAATTCCACTAGGAAGACCTCTATCAACAATTACATAAAAAAAATACAGAGGCGCCTATGGTGGATTCCAGAAGGGAACAAATTAATAATGTGTGAAGAAGAGGATGTACACACTGATGGGGATGACGAGGATGAGGACGACGACATCTGATGTCATGTAAAGCCAGTTTGTGTATGGGATAATTTCCATATCCAATCACATTGGCAGCTTGTTTTATGGGGGTCCAAACAAACCAATCATTTCAGCCACAATTGGCAGTCCCTGTCGCTGAAATGATTGGTTTGTTAAGCTGTGAATGTCCTGTTTCATGTACAACATAAGGGTGGGTGGGAGGACCCAAGGAGTATTCCATCTTGCACCTCTTTTCTCTGCATTATGTGCTGTTTGGGGCATTGCTGCCTCACATTTTGAATTTGATTGTTTATGAATGTCCAGAAATATTAATGGCCACACTCAGCATCTCCTGTATGCCCCTTTCATTTTTGAAAATGGCCACATGTTAGAGCCGCCCACTGCTGTCACTTATTTTAGTCAGCCAGCTAGCTGGATGCAACATTTTTTCCCTAGGCCTAACCTAGATGAAAAAAATCAATATTGTGATTTGTGAGCTGTGAGGTGGTCAAAATTGACTGCAAATGACTGGGATTAAATGTTATTAAGGTTAATAATACTGTAGGAACAAAATCAGGCCCAAATTATGTGTTTTTTACCTGTTTTTATAATTTTTTGAGAAAAGATCCAGATCCAAAACCAAAACACGGAAGGGTGGTTTTGCAAAACCAGATCCAGATCCAAAACACGAAGGAGATACAGCTCCAAAACCGAAAACAAAATCAAAACACGGGGGTCACCGCACATCCCTAATTTAGAGGTAACTGTTTTATTCATACATTATGTGTTACTGTTCCTGACAAAGGTGTGATAAAGCACTAAAACACTGACAACTAAAACACAGCCGAAAGTTTCATTTATAAATCTGGAGTGCTGCCATTCTTCTGTATTTACCTACTTCAGCTTCACGCTGATAATTTGGAGGGCAACCGGCATGTAGATCAAACCATTGAGTGCCAGACTATATATGAATATAAATAATATATAAATATATATATATTCATCCATATAAACCTGACACCCACATTCGGTGTAAAAAATGCTTGCTACGGTGCCATTCCAGAGTGCAGCAATCACTCCTATATACGCAGAAACAGGACGGCACTCAGTCCTCTTACAATCACCTTTAAAATGTTCCTTTATTGATCGAACGGTTCGGGGGTCCCCCCTTCATCAGAGACAGCAGTTTACAACAAATGACATGCAAACAGACATATATATCCACAATAATCATTACCATTAAACTCACCTGCCTCAGACTCCCCGAGCAGCATGCCCCGATTAGATGTCACAGAGCCCGTGACGTCATCAGCTGGCATCTGCCCATGAGGATTACACAATGTACAAGTTACTTAGCAACGAGTTACAACAACTCTATGTACACACAAAACAATTAAATAAGAGAAACACTTACATATACAGTAATACAACAATATAAAAGCAGTGCATATCAGATTAACTAGTGCAATCAATAAAAACAAAGATGTCCCTGCTTCACCACGGCATCCTGGGTAGGCTAATCATGCTATGTTGAATCATATAGTATCTAATGCGCTTCCCCTTGTGGTTTAGTGATGATGTCTACTAATCATCATCACTACACCACAAGGGGAAGCGCATTAGATACTGTATAAGTCAATGTATTCTCTCCAAAAGGGATTGGCACCCTCTCATCTAAGTGCTGCACACCCCGGCCAGTTAACCCCAGTGCGCAGGAATAACCAAGCTTTTGTTGATAATCATACTATGTATTTCAAACAAGTCTGCAACACAAGTATCACCGATATATAAGGAACATTGTATATTAAAGAAAACTTTGTAAACCAAGGGTCTTATTAAGGCACCTGCAATGTTATCCAGTGTAAATATCCATTAACTCTCTTTTTTCATTATTATTTTATTTCTATACCTATCTATTGGTAAAGGAGGCACATGATCAATGATTATAGCTCTTATTGATGCTACCACATGTTTAAATTGAGCACAATGACAAGCTACTGGTTGTTTGCTAAATCCGCTCTCCGTGGCTTGTATGCCAGTACGTTGGAGAGACATTCGTTCTTTGAATTGATGCTGTGTCTTCCCCACTTACAAAAAGCCACAAGGACAGGTAAGCATATATAACATACTTTGTGTGACAAGAATCACATATACCGGGTAAAATCCATCAGCAGCTTAATTTCTCCCCACAGGCAGGAATACAGGATATAGTAGTTTTCACAGGCAAGATGTTACACAAAGTCTATCAAACAGCAATATATTTCCTCAGGACATGCAGGTCAATGACCCCTAGCACTGGTCACCCCCAGGCCTATAACCTGGGCGACTATCTCACAGTCAGGACCAGTTTCCCCAGTGTCTCTGTAGTTCTTAAACCAGCCTCACAGAGGTGTCTGTAATTAGTAGAGATGTGCGCTGACTCCCGTGTTTTGGTTTTGGATTTGGAACTGGATCTACCCTGGTTTTGGATCGGGATTGGTTTTGCCACAACCTCACCTCCGTGTTTTGTTTTCTTGTTTTGGTGTTGGATCTGAATTTTTTTCTTAAAAAAAATTATAAAAACAGCTAAAATCACATAAAACGGGCCTGTTTTTGTTCCTACAGTATAAATAACCTCAATAACATTTATTTAGAGTAATTTCCAATCAATTTTGACTACCTCACAATATTATTTGCTTCATCTAGTTAAGGCCAAAAGGTTGCATCCAGCTAGCTGGCTGACTAAGCTAAGTGACACAGTGGGCGGCACTAACATGTGGCAGTTCAGTTTCTAATTTCCAACACGGATACAGTGGGTTATACAGTGTGGGTTGGATACACCAAAAGTGCACTTACTGTGACAGCAGTTTCGGCAGAGCGGGGTTGCTGACAGTGTCCTCCTCAGTACATGGAATAGCAGTGCTGTGGTGCTGTCAGTGTCCTCAGTGAAGGATACCAGTGCTGTCAGCAGTGTGGGGGTGCCAGAAGTGTCTTTAGTGCAAGTTTGCTGGCTGTGTCAGCAGTGCAGGGAAGCCAGCAGTATCTTAGTGCAGGTTTGCTGGCAGTGTCGGCAGTGGGGGGTGCCAGCGGTGTCTTAGTTCAGGTTTGCTGGCTGTGTCAGTAGTGTGGGGGTGCCAGCGGTGTCTTAGTGCAGGTTTGCTGGCTGTGTCGGCAGTGGGGGGTGCCAGCGGTGTCTTAGTTCAGGTTTGCTGGCTGTGTCAGCAGTGTGGGGGTGCCAGCGGTGTCCTCATTGCAGGTTTGCTGACTGTGTCGGCAGTGCGGGGATGCCAGCGGTGTCTTGGTGCAGGTTTGCTGGCTGTGTCGGCAGTGTAGGGGTGCCAGCGGTGTCTTAGTGCAGGTTTGCTGGCTGTGTCGGCAGTGCGGGGGTGCCAGCGGTGTCCTCATTGCAGGTTTGCTGACTGTGTCGGCAGTGAAGAGTTGTTCTCAATGCAGGGTGCCGGCGGTGTCGGCAGAGTGGGGGTGCCAGCGGTGTCCACAGTGCATGTTTGCTGACTGTGTCGGCAGTGCAGGGGTGCTGGTGGTGTCCAAAGTGTGGGAGTGTCGGCAGTGTTGGCAATGTGGGGGTCACTGACGGTGTCCTTAGTACGTTGGGCAGCAGTGCAGGAGTGTCGGCAGTGGTGGTGTCAGCGGAGGGGGATGCTGCCAGTGGGGGTACCAGTGGTGTCGGCAGTGGGGGGTGTCAGCGGCGGGGGATGATGGGCGCCATCTTCTTTTTTTTCTTTTGTGCTGTTTTTAATGGGCTTAATGCTGATTTGCTGAGAGTCATGACAGACTGCTCTCTCAGCCAATCAGCGTTAAGCCCGCTGAAAACAAAACCTCGCGACTCGACAGAGGTTTTGCCTCGGGTCAGGGATCCGGGGCAGGCAGGGAGATCCGAGCTGCGCTGGGATCGCCCCGTATCCCCCAAATTCGAGAAGCGGTTGGGTTCGGATCTCTTAGATCCAAACCCTCTCATCTCTAGTAATTAGCTGCCTTTCTAAACTCTGATTGAGGCAATACCTGAAATGGACATTGCACATTCCTAATGCCTTTGCTCTGCCAAACCTTGGATACCTGGATTTTCCACATTTACTTAATGTGGAATTATGCTGACCCTGTCACACTCCTCCCTCTTTAGCTTCAACCACCCTGGTGAAGCTAAAACACTTTCAGGTGAGCTATCTGCTTAACCCACATCTATTTGTGCCAAACGTCTGGGCACACAGCTCTCTACCATTTTCCACGGTTCACCATCCTCACCCTCTTCCTCCTCCTCCTCCTCTAGCTTTACTTTGGGGTTGCTTGGAGGATCGGGCCCAAAAAACCTTCTCGAAAGGGCATCAGCATTGAGGTGCTGTTTCCCCAGACGATGCTGTTCCTCAAACTTAAATGGCTGCAAAGACAAAAACAAGCGGGTTACACAAGCCTTCACTTCTTTGTTCATGTGCATCCACTTTAAAGGGGCATGATCTGTAACCAACAAAAACTCCTGCCCCAACAAATAATACTTTAACGAGTCTACTGCCCACGTAATCGCCAAGCACTCTTGCTCCACAGTTGGGTACTTTTGCTCCCTGGGCAGCAATTTCCAGCTAAGGTAGAGAGGATGGGTTTCTCTTCCTCTTATACCACTTGGGAAAGGACTGCCCCCAATCCCATACCTGAGTCATCTGTCTGCAATATAAACTGTTTTTTAAAGTTAGGAGCCTACAAAACAGGTTCTCCACACAAGGCACACAAGGCGCACCTTAAATCCTGCCATGCAGCTTCTGCTTCTATAGACTATACTATATTGTCTTTGGACTGTTTTTTAAGACACTCAGTTAATGATGCTGCCCTAGTGCCGAAATCCCGAATGAATGTGTGTTAGTAACCCATTAGGCCAAGGAAAGTTCTGAGCTGGGATTTACATTTGGGTTTAGGCTACAATATCTGCCTACAATACTGTATATCCCAAATATTTAGCATCCACCATACTAATGGCACACTTCTCTGGATTAGCAGTAAACCTATGTGCCCGTAAAGACCGTAACACTGCCTCTACTCTTTCAAGGTGTGACTCCCAGACAGGGCTAAAGATGACTATGTCATGTAGATATTCAGCTGCATATTCCTTGTGAGGTCACAGTAACCTGTTCATAGCCCTCTGGAAGGTTGCCGGAGCCCCATGCAAACCAAACAGCAACATTTTATACTGAAACAAACCTTCTGGGGTAGAGAAGGCTGTTTTGGCCTTAGCCAGTCTTAGTTAAAGGAATCTGCCAATACCCTTTTGTCAAAACTAGGGTTTTGAGATACTGGCTGTTTGCTAAATTCTTCACCAGTTCATCCACCTGGGGCATAGGATAGGAATCAAACTATGATACTTTATTTAATTTGCAAAAATCATTGCAGAATCTTAAAGCACCTGAATGTTTAGGCACTAAAACTATGGGATTATTCCATTCACTATTTGATTCCTCTATGACCCCTAGGTGCAGCATCTCCTCTGCTTCCTGTTTAACCGCTGCCTGCTTTGCCTCGGGTATACAGTATAGCATTTGTTTTATTTTACCACCCAGTAGGAGTAACTATATCATGCTGGATAATTTGGGATTTCCCTGGAATGGCAGAGAACACATGTTTGTGCCGTGCTACTAAACTTCAATGGGTACCTGACATTCCAGGGTTTTCTTGGCAATCAAAGAAGGCTAACCAGTGCTCTCTTTCCAAGGTTTTAACAGGTTTACATGGTAGATTTGCACATCTTTCCTTCTAGCTTCCTGTCAAACCTTTTAATTAACAGGTCCAACTGCCTCTACAACTTCATAAGGGCCTTGCCACTGGGCATACATTTTGCTTTCAGTGGTGGGTACCAGAACCAGTACCTTGTCTCCCGGTTTAAAAGAATAATTAACCGCAGTCACGTCATATCAACATGTTTGCCGCTGTTGTGCCCTATCCATGTGCTCGTTCTTGAGTGGCGCAATTTACCTTAAACAGCCATACAATTGGGTCACAAAATGAAAAATGTTAGGCTCTTGGCATGACTGTTGTTCCCACCATTCTTTCAACAGATCTAAAATTCCTCTAGGTTGCGTCCCATATAGGAGCTCAAAGGGAGTAAGGACCTCATTCAGAGTCGGTCGAAGTGGCCGCATGGTCGTACGGGAAAAGGGGCCGGATATGCAAATGATTCCCTCGCAAGTTGCGTCCCTAAGTTCGGATCGGCAGCTGGCCGACCAAGGGGAGGAAGCGGTCGGAAGACAAAAAAATACGCCCCCTTCTCGTACGCATTGAACATCATCTCCGGGCATATAAGGATTAATCGAGACCATCGGCAACCATCGAAACCGGTCGTAGAGCTTAAGGTTGACCATACCCTCTCTTAAGCTCTACGATCATGTCAGTGTAAAAACCTCCCATATCACATGTGCCATGACGCTACTTTGTTAATTATGCACTCCCATAAACCGTATGCACTCCCACAAAACACTGTTCACATAATTAGGCATGCCTGCGTTCGGATCTCCACTCCCCCGTTTTCAAGCACCTTCCCCTGTTACCACCCACAAACGCCTCATTCTGTCATTCTAACTACTGACCTGGCTGTGTTCCAGGAGAGAGAAATTTCTGATCGTAGCGGCTAGTTTGTGCACGCGCATTGCGAACTTTATGCATGCGCAGTATAGCGAACATCAGTGGCGTACGACCGTGCGGCCGCTTCGACCGACTCTGAATGAGGTCCTAAATCCTGTAGAGGATTGGGGTAACTCTCTAACTCTTGCACTGCAAACATTAAAGAGGGTAGCAGTAAGTTCCAATCTCACTTTTCCTCCCGCCCTTTTTATCATTTGTTTAAGGGTCTGGTTAAAGCGTTCAACGAGCCCATTTGTTTGTAGGTGGTAAACTGAAGTAGTAATCCGATCTACCTTTAACAGTCGGCAGATATCTTTCATTAATTTATAGACAAAAGGGGTACCTTGGTCTGTTAAGACCTCCTTTGGTATTCCCAAGCGGGTATATAGGATCAATAATTCCTGGGCAATAGCGCTTTTTTCATGTTATGTAGCGGGATGGCCTCCGGGTACTTTGTGGCATAATCTACCACCACTAATATGTATTGATGCCCATGAGCAGATTTTTCAACTGGCCCTGTCAGATCCATACCAATTCCCTCAAAAGGTACAGAAATGACAGAGAGGGTAACCAAGGGTGCCCGAAACCCTGGCCGTGTTGCTCTCTTCTGAGACACTGGACATTTTTGACAATACTTTTTTACTGCTGCATGAATGCTGGGCCAGAAGAATCTTAACTGAATACGCTTGAGAGTTTTCTCCTCCCCCAAATGGCCACCCCACAGGTATGTATGAGCTGCTCTTAACACCAACTGCTCGTGTTTCCATGGAACCAACAATTGGTCTGCTTTCTTACCCTGCAAATATGTTACACAGTATAAGAAATCATTTTTCAATGCAAAGTATGGTACACCTTCTGCTGGTAAAGCCATGATTACTCTATCATTTATCTCTACAACATTTTCAAGTGCATTTATCAAGTTCCCATCATTCTGCTGATCCTGGCCAAAGTCCTGCAAGGACACTTCCTTGCCGATGGGAACCCACTGTGTCTCGGTCTCACTCCCCTCCGGTTGGTCACTGGCCAAGGAGGACGCTACAGCCACCAAACATTGGGAAACAGCAGAGCTTGCCATATGGGACATTCTGATGTGGACCTTCTGCAGTCATCATGCCATGTAACCACCTCTTGCAACAACAGAAAGTCCTGACCTAGGATCAATGGGTAGGGTGGCCTGTCGGCTACTGTGGCTACCACCTTCAGGGATTGCTTTTTGATCACTATTGGGATATGCACTTGGGGGCATTCTTCTACATTCCCATGTACACATATAATCTTTACCAGGGGTAGCACCTGATCAGCCCCAGGTGGTACCAGGTTGGCAGAGATGATGGTTAATTTGCTGCCAGTATCCACTAAGGCCCAGACCTCCTGGCTTTCCACTCGCACCATCAAACGAAACTAGGTGGTTTTCACCAGTGACGTGCTTCTAGCAGCCATGCTGACCACTGGTCGAGTTTGTTTTCCAGTGCTAGAGTACATTGGCTCACCCTGCTTTGGGCAGTGCCGGCGCAAATGACTGGGCTTGCTGCAGTCAAAACACACAACTGGAGGTGGGTTGTTGCCTTTAACAACTTGGACCTGGGTTCTAGGCTTGGGAACTGGCTGGAATCCCTGTTGCACTTTGTTTAACTTGCCAAGAGTCAGGTACCGTTCAATCACGCTAACTCCTCAAATGTTTGAGGATCAGCCTGTAGAGCCCACTTTTGCAACACATGATCTAGTACCTGCACAGCATGGTCCAAAGCTACCATCTCTGCTATACGCTGAGCAGATTTCTTATCCGGCTGCAACCACGCCTTATTAGTCTGGCTAATTTGGCCAGCTGGAAACTTGGAGCTTCAGATGAGTTTAGCTGCCATTCCTGAAACTCCTGAGCTTTGCTAGGTCCAGTCACTCCAACATTGCCTAATATGCCCTTTTTCAAGAGCATATAGGAGTTTGCCTCAGTCACGTTTAAATCAACATATGCTATCTGAGGTTCAAGTCTGGCAGCCCACTCCTCCTCAAGCCATTTTAAACATGCAGCAGTATGCTCAAAGGTGCAAAGCTTCAATGTCATCAGATGGAGTAAGCTTCTGTAACACCTCTCGCTCCTGCCCACCTTTCCTCACTTCAGTTAACTCTGTATGTAATAGCTGCATTTGGGTCTGCTGCCCTACAGCCAATTCAGCAAATACTTTAATCAATTCCTCCATATTACACTGCTTTATCCCTTTATGGACAAACTTAGCAGGCTTTATAAATTCTCTTTTTGCAGCCAGATCCCCAGCAATCTATAATAGCTGGCTTTAAAACTGCACTACATTCCCTGGACACTCAACCACATACACATGAATTAAGCAGTTTTATAGTGTGCACAATTTGCATATACACAGACAAATGATCACTGCGAACAACTGCCACTTTATGGCTTGCCTGCCACACTCACCTATCCAGCTGCTAGTAAAGCGACACAGACTCATCAAGTCGCTGGGCAGCAGGTAGCATACTGCAATGTGTCTCACTGTCGCTGTGGATGGATCCAGTCACTGTACACAGGCTCTTGCTGCAAAGTTATTTCTAGCAAATCCCTGTTCAGGTGCCAAATGTGGCAATAATCACATAGACTGGGTAAAATCACACACCACAGGCAGGTATGCAGGATATGGCAAGATGTTACACAAAGTCTTCCAAACAGCAATATATTTCCTCAGTTGACACACAGGTCCCGGACCCCTAACACTAGTCACCCCCAGGCCTATAACCTGGGAAACTATTTCACCAACAGGATCAGTTTCCCCAGTGTCTCTGCAGTTCTTAAACCAGCCTCACACAGGTGTCTGTAATCAGCTGCCTATCCAGACTCTAATTTAGGCAACACCTGAACTGGACATTCCTAATGCCTTTGCTCTGCCAAACCTGGGATATCTGGATATTCCCCATTTACTTCATGTGGAATTATGCTGACCCTGTCACACTAATCGAACAAGTCAGTGCAAAATTAAATTTATATATTTTCCCAGTATGTGGCTGAATAAAAGAATTAACAGTTGGTAAAGACCAACAGGTGACACATCCTAAACATCGATAGCAACCTGTTTTGTTGACGACTCATGTCAGTAATGTCCAATCGGACAATTTGAAATCTAACACTCTTATTCCTAGTGAAACTAGGTAATAATCTGGAACCCTGTAACGCAGACAATTCCTTGTCAGAATTAACAATGGGCCACCACTATTTAGCTTGTTTCACTGCATGTGTGCTGTGCAAACTGAATCTGTTCACCCAAGGGACGTCTGATTGGGACATGCTGCTCGGGGAGTGTGAGGCTGGCGTGTTGCAGGTGAGTGTAATGGTAATGATTATTGTGGATATATATGTCTGTTTGCAAGTAATTTTATTGTAAACTGCCGGCCCTGTTCTGTTTTCTGTATATATATATATATATATATATATATATATATATGTATATGTATATATATATATAGTATACTCTATATAAAATAATGTTATGACTTCTATTTGAATTTTCGGTTGTGTTTTGAAATATGATTTATGATATTACACCTATGTTTTGGTTTGGTAAATCTCCGAGTTTGAAAATCAGAGGAAGCTCTCACAGGAATGCTCGGACAGATATGATTCTAAAGCTGGGTGCACACGAAAAGATTTTCTGTCCAACCATCAAACTAGTTGATTGGTTGGAATGAAAATCTGGTAAGGTATGAAAGCAAATGACAATCAAGAATTTGCCCCCAAACGCCGGAAAATGGACAAAAACTGTTGTTTGAACAAATTCTTTAGATCAAGCATTTAACAAACTTGTCTGATGACCATTTTCATCTGTTTTCTGGCATTTAGGAGCAAATTGCTGACCACCAGTTACTCCATACGTTACCAGATTTTCATTCCAACCAATCAACTAGTTGGATGGTTGGACAAAAAATCTTTACGTGTGTATGCAGCTTTAGTAATTTAGCCATTAGAGCCCCTCAGGGATCTGTGAAGTTTGTGAACACACAATTTGTTTGTGAACACACAATTTGTTCTTTAGTCTTAGGGGGAAATGTAATAGAGTGCAACTTTGAAAGTGGTGTGAATTTGCTGCAAAAAACATGAGTTTGCACTCACTGGATGTAATATAGGGCCTGCTTGAGCAGTGCACGCAGATTCCCGATGTTTGGGAATCTGCGTAGACGCAGGACCCATTCTACGATGGTACAGAATGGATCCTGCTAAATTGCTCACAGACTGGCAGCAGACTGTCAGTGATTGACAGTCAGTGATTGACAGTCAGTGATTGACAGTCTGCTGCCATTTGTGGGCAGGGAGGGGGAGGCGATGCCCTCCATTTCCCAAAGCGGAGGCATGCCGCCATTGCGACAGAGTGAAGAAGCCAGGATCTCTGTCGGCTGACGGAGATTTCCTGGCCTCTTCCTTTAAACTACGGCAGCCTGCGTGCTGCTTTGCAATTACAGTCTGTGCAGAATCAGGCCCAAAGTGCATGAAGGTGCCTGAAACTCGCATCAAGCCTTCTTGTCTCATGCAAACTCAAAACATTCCTGGTTTTGTCTTTAAAGTAATTGCCGATTTAACTATAATGACTATCTTGCTGGAATCACGTTGACTCCCACAAATTGTGGGCTAATACATATGACCCTTAGGGGTCTATTTACTAAGCAATGTTAGGAGACAGAGGCCCGTATTCAATCTGAGGCGAAAAGTCCAGACTTTTCGCCTGCTGGACTTTTTGCCTCGTTCGGCTGTTTTCCAGGCGGAAAAGTATCGCACGTGTGCCTGCTATTCCCCATCTTCAATTCCAAGGTAGGCGAAATCGAGAACATGCGAAACTTTGATCGGCGAAAAAATATGGGAACTTTCGGGAAATAATTGTAGAACCCCCCTAAAGATGTCCACACGTGGGGGATCACTATGGGTACCCCCATTTTTGCCCGCGGCAGGTGTTTTTTTCCGGACTTTGAATAAGTGATGCAGAAGAGAACTTAGCTTTTTTTTATTTTTAAAATTGGTCCCATCAAATTTGGGGTACATGAAACTGGGTACTAGCATATTTTTAAGTCCCTAAACCAGTGGCTCCCAAACTTTTTTGAATCACGGCGCCCTCGAGTTATTTTCAAGGCACCCCGAGGCCAAAAGTTTGTTATTGAGAAATTAAAAAAAAAATTGTATTAAGTAAATTATTACTTAAGTAAATTAAGTAAATTGTGCTTACCTGTAAACCCTTAGGTTCAGTTATGTGTTTTTTTTTAAATTTTAAAAATTCGGCAAAAATGCACCTGCCGCTACTCTGCACAATGACGAAAACACCTGCCGCATATAAGGGAACCCCTGTGGATTTAATTTGTCTATTTTAGAAGTGGTTTTTATTTTTATTTTCTTTACTTTTTTATTTGCACATTTCGTTTGTGCATTCCCAAGGGTGCAGGCTATTTTTTAAGCCTGCACCCCTAAACCCCAAATCTGTACTTTTTTTCACCTACTAAAGGTAATTGAAAAATTATCCCTGTTTTTTTAAATGTCTTTTCGCACCTTATTTGAAAATAAATGGGAATTTTTGGGAAATATGCCTGGGACCCACTTAAAGATGTCCAGACATGGGGGATCACTATGGATACCCCTATTTTTGCTGAGGGAAGTCGGGGTTTATAATAGCCACGGCAGGTGCTATGAAGAAGTGGTGAAGAATAGCACTTAGAATTTTTTTGTGGGAAAAATAACTATTCTTATCAAATTTGTGGTACATGAAAATGGGGGTAAACATTTTTTTAAGTCGATAAAGTTATTTTTAAAATTCTGCAAATATGCACCTGCCACTTGTCCCCGCAATGAAAAAAACACCTGCCGCATACTTGGGACCTGACCTGAATTAATTTAGATAGTTTGGCACTTTGTTCCCCTATTTTTTTTTTAACCCCCAAAATTAAACTTAATTTTTTTGGAGAGTCCCGATTATTTTTAAACTTTTTCTTAAATGACAATCCCAGGGGCGCAGGCTATTTTTTGTAAGTCAGCACCCCTAAACCCCAATTCTGCACTTTTTTTTGCCAGCAAAAAGCTGGTGAAAACTTATCCCCATTTTTTAATCAATGACTATTCGCACCGGCGAAAAGTAATATGGGGATAATTCAAATAGGCAAAAATTACGTCATCGGCGATAAATTATCGCCGATTCTGACATTTCACCTCAAATTGAATACGACCAAGAGTGAAAAGAGATAAGGTACCAGCCAATCAGCTCCCAAATGTTATTTTTCAAACACAGCCTGTGACATGGCATTTGGGAACTGATTAACTGGTACCTAATCTAATTTCACTCTGTCACCTAACACTGATTTTCTGTCGCAATCCTGATCATTTCTGTTAGTTTGTCCTGTGTGATACCTCTGCAGTGTTTGTCTCGGTTAACACTGAGGTCCGCTCGCAATGTACATCACTCCCGGATAGTACAGAACTCAGCCCACGCAGTGCACATTGCATCCAGCTGGCTATGAGGTCTGTCCACACTGTTCCTACTCTGTGCTCTCAGTCTGTTTACTTAGCATTCTAACACTCAGTCTGAATAACAGAGTTCCCTCCAAAACTCAATATGGGTGCAGCCATGTTGACTTGGTCACCTGACACTCCTCCACCAGTCAAAGCGCTGCTCCAGACCAGCTGAACGCAACATCCAATCCCTGGGGATCCACCCCTATAAATTCCATTTCCTGACTGACTCCCATTGCCAGTACAACTTCTTCTGAAGTTACAGCTCTGTGTTGAGCTCCCAGGTACTCTGTATCTGCTTGGTCCCAGTTCCTCCAATCCAGTTCCAGTCTGGTGAATGCAGGTCTACATCACAGTGTTCCAATCTGGTCTAACTAAAAGACTTACTACTAGTATTACCATCCTTCCCAGCCGATACCTTAACCATTGGTTCCAGACGATACCTGTTTCCATCGGTTCTAGCCAGTACCTGTTACCATCGGTTCAAGCTGATATCTGTTACCATCGGTTCCAGCTGATACTTATTACCATCGGTTCTAGCTTATAGCTGTTACCATCAGTTCCAGATGATATTTGTTACCATCTGTTTCCGTTAATACCTCCAAACATTGTTCCCAATCCAAGACCTCCAAACATTGGTCCCAATCTGATTTCTCCAAACATTGGTTCCAATCCCATTCCTCCAAACATTGGTCCCAATCTGATTCTACTCATCAGTTCTACATCATCGATTCCAAACCGATCCTACTCATCAATTCAGCATGATTGGTCCCAAACCAATTCTACTCATCTATTCAGTATCATCAATTCCAATTCTATTCAACTCAGTTCCACATTATCGGTCCCAGTCCGATATCATCATTTTCAATTCTCATTCCAACCTGCTGCATAATAAAAACATTCCATTCCTGTCCCTGCTTACAAGCCCATCATCTACTGTAGTTCTTCTACCTCCTCACATCAGTCATGAGGAAGTCCTGGCTCAAGCCACCCAAATTCTTTCACGCCTCCCTAGTCTCCTCTTAGGTCTCCCACGTCTGTTCTGACCAACATCAACCCTCAGGCGTGACATTCTCTCTGTGGTTTATTTGGTCTCTTTTTGTTGTTAATTACATGATCCACATATACCATTTTCGGGAGTGTCAAATGATTAAATCTTTACATCTTTATGGTAGAGTATGGCTCACCCTTTTAGGTGCTCCCACCACTTCCAGTTGTATTTACTTATACCTCATTTACATCTGCAGACCCTTTTCAGACAGGTGGCCCGATCCGGCACTAATGCCGGGTCAATTATGTCACTGCCGTCACGTGATGAGCCAGCGTTTCCTGTGCAGTGAACGGGACCCGGGTTGCATCGACCCAGGAAACCTGTTCACACTACATCACAAGCTGGGTTGAACATGCGTTCAACCCTTCTCATTACCATGGTTAAAATGCCAGGTCGACCTGGCTTATTTCAACCTGACCCTTTCACAATGCACAGTAACCCGGGTTGCTGCGCATTCACGTGCAATAACTGGGTTTTTGCTTGTAGCGTGAAAGGGGTATTCATTTTCTGTGTTTCAGGAGGTTGTCCAGCTGTCCATTTCCTATTATATTATCTATTACAGGTAGTGCTGCAGAAAGATCTTCATCAGCTTAGGTGTATCAATTCCAATGTTTTTCACTCACAAAGGTAGTGAGCTTACTCAGGCAAAACATTTGTTTGAATTGGTTGATTCCATGGCCTTCCTTTTATAGTTTGTATTTCAGCTGTTGGTAGTCTCCTATTATAGCTGCTGTTAATCAACAAACACAATTGTGTACTAATGAACCTACAGGTCTGGCATTTTTTAAATTATGTCAATAAATATAATTAGTAATAAGTAAATACAATCAATAGATTTTTTTTCTAATTTCATAAGGGGGAAATTTGCTCTTATAGCAATATATATTGCATTCATACACTCCTATTGTTATTTTGCTTATAAAAGCATACATTGCCCTCCCCTTGTCTGTAGTCTCCTGATAATGCCACTTGTCTGTACTCTTCTTATGGTGACACTCTGGCCCTGATTCAGAGCCGGACGCTCTGACCAGAGCGCTCGCTCTGAATCAGGGCCGTCCTATTTAAATTTGGAGCGGCCTTTTGGACGCTCGCATAGCTGTGAGTCACCAGCCACACCTTATGCGAGCGTCCATGATGATGGTCGCGATGGTCAAGACCATCGCGAACATCGGGCTTGCGACGAGACCCTGCGGTAGGGTCTCTCTGCCGCAAGCCCTGGAGTGATTTTGGCTCTATCAGAGCCAAAATCACTCCCACTGACATCACTAGTGATGTCAGTGGGGCCGGCCCCAGACGGTAGGCGTTTCCATGGGAACGCCTCTGTCTGGCAGCCACGCTCCCGGCACGCCCACCGAAGGGGGCGTGCTGTCACTCACCATCGACAGCATGCCCCCTTTGGTGCGAGACCCGGAGCAACAGCTTGGCTGTCGCTATCCGGGTCTCGCGCATGCGCACGACAGAGCTCACTCCGTCGTGCGCATGCGCATTTGGGTACCATCGACCTTCTTGCGAGCGTCCTGTGCTCGTGAGCGGGTCTGAATGAGACCCTCTGTCTGTACTCTCCTAATAGTGCGCCCTGTCTGGACTATCCTCATAGTGACACCCTTATCTGCACTCTTTTCATACTACCCTTCTATTTGTATTCTCCTTATAGTGCCCCCTATCTGTACTCTACTCATCGTGCCACCCTATATGTGCTCTTCTCATAGTGTCCCTCTGTCTGTAATCTTCGTATAGCGCCCCCTATCAGAACAGTCATCATAGTGTTACCCTCTCCGCAGTCTCTTTATAGTGTCTCTCTTGTATTTTCTTTACTGAGCACCTCACCACCCATATGTTCCTTATTGATACCCTCCACACAATCCCAGTCTGTATATTCAGTCATTTCTTTAATGTGCTCTACACTCCTGACCCCTACTCCCATTTTTGGTTTACAGAGTGGTCTACTTACCAAAGAAAGTCCTTCTACTGTACTTCTGCTTGCTCCTCATTTCTCTCCACTCTTGGCTTCTGTCAGGAAACATTGGATAATATATGCATCATGTACGTAAGACTGCAAGGAGCATGGGGTTATCATCCTCAGGTGAGGTAGTGTGTGTTGTCAGAACAAACTGAAGAGGTCATGATGCCTTTTAGGAAGAGGTGCCGCTGGGGCACTGATGTGTGGTGAACCACCCCGTGTATTAGAATAGTCTGGGGCTCTCTGTAACTATGCCCCCGCCCAGGAGATTATGTGGACCTGGGGCCTTATTCAACTACGGCTTGATTTGCAAATCTGCTCTCAAGCAGCTTTGCAATTCCATCTGCGCAGATATGGTAATATAGCAGGAGGCATAACTCATCCTGCTGCATTACGTATCTGAGCTGCGTTGTCTAATGTGGCATCAGATACTCTGCGGAACATCGGCTGGCTAAAGTGACCCATAGGGTCATGCAGCTGGCCACCACAGATGAGAGGAAGAAGTCAGGAAATCTCCCTCAGCCGATGGAGATCCTGGCTTCTTCCCTCTCCCCCCAATGGCGGCAACACACCTCCATTTCAGGAATCGGAGGCCATCGCCGCCCCCTCCCCACCCACATACGGCAGTAGCCTGTCAATCACTGACAATCTGCTGCAAGTTTCCATGTGGGATTGCAGATTCGTTCATGTGCAGAACGGGTCATGTGCCGCCGCAGATTTCCAATCATCGGGAGTCTGCGTTCGCTAGTGTGCACTGCTGAATAAGGCCCCAGGTCCAATCCTGTATGTAAGCCCCCACATTAAAGCCCTTTCTGTGCCAGTGTTCTGGGTACATGCCCCACCCTTGTTACATCACTACATGTGCCATTTTCCTATGGATTTATGCAGCACTAGCGGTGGACTTCAGAGAAGTAATTATAATGCTTGGATGCAGGGTGTGTGGTCTTGGCCTCCCTAGACCCAGGGACACATGTGTGCACAGCTTGCACCCATTATAGATATACCCATGCATATAGCCAATGGATCTGGTGATCACCTCATTACTCAACTTTCTTTATAAAATGGAGAGATCTGAAGAAGCAACTCTAATTGAAAGCTTTACAGCTGCTATGCAAGAATTCCCCTGCAACTATTTGGAGTTCCTCACAGCGTAGGAACCCCAACCATTTGCAAGCATTATGCAGAATTCTGTATATTGTAGCAGGCACATGAGCAACAGAGCAAGAAAAAACCCACTATCCTGTAAATCACTACTAATGTGTTTGAATGTGCTAACTCATATTATACGTATGTTACCTTAGTTTGATGTGCTTATTAACTATGATAAATAATACTGTTGCGCTGTCAGATAAGCCGATGGTAAAGGGATGGTCAGTCCCAACAATAATCAAAGAAGGAAATGATCAAAAAACCAGCGCTATTAAATCCAGAAATAAAAAATAAAAAGTATGATGGACGGTTTTAGATGATTAAACAATGCATTTAATTCATTATCACAAAATGGTACACTAAGACCATTGCACACATTGCATAGTTAGGTTTGCAAATGTGTAATAATAAAACAACAAGAAATTAATGAAAGATACAAAAAACACAATCAAAATTTAAAAAGTATATCAAATAATAACAACTCCCAATTGATGTATACTGAGATTAGGACTCCCTCCTATATGTCCATATGGATATTAATAAGCAGCATGAGAAATTACAAGAATATTAATAAGCAGCACGAGAAATTACCAGTCCATAGAGTGTATTTCCAAACAGTCCTTTTAGCATCCACTGTGCATTTGAAAAAGCACTGTAGCAGCCAAGGATCCAGCTGAAGCCCCAGTGAAGGTCTTTGCTGGGGCTTCAGCTGGATCCTTGGCTGCTACAGTGCTTTTAACAGCTCTAGACAAAATAAAGTTTAAAGATTAAGATTCTCAGGACTCATTGCATTATTTTCCTGCCACTCCCCAATGTACTGGATATTCTCTGGACTAATTACTCAAACCTCCTTGACAAGGATTGCGGCGCTTCAAATACCAACTGGGTGTTATTTTCCTGTGTACCTACTCAAATGCACAGTGGATGCTAAAAGGAAAATACACTCTACGGACTGGTAATTTCTCGTGCTGCTTATTAATATCCATATGGACATATAGGAGGGAGTCCTAATCCCAGTATACATCAATTGGGAGTTGTTATTATTTGATATACTTTTTAAATTTTGATTGTGTTTTTTGTATCTTCCATTCATTTCTAAAGGGGGCACAGGTAATTATTATTGTTTGATTAAAAGGCGAACAGATTATTATTATATGAATAAAGAGGACACATATTATTAATAAACACTGGAATGATGTCTGTATTGTTTGGCAGTCATATTGGTACCTATAAGGGAGGGAGCCCAGAGAATATTTTTGCACCTGGCCCACCATTCTTTCAATGTATTGTTTTAAGTGAATAATATATTTGAATGAATCATTTAACGTAACAAAATCAAACTCAAACTAGATAAGACACATGAGACTGGAAAGAAAACTGCCTGTTGAGAATTTTAAAAATAACTAAAACTGAGAGGAGCTTTAAAAAAATGGTTTCAAATAAGCTCAATTATCTATGCTGTGGATATATTTCCAGAATCACTTGAATTAAAATCACAACCATTTTCTTCATGTAGTTAGTAATATTCAAAGAAATTGAGTGCTCATACCTCAGAGAAACAGGATACTATTTTCCGTTCATATTTGAAAAATGCATGAGGCTTAAAGCTCCATGGTGTATTAGTATCCTGGAGGTCTTTGTGTTGTCACAAGATGTGAGGCTTCAATGAAAGCTTTGCATTAGTTTTCTAGCACTTCTGTGAATCAGAGTTAAGGGGAAACATTAGATATTCCACACAGAAGATTAATACAGTTCCTTACTTAATACCTTAGCATGGAAATGGTAATATAAAACTTTTACTAAAGCCAGAGATTGGTGAATCTTGAAGTAGAAACCGTTTGTGTTATAAACTCATTAATAAAAATGTCCACATCAATTTGCATAATTAATCAAACATTTTGAATTAGCTATTTTCTAACTTTTATGGACACAAAAAAAAAATATTTTTTTTCTAATGTTGCTAAGTCTTGTTTTTTCCCCTTAGTTTAAAGAAAAAAATGTGTTTGCATTTCTCAAGGTCATTTGGACAACCTTCCTGGGAACTCACATTAATAAGATCATAGGACAAGCACTGAAAAAAATGCCTGTAGCTATATTTTCTAAGGGAATACTCCAATATTTAGCATATTTTCTAGATGCTGAATTAACTTCATAAGAAATAAACATTTTCTAAAGTGAATACATTTGAAATGTTATAAATATAGTCGCATAGCTCATTTTGTGCAAAAAATATTACTTTGTATTTTAATATTTATGAATATTCATTTTGGAAATAAATTAATTTTAATTGTTTTTCATTTTCAAATAATATGTGTATTTTGCATGTGCCACAAGGGGAGCAAATGGCTGAATGCATTGAGGGCATAGTAACCCATCAATTTCTTTTGCAATCATGTTTGCTTGATAGGACGTACACCTCTTTAATTCAAGTTTAAACATCTTAAAAATATATATATATGATAAGTTTTTGTCTCCCTCTGAACTCATAAGGCAACAGCATTATGGTTAAATATGTTTTTAAAGATTGAAATTCTGTATTTTTTTTAAACACCTTTTCTTGTCTGTCATTAAAGTTGTGTATTCTACTGGTGACTAATATTTTTGTTATCACTGGTCTTCATTGATAGATCCTTTCATATATTTGTACAGTACTATAACTTTATAATTTCAGTATGCACAATAATTATCCCCTTCTTTTTTCCATTCTTTCTATACCCTATGTCTGCGGATTTCAACCGTTAGCGGATGTGATGTGTGCCGTCTGACCACCGGGCACATTATACAATAGCGTGGCCCGGGCTGCAGCTGAGCTCCTCTAGGAGGCTCAGGCGTGCCCGGGCCATGAACTGCCTAGCTGCGGCGGCGTGAAATCACAGGTCACGCACGCCACGTTGCCAGCCCGCTCTGCCAGTGACTCAGCCAGCTCTGCCGGTCCCGCCAGTGACAAAGCCAGCTCTTCCCACCCGCCCTGCACCAGTAACCCAGCCAGCCCATCCTGCTCACAGCCAGCCAGCCCTGTGGGGTAAGCCAATATGCTTTTTTTTTTCTTTCTGTGGAGAGCAATGTTTTTTTTTTCTCTGTGGGGGCCAATGTGTTTTTTCATTGTGGAGAGCAGTGTGGGTTTTTTGATGTGGGTGCCAATGTGATGTTTTTTTTTTCCTGTGGGGTCAATAAATGTGATTTGTTTTATACCTCTGGGCCCAATGTAGCGTGGTTTGTTCTTGCAGGGGCCAATGTAGTGTGTTTTGTTCCTGCAGGAGCCAATGTAGTGTGTTTTGTTCCTGCGATGGCCAATGTAGTTTATTTTGTTCCTGCGGGTGTTTTTTCTTTCATAGATCCTGCATGCCGCATCACCGGATGGTGTGCCTTGCCAATCTTAACATTTTGCGTAGTGTGTCTCGACTTGAAAAAGGTTGAAAATGACTGCCCTATGTTAAAAACAATTTGTAGTCAGAAAATAATATTGAGTTGGGAAAAATATAAACTAAAAACAGGTAATTAAAAAATAGGTTTTACATTTATTTATATAATGGAACAAGGCAGTGTTGCGCTAATACTCTATATATTGGAAATTTTAAAGGACTAAATATGGCAGAAAATCAACAAACGAATTGAAGACACCAAAAGTAATGAAAAAGAATCATCATTCTTTATACAAATTGTACTAGAATATTGACCTAGTTACAATACAACATATACTAAAAAGTTACTATTTTTCTGCAGAAGTCTACACAGACTAATCTAATATACATATATAAAACCTCTTAATATGCATCAAATGATTTGTACACATAAATAGCTGTAATAAAGACTACATAAAGCTGTCTTGTTGAATGACATAAAGATCTCACCGGATTTTAATAAGATTTCAATAACATTTCCAGTAATTTCCAGTCAATTCTGACCACATCACAGCCCCTGAAATCACTATGGAGGGACTAAAATGCAATCCAAAATACAAGATATTGAGTTTTTAGATCTAAGTTCCGATCTTGCAAGAAGATCAGAGTCGGGACTCTGTTCTACTCAGAATCCCAAAGTGATCTGAGCCGGGTCTTGGTTCGAATCAGAAGCCCAAAGTGTGGGTGTGTTTGGGTTTTCAGGAAAAACCGAACCACTCATTTCTAAAAGTAAAATATTTTTTTTATGCTACTTTCATTTGTATGCAAGAAAGAATATTGCATCTGCTGTATTATAGATGTGTTTCTATTCACAACAAACTTAATAGTGAATTCTTGTTCTACTATGAGAACAAAGTTTAACAAACATTTAGAGCAAAATTTACTAAAGGTCAATTTTAGTCAATTTGGTGTTTTTCTGTGATATCCCATTGGAGAATTACCAAAGGCAAAACCAACAGGAAATTGCATGAAAAATCTGACTTTAGATGGCAATAGGCTGTATTAAACCATTGGACTAAACGCTGTATCCTTATCATAGATAGCACTATAAATATTTGATGTACTAAGCATTGTGTTTTGAAAAATGATAGAACCCACAGAAAAAACACATCACAATAGAATAAATAAATACAGTAGACCTGCCTTTGAGCAGCAGGTTTGGCTGAAGCACTGCACAGATCAGTATGATCTGTGCAGGCTTTGGTGTTTAAAAAGAGTAAATAAATTGTTAATTTTAAAAAAATTGAGTCCCTCCAAAAACCATAACCAACCCTATACCACTCAGCCTGGTCTGGCTCTTGAAAACTAGGGTAAAATGTCTTTGATTTATGAAATAACTAGCACCAGACTGAACCAGCCGAGGGGGAAGGGGGGTGATGCTATAGCGGGGAGACACACAATGTGGAGTCCTCCAGCCAAAAACTGGAGCTCAGGCTTGGAATTCTCAGAAAGTGGGGGCCCCACCAATAGCCCTGAAAGCCTTGGGCTATTCCCCACCCACCTGAAGGTGGGGAGTGCAAGGTAAATGGTGTTACAAATATATATAAATATTGTTCTTTACAGAGAGACTACAGATCCCAGCAAGCCTGCCCTGGCATTTAGGTAATGCTGGCACTATAGTCCACCTGTATAAAATATATTAAAATAACAACCAGTGCTTTGAACCTGCTGGGTTTTACACAGAAAATAACTACTGGTACACAATCAAAAGATAATAGTCACTCAATATGGGTTTTAGACCTTCTCAGCTGATGGCGATGCCCAGCTTAGAAGTCTAACATGACTCCTAGTTATTTTACCCCCCAGTGCAATTATGACCTTTTTGAATGTAAGTTTATATTGGTGAAGTATGTCTAACTTAAACCTTGTTCAGAGAAGAGTGCATCAATCCCTCAGCGTATGGGCATAAATTTGCTATATTTACATTTTTGCTTTTTAAAGTTTCATTATTGACTGCAGTCAATACAGAATCAACCACAAAATGATATGTGTAAAATGCATATTAATTCAAGGGGCAAATTTAATTCTTGTCAGCTGTCACATTCCTGTGGTTTAAAAAACATATGCACACATTAAACATTAAATGACATTAAACTGCAAGTGCAGCAATTTCGGTGATTAAAGTGGAATTTTTTTTAAGCCCAAAACTGGATCTTCAAGCTAAATTGACAAAATATTGGCACTTACTGCAGGTTGCAGGCTATTATATTTTGCCCAATAGGTTTTTCACTTCCTGTAGTATATGATATATCATATTATTTTTAATGGTATGTTAAATGAATGCCATATAGAATCTGACATTAATCAGGTATTTTTCTGCATATTACTACTCTGCAACTTTTGTTTGTGAGTTTATATAAATTACATACATACTTGCTGGTTTAACATTTTGTGTAATCTATAAAAATTCATAGTTTTATGCACCATTACCTGATCTAAAGAAAAGATGGTATAAAGAACATTTCAGACAACTTGCTACATTTACATTCAAGTGACATGACATCCAGACCATTACTTATCAACTCACGATTAAACTTTAATGGATCAATCATGAATAATTAAGGAATTAATGTTGAGATACAGCTGTGTTGTCCCACTTCACCTCACAAGCATGGACAGAGATACTTTAAGGCCTACATTGTTCAGTGTTTAATTTCTCTCCTGTTACTTCCTCTCACCCCTTAGTTACCTGAAGCAGAAATTAGAGTGTTTATGTTCTTTGTTTCTTGTTCCATAGCTATTGTTATAGAATATAAAACACAAGTATTCTTAAATGTGTAAATTTTTTCATTGCTTAATTACTTTCCTTTTACTATTTTACATTTAAAATGTGATATCTTAATTAGAGATATGCACTCACACCTGTGTTTTGGTTTTGGATCTGGATTAATCTTTGCTTTGGATTAGGATAAGAATCAATACAAATCTATTAACGCAAATGATAAAAAAAAATCAATAGAAACAGCTAAATTGTTCAAATCCAAATATATATAAAAAACTTTACAGGGTTCCATAACTTACCAGTATCTAGTATCTACTGTAATTGCGAGTAAATTCCCAAATACTACACCACATCACAATATCATCGTCATCAACATTCATTTGTACAGTGCTACAAATATCTGCAGTACTGGACAGTCAGAATCGGTATGTAATGGTGGCGGCTGTTTAGATGCTGGATCAAATACCGACAGTGGCAGGCCGGCGGGTAGAAATCCCGACAGCTAAAGGTAAGTAACCTAACCATCCCCTCTCCCCCCTAACCCTAAACCTGCTTTAGGGGTGCTTAACCCTAACCTCCCCCTTAGTGCCTAACCCTAACCTCCCCCCAAGGGGGCCTAAACCTAACTCCCCCACCCCGCACCCTAAACCTAATACTCCAAAAGGGGGTGCCTAACCCTAACCTCCCCCCCTAGTGCCTAACCCTAAAGCCCCCTTCCCCTAGCCTAACCATAACCTTCCCAGGGGGGATGCATAACCCTAAGTACCCACGGGGGTCCCAAAACCTAACACCCCATCCCCAGGCTAAGTGTTATACTTAGGGCCGTATTCAATTTGAGGTATGTCCGGATTCGCGGGAATTTACCGCTGATGACGTCATTATCGCCTGTAATAGTTTTCCTCCATATTCAAATTGAAAGACTTTCCACCTAGGCGTTAAGTCAATGCAATGTAATAGGTGTTAAAGTATCGCCTATGAATGGCAGGCGTTAAAAAGGGCAGAATTGGGATTTTGGGGTGCAACATTTCGGGAACCCCCGTGCAGCCTTCAGACAGTCCCCCAAAGGTAATCCGTGTAAAAATAAAAAAATTATGGGCACCCCAAAAATGGACTTTGAAATAGGGGGGTAAAAAAAAAAAAGTTGGGGGACAATGTTAAAAAATAGCGAACTTGACTCTGGGGGTTCCCTAAGTATGCCCCAAGTGTGTGTTTCATTGCAGCTGTTTGCGGCAGGTTTTTCACATTTTTTTCAACTGTAGTGAGTTTAAAATATGCTGACCCACATTTTCAAGTACCCCAAACCTGATGGGCATAGTTATTTTCCCCCAAAAAATCTTCTAAATGCTCTTCTGCAGCACTTTCTTCAAGGCCGCATTTATTCACCTGTCACGGCTATTAGAAACCCCAACTTCCTTCAGTAGTTAAAAATAGGGGTACGCATAGTGATCCCCCATGTCTACACATCTTTAGCAGGGTCCCTAGAATATTTCCCAAAAATTCACGTTTTTTTAACCTGTAAAAGAAATTAGTAAAAATTTACAAAAAAAATGACATGATCCCCCCCCCAAAAGCCAAACCAGCCCCAGGCTTGCCTGCCAGTGGTGGTTTCTAAAAATATGGGGAACAAATTGTGTAGGGTTCCACCGTATTTTAGAAACCAGGCTGCAGGGACTAGTGCTTGTTTTAAATATTGGGGACAAAAACGACATGGGGTACCCCCTATATTTAAGACCAGCACCCCTGGAGTGGTGGGTATGGGGGTAATAAGGGGGCCAAATAATGTAACACTATTGTACTTTACAGTGGAACTACAAGTGCCAGCATGCCTGCCATTTTGCACTTGTGGAACTACAAGTGCCAGCAGACATGCAGCACCTGTAATTTCACTGTAAAATAAATAGTTAAAAAAAGACAAAACACACACAATATCCAAAAAACATGGCCCTGCAAAGAAAAAATCATACTCACCTCTATCTTGGCACTGGTCTCCGCAGTAATCCACATACTTGGCAAAAAAAAAATGACTACACGACCCTGGAACGAGCTATGAATATCTGTGTTCCCACGCATACTCATAGCTCCCGAATGCCAGCTGACGGCACATCCACGAAGCTGGCAGTCCTGAGAGCCAATCAGCGGCCGCATTGACTGTAGAGTGGCCGCTGATTGGCTCTGGCTACTGACAGTTCTCACAGCCCTGATGAAGCCCGCATTTGATTGGACGGGCGAAACGCGTTGGCCACGCACCCTCACGGAACACTACCCGGAAGAAGGGATCCGGCGGTGACACAGGCATGCACACTCACCGGCGGCTACCCCTCACTCCCTACAGCCAAGGAGAGTGACGATCCGGCCGATACTTAGGGGATACCAACTGGACCCATGCTAGATGGGTCCCCCATCTCACCATCAAAGACCCGGGAAGCAACGTGACGGAGGCAGCAGCATATACAGCAGACGGCAACACTGAAAACGGAGGTAGGATGTGCGCGGACCAACTCACGCTTTGCACAGACTTTTTTTCTGCAAGTTTCATTGCATTAAAGCAGAGGAAAAACGGGTTAAAGACTCAAGCCACCTAGCTTTTCTTTATCAATCACACAACATATTAACTCCTAGTTATTCAAGATTTAACCACCGCTATTTACTGAAGGATTTCAGCAACTACTTCACTTTCATTTTAAACCACCCAAGTGCATATTTTGCTCAGTCTGGTTTTTTGATCAATCCTTATCATTTCAATGCTATTATGTTATTTATTTTATGCATGTAGGTGTAAGCCCGCGACAGCAGTTTTATTACACATTTTATGGATTCATTCATTATTTTACTAATGCATTGCTGAGTAAATGATTTATTACTTTTATTTTCTATTTCATATTTTATTCTATATTAATAAAACACATGTTCCTATTTGCGCCCTATACACTTATTATTTATTAGTTTAGTCTTGAGTGGCATAGGGTAGCCACTGTTATTTTGAGGCGGCATTAGGAAATTCATTGTAATTTTATTATCACCATTTTACAATTTTTGGAACAGCTTTTTGTTAAGAGCGCGCTGAACCACCACACGTATATTAGTTCCCACGTGGTGTGACTGGCCATGTTTTTTGGATATTCTACGTGGACAAGGGGACCGAACATCTGGTATAGGTAAGTATGTGTGAATGGGTAGGTGTGTGTAATAAACTTATACTGGACACGGTTGTGTGTGTTTTGTCTTTTCTAACTATCTATTTTACAGTGAAATTACAGGTGCCGCATGTCTGCTGGCACTTGTAGTTCCACAAGTGCAAAATGGCAGGCATGCTGGCACTTGTAGTTCCACTGTAAAGTACAATAGTGTTACATTATTTGGCCCCCTATTACCCCCATATCCACTGCTCCAGGGGTATGGGGATGAGCCCCAGGCTTCAGCGTAAGCCTGTGGTGCTCGAGAAAGGGGGGACCCTTTTTTGGGGGGTCCCCAACTCCCCCGAGATCACCGGCTTGCGCTGACTGACTTGGGGTGTAATGCTTTGGACCTGGAGCCCCGGTGATTGGGTCTCTGGGCTGTGGCATTACACCCCAGTCGGTTGGGTCTGGTGCTGGTCTTAAATATAGTGGGTACCCCACGTCTTTTTGCCCCCTATATTTAAAACCAGCACTAGTCCCTACAGCCTGGTGTTGGTTTCTAAAATACGGTGGAACCCTACACATTTTGTTCCCCGTATTTTTAGAAACCACCACTGGCTGGCAAGCCTGGGGCTGGTTTGGCTCTTGGGGGGGGACCTTATGTCATTTTTTTTGTAAATTTAAAAAAACAATTTTTTACAGCTAAAAAAAAACGGGAATTTTTGGGAAATCTTCTAGGGACCCCCCTAAAGGTGTGTAGACATGGGGTATCACTATGGGTACCCCCATTTTTATCTCCTGAAGGAAGTCGGGATTTCTAATAGCCGCGCCAGGGAAAAAACTATTTAAAAAACCGACTTTCTTTTTCAGGCACAGATAGGGGTACCCATAGTATTCCCCCATGTCTGGACATCTTTAGGGGGGTCCCAGGCATATTTCCCGAAAATTCCCGTTTTTTTTCCGTAAATGGGGTCAAGGGTCATTTTAAAAAACAGGGATCATTTTTTAATTAACTATAGCAAGTGAAATAAAGTTTAGTTTTGGGGTTTAGGGGTGCAGGCTTATAAAAAGTAGCCTGTACTTTTGGGAATGCCCCCTTAAAATGGAATGTTGCTAAAAAAATAATAATAAAAAAAATCGGGACACCCCCCCAAAAAAATGCAAAAAAAATAGCCAAACTAACGAAATTAATACTGGTGGGGTCCCCAAGTATGTGGCAGGTGTTTTTTTTTATTGCGCAGAGTAGCGGCAGGTGTATTTTTGCAGAATTTTTTAAATTACCTTTAGGGACTTAAAAATATGCTAGTACACATTTTCATGTACCCCAAATTTGATGGGACCTCTTTTAAAAATGAAAAAATAAAAGCTAAATGCTCTTCTGCATCACTTCTTCAATGTCGGGAAATAAACACCAGCCGCGACTATTTCAAATACCCCGACTTTCTTCTGCAGGCAAAAATGGGAGTACCCATACGTCTGGACATCTTTAGGGGGGTCCTACAATTTTTTCCCAAAAATTCCCGTTTGTTTTCGCTGATCAAAGTATAGCCGGGTGCCGTTTTCGCCTACTTTCAAATTGAACACGGGGATACACGGGCACGCGCACAATACTTTAACGCCTGGAAAACAGGCAAAGCAGGCGTTAAGTCCGGGCCGCGTTAAGTTAACGCGGCTCGGCTTAAATTGAATACGGGCCTTACCCGTTCAAGGACGATCGGGATGCTGGGGGTCGATGATCCGGTGTCGAGATTAAGATAGGCATCGGGAATTTCGACGCCTATCTTAAGTCCCTTGTCGGGCAGGGGGAGTTAGGATTTAGACCGGCAGCATCGCGTCCTCCGGTCTATTAACTACATCCCAGACAGTCAGTGTTACAAATTATACAAAATACAGTCACACATAAAAATAGAACAAAGTTAAAAATGGATTGTATGGTTTTTTTTTGCAAAAAGTTTATGGTGCACTAGCACCACCAAGCCAGGAACCAACATACATCCCTTTTCCAGCTCATAACCTCTGTGGTGAGTGACTTTGGAATGACGCAATTCATGCTGATGTCCCTCTTCCATAATTGTGGGCCTGATTCAGTGCCGGACGCTCTGACCAGAGCGCTCGCTCTGAATCAGGGCCCTCCTACCTAAAAATGGAGCGGCCTCCTGGCCGCTCGCATAGCTGTGGGTGACCACCCACAGCTTATGCGAGCAGCCAAATAGATGGTCGCGATGGTCATGACCATCGCGACCATCGGGCTTGCCACGAGACCCTGCGGTAGGGTCTCGCTGCCGCAAGCCCAGGATTGCTTTTGGCTCTATCAGAGCCAAAAGCACTCCCACTGACATCACTAGTGATGTCAGTGGGGCCGGACCCAGACGGTAGGCGTTCCCATGGGAACGCCTCCGTCTGGGCAGCAACGCCCCCGGCACGCCCACCAAAGGGGGCGTGCTGTCACTCACCATCGACAGCACGCCCCCTTTGGTGCGAGACCCATAGCGACAGCTTGGCTGTCGCTATGCGGGTCTCGCGCATGCGCACGACGGAGCTCCCTCCGTCGTGCGCATGCACATTAGGGCACCATCGACCGCTTGCGTGCACTCAGCGCTCGTGAGCGGGTCTGAATTAGGCCCTGTGTACAAGATCTGTCTGGGTCTCTGCTTCAAGATCATCCAATTCCTGTGTCACTGGGCCAAATGTAATAGGCCATGATATTGGCGAGATAGCTACTACAGTATATTTAAAGCAACAATTATTAGTTTAAATTAGAGATGAACGGTTCAGTTTTGTCTCAGATCTTCCGGCCAATTTCAGATCTTAGAAAAAGGCAAAGCACCATCTTTCACAGATCTAATGTTTGTTCTGAGATTCGAACTTGGTGGGATGATCTGAGCCTACTTGGAATGAAGGGGATGATTTATTTGGATTTGTGAGTAATAAAGTGGAGTATCAGCAAGTATACTGACACTATGTGGTTGCCCAGGCATACTGACACCTATGGTTCTTTAAGTTCCAATTTCATCATGTCCTGGTAGGCTTGTTTCACCTGTAAAGAACAATATTAATATTACTAATATTATTCATTAATTACCTCTGTACCAACCGTCCTCAGGGATACACAGAACAGCCCTAAGTTTTCAATCCAGGCCTGGAGAGCTGGGTGAGATGCAACAGGTCTGAGGAGAGAGACTGGGCAAGCTACATTGCTGAAGTGGTGCCTAGGGTCATAGCTAGAGTATCCGCTGAGTAGAGCACTGGGGACTGCAGCAGAGTTCCAGCAGAGTGCGAGAGAGAAATTATGCAGATAGAGTAGCAGCGCAAAGGACAGAAGCAGGATCTGTGGAAGCTGACAGCGAGACGTGCTGAGCAAGTGAGACATCCATGTTGTGAGATGCTATCTAACATTAATATATTTTCTAAAGACTGAGGTATACATATGCTGACTGAGGCAAACATATGCCAAAATACTGAGTTTGCAAATCTCTGAAGAGAAAGCAATTTATAGAGATAAGGGGGCAGATGTACTAAGCTCTGGAAAGTGATAAATTGGAAAGTGATAAACTAACAACCAATCAGCTCCTAACAGTCTGTAACATGACAGTTAGGAGCTGAGTGGCTGGTTGTTTATTACTCTCAAATGTATAACTTTCTAGAGCTTAGTACATCTCCCTAATAGTGCATTAAGGAATGAGGACCTGATTCAAAGTTGTACGTTATTGCACAGCCACTCTGACTTTGTACACAGCAGCTGTGCAATAATATGCTAATGCTACAGGAGGCATTTTGTTTAAATTAATGCATCCTGCTTGTTTCTGTGATCCATTGCTGTGTCCATTGGATAACTTGTGTGAAAAATGGCCATCTGATTAACCCTCAGGGTACTCAGGATGGCTGGGAAGTTCACGCAGCCGGGGCGAGTGCTGCGTCATAAGATACAGACACTGGCCTCAGCATGGCTCAAAAATGGGAATGACATGCTCCCTTTTTAAAAAACTCTCCCCATCAGCGCCCATTCACACCCCCAGATGGCCACAGCATGTCAATCATACTGTGGCTTAGGGGACACTGCAGGTGATCTTACAGTACAAGATCTGCACATGCACAGTACAAATCCTGCGCATGCGCAAATCAAAAACTATCGGGTTTGTATACAATTCTGAATCAGGCACTGAGATCTGCATAAATATCTTTGCGTACATCTCTGAATCAGGCACTTAGTACTACTAGAGATTGAACTATACATACATTTTTACTGCAGAGCTGAAGGCGTTGTTTTCTGTGAATCCAGGAATGATCAGCATTACATGCCAATTCTACCTAACCCATACATGCCTATTGTGGATTCCCTATTTTGGATTACATATACATGCATGTAATTGGGCAGTGACCACTTAGCAAGAGTACTCCAATGAAAGAACTCTGTGTTCATATACAAGTAAATGACTGATTTAGTCTAGGGCAGTGATTCTCAAACTCGGTCCTCAGGGCCCCACACAGGTCATGTTTTGCAGGTCACCTAGCATGTGCACAGGTGTAGTCATTACTCACCAGGGGCAGAACTATGGGAGACAATGGGGGCGCCTGCCGCTGGGCTCCAGCTCTGAAGGGGCACCTCCTCCATTGTCCACAACATATTCACCCCACTTAGGGCTGCAACTATGTACCCAGAGTGTACCGTCACGGCCGCCCAATACATGGCACCCCTTCCCGACACCTGAGAAGCTACAGTACCATACACTAGTGGAGAGCTGCATGTCAGATCCTCAGGTTCTGCCCTCGTCTATCTATAGCCTGTCTGAATGCGAATTGCTACATTACAGTGTTAGCGGCTGTAATGGAGGGGGCACTAAATTATAACTTGCCTCCGGGCATCTGGGATGAACTTACGCCACTGTTACTCACTGATATGTTTTAAAAGATCCACAGGTGGGGCTAATTATTTCACTTGTGTTTCTGTGAGGAGACCTGAAAAATATGCACTGAGGACCAAGTTTGAGAACCTGTGATCTAGTGTATACTATTTATAATGTGTTGTGTGATAATATATTTTGCTATTCCATTTGAAGTACATGTGAATGTTCCTGAATTTATTTAGAGTATAAAATGTAAAGTAATTGAATAATTTAATTTTCTTTTTAGTAACAGCCAAGAGGTGCTGCAGCAGCTAAAGTTAATAGTGTCTATAATCGCTGAGAGAAACTTAGTTTGCTGGTTATTCACTACAATATTGATAAAGGAATGAATGCATATTATTACCATCTTATTTGTGCTGTATTGAATGTAATTTGCATGCTGCATACCCTTTCCCTAGACTCATGTCTTCTTATCCCCTTTAATAAATATTGCCAGATTATTCTGCTTAACAAGGTTGTCACATTGTCATGTTACTATGTTTGGGCCTAGCTGCTTTGCTGCAGTCTGAGAAGGATGAGTCAGTGCCAGAGAGAGAAAGGGAAGATCCACGGTAGCTGCCATTTCAACTGTAAGGTACCATCTATACCTAAGTTATCTATACCCACACTAACACCCGGTGTACCACACATCTGTGTAATGCAGTATTATTTATGTGCGGTCAATGGAATACATCTTGTAATATTACACAGAGGGGTCTAGTCATGATTATCCCTTTTTTACAAAAGTAGGTAAAAATTAAAAATGTTACCTGCTTTTGTAGTAATTAAATATTGGGGCCATTCATTATGAAGGTAACACAGGTGATATCACGGATATATCCTTCTTACTTTTCAGTCTCCGCATCCCCATACAATAGTATGGAGACTGAAATTCATCAAACTCCAAAATTACAACATTTTTGGAGCTTGACAATGGTAACCTACACTTCTTCCAATAGGAAGGAGGTCTGGGTTATGAAAACAGATCTTTTACAATAAGTGCTGTAAGTTCATCCCAGACGCCTGGAGGCAAGTTATAATTTGGTGCCTCCTCATTTTAATAGACGAAATGCGTTGGGACCCCACTATCCTGGACCCTCACACTATGGACAGATAAGCTTTTAAAACCTTTTCTTCTTGTACATTGTTTACCTGCATTTATTTGCGGACTTTTTTGTGAATAAAACAGTTTTTTATGCTTAAAAGGTATTGGAGTATTAATATAAATACAGGGACTCGCTGTGGTTCCATGAACTCCTAGATCACACAGTCATTATTGTTTGGTGGAGTGTAAAAACTTTACATACGATGTTTTGCCTTTTTTTGTTTTTTATGTATGAATTATGGCTGGTCAGATGACTGAAGATTTTCTATTAAAGACAAGTGGCTTTTCCAACTGAACTCACATACTTTCACAATTTATTTAATAATTATTCACTATTACACACTTGGAATTTTTTCACACACACATATATATATATATATATATATATATATATATATACAGTATTAAGGCCATTAAGGCTTCCTATTCACAAAACCTACTGAATTTCTGCCACTCAAATTTCAAAAAGCAATGAAATTGCGATCATTAAGGCTGACGCCTTGATGGACGTGTTCCTTGTGTAATACAGATATGGTATGCCATGACACTATGTGGTTAACTGCAGATTCAGCTCTCTCTCAGAGTGAGATTGCTGTCACTCACAAAATGGTGGAGCTGCTAATTCACAGAATTGTGTGCTCATTGGAATACACACATGTAGTCTATGCAACTGAGGTCTGAGCAGTTATGTTGCTCCCACATCCCACTGAGTGTCCACAATCTTCCCATTCAGTCATCAAAATAATCCCACTGGGTTCCAACATCATTCTCACTCCATACATCCATCTCATTCATTATACACATTCAGCTCCCTAATTGCTAAAACTATCATACTCTGTCTATGTATGTACACTATCTTCACCTCCATGCTGCTATAACTTCCCCAATCCATACAGCTGTGTGTTCTCTCAACTGTGCTAGTCTGCATGCCCTGATACACACCATGACTCTCCCCATGTGAACCGCCCTGTGTTCCTGCATCCATGCCACTGTGTTTCCTTCCATATGCACCACTGCCTTGTCCCCAGCCATGTTACTATGTCTTCCCCTCATCTCTGTCACTCTTTCTTCCTCAATCTGCATCACTCTGTCCCCCCCAACCATACCACTCTGTCTTTCCCCTCCCACCACACCACTCTGTCTTCCCACCCATCAGCACCAATTTGTCTTCCACAATCCCTACTGTTGTGTGTTCTCCCATTGTGCTAGTCTGTATTCCTCATTTTCACCAATCTGTCTTTACCCATCTGCGCTGCTCTGCCTTCCTGCACCCATGCCACTCTGTGCCCCCCATTCATGTTACTTTGTCTCCCCCCCATGTGCACCACTGTTTTCCACCAATCTGCATCACTTTGGCTCACCTCCATCTGTACTGCTTAATCTTCCCCTCTCCACGCCTTTCTGTCTGCCACATCTACACTCTGTCTTCTCCCCCATCCACCATACTCTTATCCCATCTGCACAGCTCTATTTTCTGCTCAGACCTCAGTTGCATAGACTGCATGTGTGTACTCCAATGAGCACAAAATTCTGTGAATTAGCAGCTCCACCATTCTGATTCAGAGCCGCTCGTAAGCGGCGGCTCGTTCGCTCTGAGTGATGTTCGCACAACTGCGCATGCGTATGGTTCGCAATGCGCATGCGCAAACCAGTCATTGCGGTCAGAAATCATGCGCTCGTAAAACAATGAGGGGTTGCTAATTTGATTGACAGAATGTACCGTTTTTGGTGGTAACAGGGGAAGGTGCTTGAAAACGGGGGAGTGGAGATCCGAACGCAGGCGGGAAGTAAATCCTACCACAAGCACTGCGAGCAGTTCAGATGCCTTTCAATGTTCCCGATTAATCTAATAAATAACGGAGATGACGTGTGATGCAAACGACAAAGGGGCGTCTTTACAAAATAGCGAGTGCATTTTTCGGACGTTCGCTCAGACATAGAGGCGTCAACACACCGCAATGAGCGAGCGCTCAATTTAAATATCCGGCCCCTTTTTAACGAGCGTCTGCAAATAGCGTCCGGGCCTGAATCAGGCCCTCTGTGAGAGTGCTGAATCTTCAGTTAACCACATGGTGTCATGGCATACCATATCTGTATTATGCAAGGAACACGTCCATTAAGGCATCAGCCTTAATGATCATAATTTCATTGCGTTTTGGAGTTTTAGTGGCAGAAATTCAATAGGTTTTGTGATTTTTCAGATCATGTCTAAGCAGCCTTAATGGGACATGTGAAACCGTAAGGTTTTTTGTTTATGGCATTTCATCGCTTTCTTAAAATGTATCAACTATCAGGGTTTGGATGAGCAAACCGGGCCACCTGCAGGGGAAAAGGGCAATAAAACACTCTGGGCCTGATTCAGACCAACTCGCAAGCGCTATGCGCTCGCAAGCGGGTCGATGGCCGGGCAGTGCGCACACAAGCCCCGGAGCGAGAGAGAAATTCTCTCGCTCTGGGACTCACTACAAATGGGGCGGCTGTCGATGTTGATCGACAGCTTGCCCCATTTTGTAGGCAGGGAGGGCGGGTGGCTGGCCAAACGGAGGCGTTCCCGAAGGAACGCCTGCCATTTGGGGGCGGCTCTACTGACATCACGAGAGATGTCAGTAGTGAGCTTCCGGCTCTATTAGAGCTGGAAGCTCACTGGGGCTTACGGCAGATGAGACCCTACCACAAGGGTCTCATTGCAAGCCCGATGGCCCGACCATCATGACCATCACCTGGCCGCACGCAAAAGCTGTGGGTGATTTGTTGCCTCATACTTCTGGCCACCATGAGTCAGGCCAGGAACCCCCACTGTGTATACATACCTTAGGTTACTGAAGCCCAGCTGGTAGGCTCTCATGCGGATCTACACTACGCTCGCTCTGCCTGGCCTGTGTAGCTGCCGGTGATGGGATATGGTGCAGGGGGGTGCTCCAGGACTGTCACTGTGTGGGGCCCAGGACATCGTTCAGGGGGGGTGTGCCTGGACTGTCAACGTGGGGGGCCAGGACATGGTGCAGGCGGGTGACCATCATTGCTGAGGGGGGCCTGGACATGGTACAGGGGGCAATGGCATCCCTCCATGCTATTGCACATGGTGCGGGGAGGGCTTTAGTGCATGCAGCGGGTGAAAGTGGTGTGGCCTCATGGAAGGGGGCGTAGCTTTGTGGTCCAAACCCCATAACAACTGGGGAACTTTGGTAGGGGGGTCCCGGACTGCATCCGAGGACCACTCTGTGGGCAGTGCCAGCTCCCTCACTTTGTCAGGAGCTGAGTGCTGCATGTAATGTTACATTGCAGCACTTGGCTCCTTTCACTGAGGGGGAGTCGGCACTTTGGTGTCACCCCTTGGTGGGTGACACCTGGATGTGGCATGCAGCCCCCGCATGACGCCACTGACAGGCAGAGTGCACCAGGACTGTCACCGCCGGGGACCGGGTCATGATGCAGGGAAGGTGCTCTGGGACTGTCTTTGCCAGGGGCTGGGACATGGTGCAGGGAAGGTGCTCTGGGACTGTCATTGCCAGGGGCTGGGACATGGTGCAGGGTAGGTACTCTGGGACTGTCATTGCCAGGGGCTGGAACATGGTGCAGGGAAGGTGCTCTGGTACTGTCATTGCCAGGGGCTGGGACATGGTGCAGGGAAGGTGCTCTGGGACTGTCATTGCCAGGGGCTGGGACATGGTGCAGGGTAGGTACTCTGGGACTGTCATTGCCGGGGACTTGGACATGGTGCAGAGGGGTGCGCCAGGACTACCACTACCAGGTGGATATTGAGATCCCACAGTGTAAGAGCTCCAGCCACTTGTACACATTGGGGTCCAGGCTGTCAAGAGTCCCAGGGCAGCGCTATGCCACTGCTCTCCACCCAACACTGCCTTCCCAGGCATTCAAACTCCAGCGGTACCATCTCAGGCTACTCTACTCTACCTCAGCATCAGGGTAGGCAAGGGCCACTTACCTGATGCATAGTCACCACTCACACTGTGTCGGGAGTCAGCAAGTCAGTTGCAAGCACACAACTCTTGGTGTGAGGCATTTCTTCCCTGCCATAGCAAACATCCCTTGCAGAGCCGAATTGCTGTGGAGTGAATAAATTATTGACGTCACACATCACAGCCTCCCCTATCACCGCTTGAACTGAACTCATTAATGTGAGCGGTGCCAGGTCTAATTACTGTTACAGTGTGCCCCCACTAACCCAAAATACCCCCTAACCCACTGTATCACTCAAATAAATGTAATTCCCCTCCAGTTTACTGATTAAAAACTGGTTGTGGGCTAAAAGGCAGCCATCTTGGTGCACCCAGGTGAAACTACAGTGTACCTGCTGGAGGCTCCTACTGAGGCTGCACAACAAATTGAAACTTTCTTTCTCTATAATGGTGGATTTGTGAGGTAATAGTTTAAAAGCTGTAACTTTCTCAATTACCTGAACCCCAAAAGGCCCAATTCTGGAACAATAGCTACCTAATAAAACAAACCCCAAGTCTAAAGTCGCTCCCTACCCTGAGTTATGTCTTCCCAAAAATCCCCCATAGAGAACAGCAGAAAAGTGGTCCTAATTGAGAGTCAGTAAAAACTGATAGTTTGAACTTTAGATTACTCCCAAAGCTTCATTTTTATGTTTTTGGCCTGAAATTTGGCATACAGCACATGCCAAATGGCGTTCCATCTGCCCATGCCAAATTTCTGCTTGGTACTTCCTATAGCTTTTGAGGTGTAGCCCATTAAACACCATGCCCCCCTCTGGAATTCTCTATGGAGATTTCCATTTTTTTCGATTCAGCTTTAGGGCTTGATTCAGACCCGGTTGCTCTGACAGAGCGCTCGCTCTGAATCAGGGCCGGGTTTTTTTTTTAGAACGCCTCCTGGCCGCTCGCATAGCTGTGGGTGACCACCCACAGCTACAGCGAGTGGCCATGATGATGGTCGCGATGGTCAAGACCATCACGACCATCGGGCTTGTGACGAGACCCTTGTGGTAGGGTCTCATGGCCGCAAGCCCCAGAGAGATTTCGGCTCTAACAGAGCCAAAATCTCTCCACTGACATCACACCCCAAAAAAGCACTTGGGTGAAATAAATCAAAGTGGGGGTACAAATTCAAAAACTAACGAAATAGCCTTTGGGGGGGTCTGCAAGTATGTGGAAGGAGTATTTTTGAATGCAGGTCTTTGATGAAGGTGCGTTTTTGACACTTTTTAATGCTTGACTTTAGCAACTTTAAAATATGTTTGCACCCATTTTCATGTAACCCAAATTTGATGGGAATAGCTATTTTCCCCAAAAAAGTAGCAAAATGCTATTCTTCACCACTTGCTGAAAGACACTAAATAGCGCCTATTGAGACCATTTAAAAACCCCAAATACCTTTTGCAGGGCTATTTGTGGTACCCATAGTGATCCCCCATGTCAGTGCATCTTTTGGGGGGTGTCAGGGTCCCATTTTCACACATTTACAATTGACTATGGGGATACACGGGGACGCACGCGATAACTTTTCACCGGCAAAACTGCCGATGACGGTGAAAAGTCCGGACTCTGACTTTTCGCTCCAAATTGATTATGGGCCTTAATATAAGGGCATGACTATGCCCTTATAAAATATATATATACGGAATCGGTATGGAATCCCGGCTGCCGCATGGCCGGCAGTTTGATTCCCGTCAGCTGCAGCCCGACAGATCAGCAGAGCCCGGCAGTGGAAGCCCAACAGCGCTGGAAATCCCGATCATCCCTAAGGTAAGTATAAAACCTAACCTAACCCCCCTAACCCTAACCCTCCTTAGGGGTGCCTAACCCTAACCTCCTCCCCAAGTGCCTAACCCTAATCCCCCCTCTAAGTGCATAACCCTAACCCCCCCTTCCCCGCTGCCTAAACCTAAGTCCCCCGAGGGGGTGCCTAACCCTAACCTCCCCCAAGGGGTGCCCAACCCTAACCCCCCCTTCCCCTAGCCTAACCCTAACCCTCCCGGGGGGGACACTCACAGACTTTTTACCAAAAAGTATATTGTGCAAAAAAGTTAACTACAGCATACGAGCTCACTGATGTTTCAAGAGCGCAGCGGGTCTTTTTCTCACGTTGCTTATGATAAAAGAACAAAAGGGATAAATAAGCTTATCTTTAAATAAGCAAGTAAAGTCTAGTCTCCTGTACTGTCTGGTGCTGTGGGGGGGCGGGAAGTCCGGGTCATCCATCTGGCCGTCTGCTATTAATGACGTCACCTAATTACCTAGCAACCACAGACTCCTCTCACCTCTCCAGTAGACAAGAAACCACAGTTGATCACACAAAGCTGGAAAGCTTGTTACAAGTGTAAGAAGTTGTATCAATAAATATAGTACATTATAACCTATTGTTCAACAAAATAAAGTGTTATTCAGTGAATAAAAGTGAAAAAAGAATAAAATACAAGTTAAAAAGATACCAATCCAAAAGTGAAATAATTCATTATAAGAGGTCCTGAGACCATAGATGACATATTAAAAAGCACTTCATTAAGCCATTATTATTTTCCATACTAGTTATTCAATATAACATAGGACATTAGTATTAGTGTATATAGAATATCCGGCAAAATACAATTTTACAGTATGTTACAATTATTAATGTTAATCAGAAAAGCCTGTATATCCTATTTTTGGCAACTATAAGAATATATTCCATGAAATGTTTTAATTTAGCCCCCTTGGGGTCATAGCATCCAGAGTAATATACACTAGTTGAGATAAAAGTTTGTTCCTATGCCCTCCTCTATATAGAGGGGGGATGTGATCAATCATTTTGTACACCAAGTCTTTAAGATTGTGATTTGCATTTTTAAAGTGGCACGCCACAAATTGGTCAATGTCTTTTCCAGCTAAAGCAGCCTTGATTGCCGACCAGTGCAGGGCCATACTTTTTTAAAATATTTTGCTAGTTTGACCCACATAGATAATGTTTCGGGGTTACATCCTCTTCATCTGGATACATGAAGGGATTGTAACCCCAAAATGTTGAGTTAATAAAGCACGCTGTTTCATGGAGGTGCAAGTCTCTGGTGTGCCGCCTATTTTGCTGATGTATTGAGGGGGTGCAAACCCACCAAGGAGGGCCCCAGGATCAAGGTATAGGTCTGCAGCAACCTGTGGAGTGCCAGGCAGTATTGTGAATATTCATACACACACATATATACTGTATATTGTGGTGAGAAGGGTTGTCTCTCACCTGAATTGCCCACATTTCTGTGAGATCAGCTCTTTCCAAAGGAGGCTGGAAACAAGCCTGTGCATTCTGCATTAGCAGTGGAGGTGTGGAATTCCAGGTTGTCAAAGTGGGAGAGGAAAACAAGACCAGCACATTCTACAGCTGCTATAGAATATAGAACTCCATGTTTTCACAGTTGCACGGGGCCAGCTGCAACTAATCACTGGAGCACAGGAAGGGTTTAAAAACTATCACACACATGGTGCTCCTTGCTCCTGATGCCGGACAAACTTGCCAAGCGATAGGCTGGGGGAGGTGTTTAGCATTAGGTTGCCAGGACCTGGAGGGTCCACAGACAATAGCACAAGAAGTGCTGAGACATTTACTTTTATGTTGTTTGCTTATTTTCTGTTACGTGCCTGTGTGTGTCTAGGCCTACAGATGTATCCTCATAACCTTTCCTTTTTTTCTTCATTTGGCACAAGATGCACCACAATGAGTAGCAATTAGATAGATCCCAATTTTTTTTTTTCGTGCAAAAGTGTTCATATAAAGTACCAGATTAAAGTAGCAAATTTTAGGAAAAATCACAAGGCGTGGATAATACACAGATTCAAAGGCAGGGCAAATTTGGTGACAGGGCTCGATTTTAGGAAAGGTGTATGTGGACACATCTGTATGCTCACATATGCTCAAGGTGCAGTGTCTGCTATTATTAAAAAGACACTGCTTTACCAAGTACCTGCCTGTCTGAAGACCTCATTTCAATACCCCGTGTTACAATATATAATATATACATTTCTTCTTCAGGGTCCATAGGGCTCCACAGAGAGACATTGGGGTGTAGGTGGGACCTGGAGGACCGGACACCAACAGCAAAGCTTTTCAATCCCAGGATGCTCTGGTCCTTCCCCCTATACACCGTCCACAGCCTGAGGGCACTTCAGTTTCTTTGGTGTCTGCAAGAAGCTGGACCACCATTATAACAGAGGGCTGCCTTATGCAGCCCAAGCTTTTATTTTCATTTATTTAATTTTTATTTCTACCAAAAGGGTGAGCAGCACCAAACTGTCCTCTGGACGTCTGTGCTTCCACCCCATCATCCCTCCACGGCGTCATGACTCCAAGCTTGTGCTAGATACTCCTGGTGGGGCTGTAAAGGGGGACTAGCTAGCAAGCTCCCCAGAACCCCAGACTGCTGCTCAGAATCCAGGAGACAGGTAAGGTGGAACTCCATTCGCGAGGACCTGCATAATAGTGCAGTCTTGCCTCCGGTCTCCGGAGACAGACTGGAGGCGCTGATGTGGACACTCGGGATGCAGCCCACCACTCCACTAGACCACCGAGGCATTATCATACTGGTGCAGAGGCATAATTAAGGCCAGGGGAACTGGTGGTTAACGTCAGCCAGGGGAAAAAGGCGCTCTTCCTGAAGCCCCTCCCTCAGGTCATGGTGCCATTCCACTGTGGTTCCCTTTGCTGCTCCTCCTTCACCCTCCTCCACCTCAGAGACACACGGCAGCCATTTTAGGCAAGCAGGTCTCCGGGAATTGCTGGGTCCAGTCTCCCTGTTAACCTCTCCCAAGGGCCCGGTCATACAGCGCTATTTTCTACCAGCCACTGTGGTCTGTGTAATCGATATTAGTGCCCATTACAGAAAATTTTTCTTTCTGATTTGTATGTGACTAGTGCTAGAGCTAACTTCTCCTTTTCTATACTGTCAGTTATAACTAACCCTTTCTTCTACTGTACCATGTCATACTAAGGTATGGAGGGTCACTGTACCTCATATTTGTGAGGGCTATCACATACTTGACAGTGTTGCACACTATATGGTGCCAGATCTAATGTGGTTGCACGCTCCCTGGTATCAGATGTAGCACTTTTGCAACTAACTTATGCCTTATGAAGCGCTGTTACTCCAGGGGGGCTACCAGAAGTGCAGTTGCTCACTATATTGTGCTACCTTTATATACTAGATCATGCCATATATAGCTCTGTTTCATATGATATTGGGTCATGTTTCACATATTGCATTTGCAACATGTTTACTGCTTTGTATCATTACTATGGCAGGTAGAGGAAAGAATAATAAACAGCCTCAGGATCCTGCCCACTGATTGCTACACAGCACCAGGTCCCTCAGCCACAGCCCCTGGTCCCTCATCCCCGGTGTCTCTCCCTCAGGACCCTCCCTGGGCTGCCTTTTCACAAATGCTGGCAAAATTTCAGAACAGAGAGCGGTTCCCGTAGTGGCTCCCCCTGTGGGATGGCCACAGCAGGTACTCCCTGCAAATCCTTTGCATCCCCCATAGGTAGACATGCTGTATACTTCAGTACAGAATTTGGCTACTACTTCTACAGCCTTGCTGCAACTGCTACACAAGGAAAAGCCTTTACCTACCAAACCCTCTAAATGGGCTCTGTTTTCCTCCCAGTCCACTCAGTTATCTAATTCTGATATATCATCTGGGGAGGCGGAAGATGCAGGCCTCTTTCACTCTGACTCCATCTCTGGAGCCACCCTCTAAGCTAGCTATACTGTATCTGCTCTTGTTAGAGCAGTAAAATCCATTTTACAAATTGAAGAGGATGAACCCGTTCCTAAGAAAAAGAATGCACTTTTTAAATGACAAAAAGTAGTTTACCAGAGTTCACTCAATCAGACCAGCTATCTGATCACATGTGAAGCATGGATCATGCCTGGTAAAAGGTTTCAAATCCCTAAACGATTCAGTTCTTTTTACCCTCTACCAGCTATTGATTGGACTAAATGGGAAGTTCCCCCAGTGGTGGATTCTCATGTAACTCGTTTGGTTAAAAATGCCACATTAATCATTTGCACTGCTACTTCCTTGAAGGAGACTATAGATAGAGGTATAGAAGCTTGTCATAAATCTATTTACTCTTTTACAGGAGCTATTACTCGTCCTGCTAGGGTTACCACCTGGGTGGCAAAAGCCATTGAGAGTTGGGCAGAAGCCCTAAAAGAAACACTTCCCTCTGATGCTTCACGGGAACAACTCTCCTATGTATCTCACATTAGGGATGCAGCCAACTACTTAGGTGAGGCAGCTATGGATACGGCTCTCCTGGCCTCCAGGATATCTGCCACTTTGGAAGTGGCCCATCGTATCGTTGGCTCCATTCCTGGAAAGCAGATTTAGATTAAAAACGGGCTCTGGAATCTCTTCCCTATTTGAGGTACGTCCTATTTGGTCCAGAGCTAGATAAAATTGTGACTACCTTGGCAGCTAACAAGATGGCATTCCTGCCAAAGGTCAGTCTTTTCCACGGCTCCAAGCCTAGGACCAAAGAGGCCTGGGCTTCTAGACATCCACCAGCTAAGTCTAAGGACAATCCTGCAGCCTGATGGGGTGGGCCTTTCCTATGGGCTCCCAGGGTGGGAGGCCAACTCCTTCAATTCAAGTTAGGCATCAGACCACGTCAAATGCAAATGAGTAAGAGAAGTGGTCTCCCACGGATATGCCTTATCCTTCCTGAAGCAACCCCCCTAACAGTTCTTTTGCACAGACCCTTCTGCTTCACAAAGCCATTCAGTCTTTACTGAATTCAGGGGTAATAATTCAGGTCACCTCCTCACAATGGGGCAAGGGCTATTATTCTACCCTTTTCTTAGTTCAGAAACTCAGTGGGTCGCATCAGCCTATCCTCAATCTCAGATCCCTGAACAAGTTTATTAGGGTGCCCAAGCTTCGGATGGAATCTCTCCATTCTATTATACTAGCTATGGAGCCTGGAGATTGTATGTTTTCCCTGGACATTCAGGACACTTATATACATGTGCCTATAGCACCTTCTCATCAACAATATCTCCAATTTGCTATACTACAGCAACATTACCAATTTCAGGCTCTACCATGTGGCCTCTCAAGATCAATGCAGTCATAGCAGCCTCACTTCGTTGTTAAGGGATTAGATTGCTCCCATACTTGGATGATCTTTTGCTGTTGGCAAGTTCCCAAGAGACTCTTCAATGCCATCTGCAGGTTATCATTACCTTTCTACATATGCATAGTTGGCTGATCAACTGGAAAAAGTCTTCTGTGACACCCTCTCAAAGGATGGTACATTTCTGAGCCCTCTTGGACTCTCAAGTTCAGTGATACAACAGCTTATCCTCTCCAGGTGGAACAGACTATCTCATCTGCTCAGATCACAGACAATGAGCCTCTCCCCAGAGCTTCCCCTGTCTCTAGTCTGGTGGCTACAGACTCCCCATTTTAACCAGGGTCATCCTTTTGGATCCTAGATTGGGCTCACCTCACCACGGATGCAAGCCTCTGAGGGTGGGGCGCACTAACCAGCCAACAATCTTTACAGGGCCAATGGTCCCCAATCGAGGCAATGTTGCCAATCAACATCCTGTAACTTTGAGCCATATACAGAGCTCTCACTCTGGCTCAGAATATTCAGAAAAACAGGCCAGCACAACTACAGTCAGACAACATCACAACTGTGGCCTACCTCAATCATCAAGAGGGCAATCAAAGCCAGCAATGACAGAGGTATCCCACGATTGCAATCTCCCAGTCATCTCCGCAGTGTTTATCCTTGGTATTCTCAATTGGAGAAGCGGATTTCATCAGCTGTCATGACATGCATGCAGGAGAATGGTCTCTTCACCCAGACGTCTTTCAGCTTCTGGTGGACAAACGGGGTCTTCCAGAAGTGGATCTCATTGCCTCAAGACACAACAACAAACTTCCAGTTTATGGAGCAAGAACAAAGGATCCCAAAATGGCCTTCATAGGCACCTTGTTGGTGACATGGACTTTCCAGTTTGCATATCTCTTCCCTCCAATATCCCTACTTCCTCGAGTGCTTTGGAAATTCAGACAGGAAGGAGGCACAGTCCTTTTAATAGCTCCGGCTTGGCCCAGGCGTCATTGTTACTTGGATCTTCTAAAACTCTCCATAGACATTTCTCTTCAGCTTCCTCTACAAGTAGACCTGTTGTCTCAGAGTCACTGTCTACATCCGTACGTAGCCTGTCTGTCTTTGAAGGCTTGGCTTTTGAGACTTCCCTCCTAAAAGCTAAGAGATTTTCTAGCTCTGTGGTCCAGACCATGCTTAGAGCACATAAAACGGGCTCAGCTAGGATTTACCAAAGCATTTGACATTCATATTTACAATGGTGTGCTACTCGAAACTATGACCCTCAGATCTTTAGTGTTTCAATGATTTCTTGCCTTTATTCAGGCTGGACAGGATCTAGGCCTCCACCTAGCATCTCTTTAAAGTTTAAGTTTCTGATTTGTCTATCTGGTTTCAACGCAAGATTGCCTCTATGCCAGATGTCCACACCTTCATGCAAGGTGTTCTATAGATACAACCTCCCTTTGTCCCTCCTGTGGCTTCATGGGAATTGTCAGTGGGGCTCAAAACACTTCAGGAACCTCCATTTGAACCTCTGGAAATGGTGGATATCAATTGGCTCACTACAAAGACTCTGTTTCTTCTGGCTATAGCATCTGTCCGTAGGGTATCAGATTTAGGGGTGCTTTCATGACTCTCCCCCTTTATGATATTTCATCAGGATAGGGCTGTTCTTGGAACTCACCCTGGCTTCCTTCCTACGGCAGTTTCTCACTTCCACCTGAATGCAGAAATTGTGATTCAGGCATTTAATTTACCAGACCTCTAGGTAGATGAGGCTATTTGGATGTGGTCCATGCTCTAAAGATCTACATGGACCGTACTACATCCATCAGGAATTTGGACTCCCTCTTTGTCCTATATGGATTCCTAAAGAAGGAATAGGCAGCTAACAAACAGACTCTGGCCAGGCTTACACGCAGGTGGGCCTTCCTGTGCTGACTACAGTCTCTGCTCGTTTTACTCACTCTGTGGGTTTCTCGTGGGCAGCCCAGCGTGGAGCCTCAGCTGAACAGCTATGCAAGGCAGCCACCTGGTCTTCTGTCCACACCTTTATTAGGTTTTATGCCTTTGATTATTTTTACTATAAGGATGCTCATTTCATGCATAGGGTTCTCCTATCAGCTCAGGGAGTGTTCCTGTCCTTGAACAACTACTTTGGGACATCCCCAATGTCTTCCTGTGGAGCCCTATGGACCCTGAAGAAGAAAATGAGAGTTATGGTAAAACTTACCTTTGTTAACTCTCTTTCTTCAAAGTCCATAGGGTCCACAGGCCCCCCTGCCCTAACGTGCCTGGCTTCTATGGGTTTCTTCTATTGGACACTTGTTTCCTTCTCTGTGTGAAAGTGTGATTCTTCAGTGTACCAGTCTTCCTTCTTTTCTGTCCTGCTTCTGCCTTGCTTTCAGGCTGTGGGCAGGAAGAACCTATACCCCTATATCCTGGGATTGAAAAGCATTGCTGTTGGTGTCCAGTCCTCCAGGTCCCACCTACACCCCAATGTCTCCCTGTGGACCCTATTGACTTTGAAGAAAGAGAGTTAACAAAGGTAAGTTTTACCATAACTCTCATTATATATTATATACATACATAAATATATATATATATATATATATATATATATATATATATATAAATCGCAGGGGCTCTGCACTCACCATGATAACTAACAATAATTATTGCAGAGCCCCTGTGATTTCTATTTAAACAATGTGGTCACATACCATGTTGCACCCCAAATCTAGGAATGATGAGTGCCGTGGATTAGTGCTTTATATATATATATATATATATATATATATATAGATGGTTGTCCGGCAATCGCAGTCAGGTATATGTTTATTGCTTGGGTGCTTTCCAGGGTGGCTTTTTCAGCTTCCCATATATATAGTTATGTTGTCATCTCACGATGAAATGGAAACACTCTCCAGACTTGGTTAGCAGTTGCAATATTAATCAGTTTTATTAGGCATACCAAATTAATTTGCCGACGTTTCGGTTCTTGCTGAACCTTTATCACGGCATCAGTATTCTTAACATCAGAATTGTTAACTAAATTGTGGGTAGATACAGTAGCGTCAGCTTATGGTCTAACTGGTCCTCTTATATGGACTCAATACAAATAATTACATCAACACTTAACATATATAAATCATTATTCTGAACATTTGTATGTGCCAAATTTGTGGTGAATATTGGTGTTTAATACCAGTTAGCTGTACAACTAGTGTATATACGGGTTCAATGTAGATGATTGCATCGACTCTTTACACTCTTAGATTAGCTAAGTGTCTTATATATAATATATATGGGTTCAATATAGTTGATAGCATTGACTCTTTATACACAATGATCACTATAGGTGGTGTACTCACTTTGTGGTGTCATCATTAATGTTAGATCAGACATTTTTTATCTTGTATCATATATCTTTTGCCTGGTTGGCTGATGTGTACATATATAAGGGACATTATGTTGTGACCTCATAGATGAAAAAATGTGTTTTATACACATGTTCATATCCCCATAGCTCTAATGTCTGGTTAACTCTATATCTGCAATTAATGTATAACACATTGCATAACACTGTAAAGTATGCTCAAGCTTCCTGGTGCTATGTCTTACCTGCTTCCAGTTGATCTAGGCTATGGCATGCCTTCCTGTGGTAGCATCTCAGTGTTGGGGCTCCCTTAGAGGTACTGCAACCAGAAGTGCACGCGCGCACTGACTGTATAGTTCTCAGTTGCAGATTCTACTTAGCAGGGGATAATAAGTGTGCGGGGGCCTAGTTCTGAGTCTACTGGATTACTGGGTATAGTCCCCTGTGTATGTAGTTTCTCTATAAAGGCACCGGAAGTGGGGCATGTGATCGCGATTACCGGAAGTGGGGCATATTGCTATAGCCACCGGAAGTGGGGCATGCTGGTATGTCCACCAGAAGTGTGGCATGCCTGAATAGATATGAAGGTGCATATGGAAAAATAAACAGTGTTGTACAGTCTCTAAATCTGGACTGTTATTGATAATGGATTCTAATCTGGTGAATGATGTATGTACACATATATATTCATAAAAACACACATATATATATATATATATATATATATACAGTTGTACACATTATTCTATACAGAAGTGTTTACATATAACACTATTACACTATTATAGATCTATGCTTGTCGAGAATATTCTGACTCATAATTTACATATGCATATTTGTGTATACTGCATGGCATCACTGATATTAACATATAAAAGAGGACCACTAGCCATTTTTAGCACTATGGATTAACCTCACACAGAACGTTGTACTAGACTATACACTGACATCACATACATACTTGACATAATAGGATAGCAGGGCTATATGTACATTTAGAGAAATATATTTAATGGGCAATACTCGTTAAATCACCGTGGTGCGACAGTGTCCAATTTATGGATCCAGTAACTTTCACTTTTTCTGAGTTTAGATAGTCTATCTCCTCCAAATTCAGGTGGGGGTACCCAGTCTATTAATTTACACTTGAGACATGATACTTGATGTCCCCTGAGTAGGAAGTGGTGTGCTACCGGTTTATCAGATTGGCCAGATGATAGTGCTGCTCTGATTGATGCTCTATAGTTAGCCATCCTCTCTCTGAAGACTCTAGAGGTTAATCCTACATAATATAGGCAACAGGGGCATATTATTACGTAGATGAGGTGGTCCATCCTGCAGTGTAATTTCCATTTGATTTTTATTGCTTTCCCTGTATGAGGGTAAGCCACAGTGGGGCCAGTAATCATAGAGCTGCAGGTGGTGCAACCCCCACAGCGATAGCTCCCTGGTTTACAAGAGGGGACCAAACCTTAAACAACTCTTATTATGGCCTACACTTAACCCAGAAGTGGGTGAATCCACCATCAGGACCATGCAAAGAAAACCAGGGAGCTATCGCTGTGGGGGTTGCACCACCTGCAGCTCTATGATTACTGGCCCCACTGTGGCTCACCCTCATACAGGGAAAGCAATAAAAATCAAATGGAAATTACACTGCAGGTTGGACCACCATATCTACGTACTAATATGCCCCTGTGGCCTATATTATGTAGGATTAACCTCTAGAGTCTTCAGAGAGAGGATGGCTAACTATAGAGCTTAAATCAGAGCAGCACTATCATCTGGCCAATCTGATAAACCGGTAGCACGCCACTTCCTACTCAGGGGACATCAAGTATCATGTCTCAAGTGTAAATTAATAGACTGGGTACCCCCACCTGAATTTGGAGGAGATAGACTATCTAAACTCAGAAAAAGTGAAAGTTACTGGATCCATAAATTGGACACTGTCGCACCACGGTGATTTAACGAGTATTGCCCATTAAATATATTTCTCTAAATGTACATATAGCCCTGCTATCCTATTATGTCAAGTATGTATGTGATGTCAGTGTATAGTCTAGTACAACGTTCTGTGTGAGGTTAATCCATAGTGCTAAAAATGGCTAGTGGTCCTCTTTTATATGTTAATATCAGTGATGCCATGCAATATACACAAATATGCATATGTAAATTATGAGTCATAATATTCTCGACAAGCATAGATCTATAATAGTGTAATAGTGTTATATGTAAACACTTCTGTATAGAATAATGTGTACAACTGTATATATATATATATATATATATATATGTGTTTTTATGAATATATATGTGTACATACATCATTCACCATATTAGAATCCATTATCAATAACAGTCCAGATTTAGAGACTGTACAAAACTCTTTATTTTTCCATATGCACCTTCATATCTATTCAGGCATGCCACACTTCTGGTGGTCATACCAGCATGCCCCACTTCCGGTGGCTATAGCAATATGCCCAACTTTCGGTAACCGCGATCGCATGCTCCACTTCCGGTGCCTTTATAGAGAAACTACATACACAGGGGACTATACCCAGTAATGCAGTAGCATCAGAACTAGGCCCCCGCACACTTATTATCCCCCGCTAAGTAGAATCTGCAACTGAGAACTATACAGTCAGTGCTCGCGTGCCCTTCCGGTTGCGGGCAGGCGCGAGTGAGGCACTTCAGGGTGAGAGGTATAAATACCTCTAAAGGGGGCCCAACACTGATAGCCTAGATCAACTGGAAGCAGGTAAGACCTAGCACCAGGAAGCTTGAGCATACTTTACAGTGTTATGCAATGTGCTATACATTAATTGCAGATATAGAGTTAAAAAGACATTAGAGCTATGGGGATATGCACATGTGTATAAAACACAGTTTTTCATCTATGAGGTCACAACATAATGTCCCTTATATATGTACACATCAGCTAACCAGGCAAAAGATATATGAAACAAGATAAAAAATGTCTGATCTAACATTAATGATGACACCACAAAGTGAGTACACCACCTATAGTGATCAGTGTGTATAAAGAGTCAATGCTATCAACTATATTGAACCCATATATATATATATATATATATATATTAGGGGTGAGCGGGTTCGGATTTCTGAAATCCGAACCCCCCCGAGCCCCCCCGATCCGAGTCAGGCTCGACTTTTCCCGCCTGACTCGGATCTGAAATCGAGGCAAAACGTCATCATCCCGCCTTCCGAGTCTCGCGGGTTTTGGATCCTATATAAGGTACCCGCGTCAGCGCCATTTTCTCACTTGGCTGTGGACTGTGAAGAGGGAGGGTGGGAGTTAGGGCTGGCTGGGCTGTGTAGTGTAGTGTAGTGTGGTGCTGCTATTGTCCACTACTTCAAAGTCCATAGGGGCTGGCTGTGTTGTGCTGTGCTGCTGTTGTTAATAGGGGCTGTGTCCACTACTTCAAAGTCCATAGGGGCTGGCTGGACTGTGTTGTGCAGTCAGTTCTCCATAGGGGCTGTGTCCACTCCAAAGTCCTGTGCAGTGTCCCAGTCCTAAAGGGGTGCTGTTGTGTTGTCCAGGGGGTGCTCTGTCCATCAGGGGTGCTCCCCCCAAGTGCTAAAAAAATAATATATTTTCTGTGTTTGTGAATTGTGTGCGCAGTAGCCGCACGTGCATCAACAAAGTACTGCCAAGCGTGCGCCTGTGTCATAAGTAAAGGGCCAGCTGGCTTGACCGTTAAAGGGTGCTGTAACCCCCAAAGTACACTCCAGTCCAAACCAAAAAAAAAATTATTTTCTGTGTTTGTGAATTGTGTGCGCAGTAGCCGCACGTGCATCAACAAAGTAGTGCCAAGCGTGCGCCTGTGACATAAGTAAAGGGCCAGCTGGCTTGACCGTTAAAGGGTGCTGTAACCCCCAAAGTACACTCCAGTCCAAACCAAAAAAATATATATTTTCTGTGTTTGTGAATTGTGTGCGCAGTAGCCGCACGTGCATCAACAAAGTAGTGCCAAGCGTGCGCCTGTGTCATAAGTAAAGGGCCGGCTGGCTTGACCGTTAAAGGGTGCTGTAACCCCCAAAGTACACTCCAGTCCAAACCAAAAAAATATATATTTTCTGTGTTTGTGAATTGTGTGCGCAGTAGCCGCACGTGCATCAACAAAGTAGTGCCAAGCGTGCGCCTGTGTCATAAGTAAAGGGCCGGCTGGCTTGACCGTTAAAGGGTGCTGTAACCCCCAAAGTACACTCTAGTCCAAACCAAAAAAAAAATTATTTTCTGTGTTTGTGAATTGTGTGCGCAGTAGCCGCACGTGCATCAACAAAGTAGTGCCAAGCGTGCGCCTGTGTCATAAGTAAAGGGCCGGCTGGCTTGACCGTTAAAGGGTGCTGTAACCCCCAAAGTACACTCCAGTCCAAACCAAAAAAAAATATATTTTCTGTGTTTGTGACTTGTGTGCACTGTGGCTGCACGTGCATCAACAATGGAGCAGCGCGAAGCGTGCGCCTGTGTCCCATAAGTAAAGAGCCAGCTGGCTCATTTCTTAAAGGGTGGTGTAACCCACAAAGTGCACTACTCTCCAGCAAAAATAAAAAAATATTTTCTGTGTTTGTGTGCGCTTTAGCCGCACGTATATATCAATATAACATAAATGGAGGACCAAACTTTCTCCGATAAAAATAAAATAGGGAAAGATCAAGAACCACTTCCTCCTAGTGCTGTTGCTGCTGCTGGGAGTTGTTCATCATCCCAGAGAGGAAGTAGGAACATCACTACTTTTACTAAACAATTGACCCTCCAACAGTCTCTAGCGATGAGGATGAAGTACGACAGCAGTCATCCTGAAGCAAAACATATAACTGAGGCCTTGACTGCTATGTTGGTGTTAGACGTGCGTCCGGTATCCGCCATTAGTGCAGTGGGAATTAGACAATTGATGGAGGTAGTGTGTCCCTGGTTCCAAATCCCGTCTAGATTCCACCTGCATCCTCAAAGCAGCAGCGACAAGCGTGTGTCTGTCTGTTAAAGGGTGGTGACACCCTCAAAGTGTGCTACACAAACAATAAAAATATTGTTCTTTTTTTTTTGGTCTTTGTGAAATGTGTGGGCTGTAGCCGCACCTGCATCCTTAAAGCAGCAGCGACAAGCGTGCGTCTGTCTGTTAAAGGGTGGTGACACCCTCAAAGTGTGCTACACAAACAATAAAAATATTGTTCTTTTTTTTTCGGTCTTTGTGAAATGTGTGGGCTGTAGCCGCACCTGCATCCTTAAAGCAGCAGCGACAAGCATGCGTCTGTCTGTTAAAGGGTGGTGACACCCTCAAAGTGTGCTACACAAACAATAAAAATATTGTTCTTTTTTTTTCTGTCTTTGTGAATTGTGTGGGCTGTAGCCGCACTTGCATCCTCAAAGCAGCAGCGACAAGCGTGCGTCTGTCTGTTAAAGGGTGGTGTAACTCTCAAAGTGCTCCAAAAAATAAAAAACTATTTTTTTAATGTGTTTGTGACTTGTGTGCGATGTAGCCGCACTTGCATCTTCAAAGCAGCAGCGACATGCGTGCGTCTGTCTGTTAAAGGGTGGTGACACCCTCAAAGTGTGCTACACAAACAATAAAAATATTGTTCTTTTTTTTCTGTCTTTGTGAATTGTGTGGGCTGTAGCTGCACTTGCATCCTCAAAGCAGCAGCGACAAGCGTGCGTCTGTCTGTTAAAGGGTGGTGTAACTCTCAAAGTGCTCTAAAAAATAAAAAACTATTTTTTTAATGTGTTTGTGACTTGTGTGCGATGTAGCCACCCCTGCATCTTCAAAGCAGCAGCGACAAGCGTGTGTCTGTCTGTTAAAGGGTGGTGACACCCTCAAAGTGTGCTACACAAACAATAAAAATATTCTTCTTCTTTTTCTGTCTTTGTGAATTGTGTGGGCTGTAGCCGCACTTGCATCCTCAAAGCAGCAGCGACAAGCGTGCGTCTGTCTGTTAAAGGGTGGTGTAACTCTCAAAGTGCTCTAAAAAATAAAAAACTATTTTTTTAATGTGTTTGTGACTTGTGTGCGATGTAGCCACACCTGCATCTTCAAAGCAGCAGCGACAAGCGTGCGTCTGTCTGTTAAAGGGTGGTGACACCCTCAAAGTGTGCTACACAAACAATAAAAATATTGTTCTTTTTTTTCTGTCTTTGTGAATTGTGTGGGCTGTAGCTGCACTTGCATCCTCAAAGCAGCAGCGACAAGCGTGCGTCTGTCTGTTAAAGGGTGGTGTAACTCTCAAAGTGCTCTAAAAAATAAAAAACTATTTTTTTAATGTGTTTGTGACTTGTGTGCGATGTAGCCACCCCTGCATCTTCAAAGCAGCAGCGACAAGCGTGCGTCTGTCTGTTAAAGGGTGGTGACACCCTCAAAGTGTGCTACACAAACAATAAAAATATTCTTCTTCTTTTTTCTGTCTTTGAGAATTGTGTGGGCTGTAGCCACACTTGCATCCTAAAGCAGCAGCGACAAGCGTGCGTCTGTCTGTTAAAGGATTACATTGGTGACAGCATCCAAGTAGGCATGTCAGACACTCTGTACCTGTACTGGCAGGAAAAAGAATCAATTTGGAGGTCCCTGTACAAACTGGCTCTATTTTACCTGAGTTGCCCCCCCTACAGTGTGTACTCCGAAAGAGTGTTTAGTGCAGCCGGGAACCTTGTCAGCGAAAGGCGTAGGAGGTTGCTTCCACAAAATGTGGAGAAGATGATGTTCATAAAATGAATTCTCAACTCTTCCAGGGAGACCAGCCTCCAGAACGTACAGAGGGACCTGTGGTTGTGGATTCCAGCGGGGACGAATTAATACTCTGTTAGGATGAGGATGTACACACTGAAGAGGGTGAGGAATCGGTGGATGAGGAGGATGAGGATGACATCTTGCCTCTGTAGAGCCAGTTTGTGCAGGGACAGATTAATTGCCAGATTGTTTTGTGGGGGCCCAAACGAACCAATCATTTCAGCCACAGTTGTGTGGCAGACCCTTGCGCTGAAATGATTGGTTTGTTAAAGTGTGCATGTCCTGTTTATACAACATAAGGGTGGGTGGGTGGGAGGGCCCAAGGACAATTCCATCTTGCACCTCTTTTTTTTCTTTGCATTATGTACAGTTTGGGGCCTAGTTTTTCAAACTGCCATCCTGTCTGCCACTGCAGTTTCACGCCTAGATGGGTCACGTGTTTGTGCCGCCCACTCGTGTCGCTTAGCATAGTCATCCAGCTACCTCGGTGCAACCTTTTGGACATAAAAACACTATTGTGAGGTGTTCAGAATAGACTGGAAATGAGTGGAAATTAAGGTTATTGAGGTTAATAATAGCATAGGAGCAGAAAAACCTACAAATTCTGTGATTTTAGCTGTTTTTATGCTTTTTTTCAAAGAAATACAGATCCAAAACTCAAAACCCAGAACCCAAAACACGGAAGGGTGGTTTTGGAAAACCAATCCAGATCCAAAACACGAAGAAAGATCCAGATCCAAAACCAAAACACAAACCACGAAAAGTGGCCGGTGCACACCCCTAGTATAAATGTTATATTTAAATGGCACAATTAAGCAAAGTGCAATCACAAAGTCAGGTAAAACATAGCCTCACATGATGCTATTTCACAGTATGAGAAATAATTTATTAGCTACTGTTTATACAACAAAATCAACATTGAAAATTAAAAAAAGGCTTTTATGGACTGTGTAGTTTACAAAGTATTAGTGAGAAGTAATCCGCATAATACAATGCAGGTTCCAGTTTCCAAGTCTTATTATGTGAGCCATAGACATATTTACAGTGCTACTTGATATGGACATTAACACCAACATATTGATTACAAAATACTGTACCTGTTCTTAACACCCTGCAACAGATACCCAACAAGATAATAGAAGCCTTGATGAAGACTACATGTTCTTGTTTCACAACTAATTATAACATTTAAAAGGAAAAACTCCCAGGCCCATGAGGTGAACACCATTTCAATTCACTACAACATAGTGTCATTATTATGAGATGCTTTCAATTACTCTGCCTTTGCCAGCTTGACCTGTTTGACATTGCACACGTTTAATGTTACTCTCTGTGAGTTTTCTTTTGAATTGGAGCCTGGTATAATCAAGGGCCTTCTAGATTTACACCAGCAAACATAAAATTGAAATTCTGTACAACATGATTGATGTGAAGAAGTTATTTCAAGGACTAACTAGAGCTTTACTTGCTAAAATACTATTGTTGGGGAACCTGCAATCAGTCTAAGTAAGACAATCCAAAATAATAGGATTGCTAGCTTATTCTTCTTTGCACTTTGTATTATACTACATTGTCTGCCATTGACAAAGAAGAAAGTAAAGACTGCCAACAACATCTTGTTGAAAGAAGCCACCCCGCTTTATAAGTTCAAACAAATTTTGAGGACAGCTCTAGCGAGTTGTAAAAAAAAAAAAGCTCTACTGTTAGAAATCTTGACAGATCTATATAAAATATTTCAAGATGACTTCATATTCTCTATTTTTGTTTTTATTTTCTTTATGTGTTTTGATCATAAGCAAAGAAATCTCACAGATGCACACACTCTTTGCAGGAGTCCAAAAGTTATGTCGCAGCTTTGACTTTGATTAGCTGTCGTGCTTATATTTGCACTCTGATGTTTTGTTTACCTGTAACTATTGCTTTTCATTATTTAAACATCTGTAGTAGCCATGGAAAATATCTTTGAATAGAAGCATACTATTGACTATCATTTGAGTAATCAAAGTATCCTTTCAACACTACGAAAATGTGCTTCATTTCTGCAATACACACCAACTTAATGACCCAAAACACACACATATATAAAATAAATACATTTTTCTACACAGTGTTTATGGGAAGTACTCTATTATATCAATCATTAATAGATCAAAATATTTTACTATGCCGGGAAAGCTCTTGTGCTACTCGACATACAAGATTTATAATTTCATACTTTAAAGACAAGTGTTATGTTACTGATGACCACTCTCTCTAAAGTGATATTTGACCTGTAGTGCAAATTCATTTTGCACCTGTTTTTGTTTGTGTGAATGTTCCCAAGTTACACAACTCCCAACATTTCTGATTTTGAGTCAGGCCAGGGAACATGTCTACATCATAATTGGATTTATCTATTGCTTTTTTAGTGCTAAATTGCCCCATACTCCATTCCAAACACCCAATGATTGCAGAATGATGGCGAGCCGAGATGCCTTCCAACTTTCCCATCATTAAGCTGTGCAGGATATAGAAAATGCAGGTGCATACTCTAAGTACTAGGAATACTGATAGTCAAAATTATTTTCATAAACTCTACAATAACAATAGAGTGTAAGTGAAGTTTTTAGCATGTTTGGCCAGAAATGCATGTCCATCCATCATATCAAGGTAGGAAAATGTAAATAAGAGTGTGTACACAATTAGGGAAATAACAGAATTTGAAATATACATTCTCTGTTTCCCAGAATAGCACACAACAATGTACCCTACCAAGAAGAATGTGATTTTTACATTTCTTCTGAGATAACCTTCTATAGGCACAAATTGCTCACCGCAGGCCTCCATGCTTAGGTCAAGACCAGCCAAGAAGAAACAAGATGACAAATATCATATATCTTATTATACCTTCTATAGGCACAAATAGCTCACCGATGGGCCTCCATGCTTAGGTCAAGACCAGCCCAGAAGAAACAGAAGAAGACAGGGTGCGATTGGCCATAAGGTATCTGGTTTCAGTTTTTTTAAGTTGTCATGTCATTTCCTATTTATAGGGCTGTTTCTGGAAATGCAGAGATTTAGTACAGTATTGTATTACCACCCAAAACCCATGCCTGACTGCATATCTCTCTTGATATGCTCTGTATATACCTTTGTTGCCAACAGACTTGGGGAATGTTAGACAGTGTACCAGGCTGCCTCTCATTGCCAGTCTGGCAGCTATGACCTCACATTCCTCACCCACCCACACTGGATAATAAATGGCTACCTTTAAAAAATGGAATGACCATAAGAAAAAAAAAATCATTGGATTTTGGATGTTTTAGATTGCATAGTAAAATCCCTTCCTCGTGATTGGGTGCCATTTCACACAGGAAACTTGAGGGTGTGGGACTGGGCTACAGCACTGCGAGGCACTAAAAATCACCATTAGGAGTGAACAGGAGCACTGTGTTAAAGCCTACAGGGGCACTTTGTGATTAAAAAGGCTGTGTTAAAAAATTTCATTAGAGTGCCATTACTATGAGTTCTGTGAGCCGCTATGTTGTGTTTTCAGGCACCATGTTAAAAAATAACATCATTATGGTGCCCTTACTAGGAGCACTGTGAGGCACTGTGTTGTGTGTTCAGGCACTGTGTTAAAAAAATATTAAAATAAAACTGTTGTGTGTTCAAGCACTGTGTTAAAAAAATAACATCATTAGGGTGCCATTACTAGTAGTGCTGTAAGGCACTGTGTTGTGTGTTCAGGCACTGTTAAGCAACATTAAAATAAAACTGTTCTGTGTTAAAAAAAATATATGTCATTATATTTGCCACTTTTACTAGGTGTGTTGTTAGTTGATATGAATCATTTAATAGAAAAGCAGGAACAGCAGCCCAAGACTAGTGCTGCAGCTGCTGCCAGCAGTCATAATAGTACTTTAAAATCTACTAAAGGTTGTCCAGGGGAAATTAAGTTTAAGAAATAGCACCTGAAATCTAAATAATATTTCACAATGTTAAAAAAAACTCTAATAGTAAAGGGAAAATTTACTGCCAAAAATTTTTAAATTGTCAACATTTGACAACCTCTACCATGAATCAATCTGGTACACTAAATAGAATGGAGGATTATTTTAATGACAATTTACAAATTAGCATGTCACACAGTCCTTTTGATTACTGGGAGGTAAAAAAAGCAATTTGGAACACTTTGTACAAATTAGCTTTGGTGCCCACCCTCCAGTGTGTACTCAGAAAGAGTGTTTAGCACAGCCTGGAACTTTGTGAGCAATCGGAGTAGGAGACTACTTCCTGAAAATGTGGAAAAATTAATGTTCATAAAAATTAACTACAAATTCTACTGTAGGAGGAAGACCTTTGCTGCCAAATGCAACAATGCACAGAGACTTCTGTAATGGTGGATTCCAGTGGGGATGAGCTAATTTTATGTGATAATGATGTTAACTCTGATAAGGGTGAGGAGGATGAGGATGATAATGACATATTTCCAGTGTAGAGATGATTAACAACGCTGATATCCACCTTAAGCCCATTGGTAGCTTGTTTTGTGGGGGGGCTAATCAAACCAATCACTTCAGCAACAACAGTGGCAGTCCCTGTCACTGAAGTCCTTGGTTTGTTAAACTCCGCATGTCCTTTTTAATATGCAACAATAGGGCCCAAGGACAATTCCGTTGTGCACAACTTTTCATTATGGACTTTGTAAAGATTGTGTGTGTTTGACAGGCAGCATATATTACAATTATTTACTGGGGCAAGACCATCTCTTTTTTCAGTCTCTGAATAGTAATAGGTTTTGATAGTTTTTTTGTGTAAACATTTAGTTGCATTGTAACAAAGCTTTTATACACTTTATGGTTAAACCTGAGCATATTTCACAAAAATAAAATAAAAAAATAAAATAGGGGAGGAAGGAGGTCAACAACAAACAAAAGCAAAGACAAAAGCATCTTGCTCCCAGGGACTGGATAAAAAAAAGGGAAATAGGGTGGAATTCAAAACAGGTGAAAGACTAACAATGCTATGATTTAATCATCTTCACCTATATCTATAACTATTATAGAAATAATGTAGACAATTGAAATTCCCACCATTTCCAATGCAATTTAAGCTTTTCTCCCATGATCAAAGAGAGATAAAACAAACAAGACAGAATAGTGTATTTAACATTGATACTCTTTCCTTTTTAATATATACTGTGACAGTGCAAAGACAATTTGGTCTACAAAATGTACAGACTGATGACATAAACAATGTACTGTAGAGCTGTCTACACTCTTCCAAAAGGTAAATGCAAAACATGACTGGTTGTACAGTATTCTCAGGGTTAGGAACTGGATGGTCTAAAGAAATAAAGGTCTAATAAATAATCAGTGTGTTCACAATTTGCAGGTTACTTAATAGAAAATTACATTAGCTATAATTTTCAGGTCACTTATTTTAGATGGAACAGTGCTACTAATAATCCCAATTTAGTATCTACAAACACTAGGTGTGCCATATTTGAAGTTGTACTGCCACGTATTTGTGCCACCCACTGCTGTCACTTAGATTAGTCAGCCAGCTAGCTCGGTGCAGCCTTTGGCCTATAGTGGTGAAAACAATCTTGTGAGTTGGTCAAACTTGACTGGAAATGACTGGAAATTATTCTTATTGAGGTTAGTAATACTGTATGAACAAAAACAGGCCCCCAAAAAACATGATTTTAGCTGTTTTTATAAATAAATAAAAAATCAGATCCAAAACCCACTTGAAGATGATTTTGCCAAAACCAAAACACAATTCTGAAGTAGAACTAAAACCCAAACTGGGGTCCGCACACATCTTTTTTTTAAATGAAGGAAGTGTTTAATATTAAACTGCAATAACTAAACCAACCCGAGTAGGAAACGGAAACAAAGCAAATGTTCCTTTTTCCCCAAAGTACATATATATATATATATTTTGCCCCCTTAAAAATTTGCTGGTTTGGAAATGAACAGTTTCTTAACGTATTTAAGGCCCTTTTTGTGCAAACTATATATTACATGCCTGATCATCTTGACACCTACTGAAGCTGTACATTGTAATGCCAAAAGCACTGTTGTTGAGTATATAATATAAATTGAATAAAAATAGAATTTGACCAATTTGCATGTTACTAAGTAGAAATAAATTTTAATCCACTCTATTAATTAGCTGATTATTACGTTATGTCCATTTAAGTCATCTTTATTTGTATTTATCTGCAATCAATTTCAAGTAAGGTATTGATTTATATTCACCATGTAAGTCAATTTAGCACAGCAGTGAGACGTTCAGTGTGTGAATAAAGGAGTGCACCAGGGATTGATTTACAGCATAAATATTGGTATGAATGAATATATGCAAACTTATTTCAGAATTGTTAATGCTGTTTAAAATGCAGTCAGGATTAAAGAAGAGTCTGCAACAACTTCTTACATATAAGATTTTAGATACAATTCTCATATTGATTTTCCTTTCCTTGTATGTCCTGAAGATGGCACCAAGATCACTGAAACATCAATAAAGGAATATTGTACATAATAAAAAGTCATTGAAGAAATATACATACAGTATATAATGCTAAAGATGTGCAATTACTGTATTTACTGAATATTGTGATTACCCAAAGAGAAGGGTTAAAATAATTTTACATTCACAGCTGAATTGAGAAAATGTGACCGAAATATTTGAATTTATATCGATAAAATGTTTTAGCTAAATTCTAGCCAATTTGATCATGCTACAGCCTGCCTGCACATAATCCAGTCTATTTGCACATACTTACATAATGAAGTTTAAATTGATACATTTTAACGGGTTGTAATTGCAAGCAGTAAACTCAGATGCAAACAACAAACCTTAAATACAGTAGTCAAATATAAAAAAAATTAAAAACAGAAAAGTTTTAATACAGATGATGAACAGAGGATGATAAACTTCAAATATGAATACGAACTGAAAATGCAAATAACATATCTCAAATGCTGTTCGTCAAATCTAAAATGCAAACTGCTAAGTTTAATGAGCCACACATATTGAACAGCAAATTTTAATCAATATTTGGCCACATTTTGGAGCAGCAATATGGGAGGGGGTAACCTTTGTAGTCTGATTATTTGGAAGTATGAGGCCAGTTCAGGGAAAGTTTTTGTATTGATTTTATTGTTTTTAATTATACTGGTTTAAATATTATTTTTTTGTCATTTGAATGCTAGGACTACTAGTTCTGTAGGGGCATAAATTACTGATCACCACTACACCATTTAGTGGCAATTGTACACACAACTGTGAGTTGTTAAATTAGTAATGAAACAAGTCAAGAGTTATATTTAGAGTATGGAACTGTGAGAAAATTAAACAAATATTATGAGGAATATTTACTAAAGTGCAGGTTTTTAGAAGTGGAGATGTTGCCCTTAGCAACCAATTAGATTCTATTATCTTTTAGAAGGTGCTAGATAAATGTTAAGTAGAATATGATTGGTTGCTTTGGGCAACATCTCCACTTCTAAAACTCTGCACTTTAGTAAATATACCCCTATGTATTTATTGGACAAGTTGATGACACATGGCTTATGATTGCCTAGTTACTTTACATAATAATGTCTAAAAACTGAGTTAGTTTGTTATTACCACCTAATTAGGAAATAATTATGGTTGAGTTGTAAACTCATAGAGCTTCTAATAAGCAGATTTACAATTTGCCTTTGAAAGCTTTTTTCTACAGAGGGCATTATTTTTTGTATTTTAAAAATATAATTTTATTTTGTCCAAAATTATTTATACAATATGAGCTGTAAATTAACTGATAAATCCCAACAGATAAACATGTTGTAGAGTGTTTATTTTAAAAAGTAGCATAACATATAAGGTAATGTCCAAAACAGAAGTACTGTATAAAACTACAGTATAGTGTTTGTGAAGTAACACATCTATTTTTGCCACACATACTCCAACTTTTTTAAGCATTTGGATCTAATGTTTGCCGGGGACCAGAAGTTGCGAGAGTAGGCAGTCACTAAAACAACAGTCACATTAGAATGTGAACAATTATGATATTGACATAGATAAAATATCAACATCTGGAAAATGTCAACATGGAAATGATGTCGAAATATGAAATATTGACATTGTTAAAATGTTGGCATTAGCAATAGGGTTAGGGTTATTGTTGGGGTTAGGGTTTGACTTACATAAAAATAACAGTGTTAACATTATGACCATATCGACTGTCACCAGTGACATGGTGAATGTCAGAATGATGGACATGTTGATGTGATCAATGGTTAGGGGTTGGTTAGGGGTTTGGGGAAGCATTATTATTTTGTCAAAGTTGGAGCTGGGGAGGTGGTGTGGGCAGTGGCCAGCTTAATATATTTCTATTGATAATTATTTGTGCATGCTCTAATTAATAATAAAATTGAAACACAATTGGTTTCCATGGGACTGCACTATTTAGTGATATTAAGGTGATTGGACCCTTGCATACTTGTAGCATTACAAAATAATGTTTGTTTATTATCCCCACCTATTCAGTAACACCTGTCTGAGCATGATACAAATTTCCTTTTAAATTATTTAATTTACCTTTGTAAGTCAGTGTACTTTTTTTGTCATTTTTATTTTTATTCTTTTAAGAATGCAAATAAACTTGAGAATCATCTCACCAAACTCATCTCCGCATGGGTGGTTTTCTGGAAGTCCTTGTGAGAGCTGCTCAACTGCAGCAGATCTGTTACAGTGTAATCCCAGGCAGTAACAGCTGCTGGGATTTATAGTTTCAAAATGATGCACAGCCAAGATCACAGGTGACATAACATCCAGGTCTGGGATTAGGTTACATCCAGACTCTGGTGAGATTTTCCAATTCTTACATCATTGTTTACGAAAACTTCCAGAGCAGCGTTCCTGTACAGCTAGTTACCCTAAGAAATAATACCACAGAGTAAGTGTGAGCACATAAAAAGGTATTGGGGGTCTGCAGAATTTACTGTTTAGAAAATATATTCACAAAGGGAAAGAAAAACGACTCCCTTTGTAGCACACTCTTGGATAAAGATGTCTTCAGAGTCCTGTGAATAAGGATTTTTTTTTTAAATAACGCAAATGTACAGTAAGTGCTTACATTTTATAGGTTGCAAGCTTCAAAATTAGATATATATGTTTATTGTCCACATATATTTACATCATCATAAATAGACATATTTCTCCCAACATACCCTGATATTCAATACATTTTTTCACATTTTATAAATACACAAATTACCCCCAAAACAGCCAAACCATTACAAAATTAGTATACATGTTTAATAAACGGACCTATTTCCTCCTAAAAAGCCCAGCATTACATAGCATTCACATTTGATTACACCTTAACCCCATACAGTCACATCTATATTCATTCATAACGGACCAATATTTACCTGTAATAAAAGCCCTCCTTGTCCCCAGACTTAGCCCCATATTTCAGTAATAGCTCTCAAACCAACCCAGTATTACATAAAACAAAACAAAAAATGAACAAACACTATTATCATTTCACTTTTAAATGAAACAGCCCCCACCATCATACCTGTACATATAGAGCTCCACTAGCAAATTAACATCTCCTACTTACTAGTAAATGATTAACACTCACCCTTGCCCTTAAATTAACATCTGTATTACATTACCTTAAATCGCCCACTTACCTTATATCATCCAATACTGTATATTTCAGTGGCAGATTCTTCTGTCTTTCTCTATTGTTTCCTGTGCACAAGGGACAGCATCCATGTCAAGTGGTAAATGTTTTACATGTAACATGTCATCAACAGAGGAGAGAGCAGGGCCGGTGCTTCCACTAGGCAAGCTTAAACAGCTTCCTAGTGGTGCCGATCGCACCCCCCATTTGCCAGTTGCCCGCTGTGATTGTGTTACCAGCGGGCGCCTGGCTCCTTCCCCCCCACCCCACCCCCAGGCACCAGTTGCAGCCAGAGGATGGAGCTCAATCCTGAGCTCCATCTTCCAGGTCCCACAGTGCACTATGGGAGTGACGTCATGACGTCACTCCCTTAGTTCCGAGGAGCGGGCACCGGGGACGGACGGCAGCAGTCACTGGAATGGGGCTTCAGGTAAGTATTGGTTAATTTTTTTATGTGTGTGTGCATGTGTGTGCGCAGGGGGGGTTACTACTGGGGGCACTACAGGGGACCTTACTACTGGCGGCACTGCAGGGGGCATTACTACTGGGGCACTACTACAGGGGACATTACTTTTAAGGGCATTACTACAGGGGGCATTATTACTACTGGGGGCACTGCGTAAGGGGCAACATTACAGTGGGCATTGCATAAGTGGGCATTTAGTGTTTTAGGGGAACTACTACAGTGGGCATTGTGTAAGACCTAAGTTAGGGGGGCCCTAAAAATGTTGCTATGGGGCCCCAAAAGTTCTAGTTATGCTCCTGATACTTTGTGTATATATATATATATATATATATATAGTGTGTATATATATATATATATATATATATATATAGATACTGTGTATATATATATATATATATATATATATATAGATACTGTGTATATATAATCATAATTCTGCCTGCGCCCCCCTCTTCATATCTTCATACACATTTAGCCCCTCAGGTGAAAATGACTTTACCCCTCAGGTGAAAATTACTTTTCACAGGAGGAGTGGCGGATAAGTTTTGTGTTTTAATCATTTATATGTATATATATATATATATTTTTTTTTTAACACAATACTTATCCGCCACTCCGCCTGTGCCATGTCATTTTCACCTGAGGGGCTAAATGAGTAGATGGGGGGGGGGGCGCATGCAGAAGTTTTGCCTGGGGTGCCTAGAAGTCTAGCACTGGCCCTGGGAGAGAGGTGTCGGCACATACAGTGGGGAAGTAGGAGACAAACAGAACTGTAAAATGGGCTTCTGGCCATCTGGAAACCAATGTGCATTTTTGATAGGGTTAAAGTCAACATAAAAACTGGGTAATTGAGGGCCTTTCTTTTCTTTGAAGCTGTTACATTGTTGCTGTTACATTGTTAATTATTGTCCTTTCCAAAAACAAACTTTATTCACACTTTGAGATTTTTGGAAGAGGCTAACAGATTTTTGTCAAGGATTTATCTGCAATGTCCATCATTTCAAATAATACTGGTAAAATGGCAGTCTGATGTTGAAAAGAAACATGATGCTATGACCCACACACATCACTGTAGGGGTGGTGTTACTTGGCTTGTGTACAGTGTTTATTTTATATCATACACACTGTACAGCTCAGAGTTTAAACAAAAAGTTCTAAAGTTTGTAATGTCATTTACTTCTGCGTTTGGACCTGCCTGAGCAACAACAAATGCGTAGCCAGCAGGCCACACATGCACATGTGGTGATCACCAGAGAGGGAAGCGCTGTGGTATGTAGTAAGGATACTGAATTAAAACCTCTATGCGCTCCTGTCTATAGCTTCTAAAAGCCTGCCTATACCTTCTGATATTGACGCTATTTGCGTACGCAGTCATACAGTAAAATAAAGACTTTAGACCTTGAACATGTGATTCCAAAGCACAAAGTATTATTCAAGTATAGTCAGTTACACGTTGTGATCTAAGTACAATTTAACGCAAAGAAATTATACAGACTAAAGATACAGTTATACATATGCACACACTCTGGATCAGATACCGGCATCAGCAAGAAACCTCCGTCACTCAGTAATCAGCAAGAAGACTCCAGGGGTCACAACACACACATTTATACCCTTACAGAAACAGACAACACAATAGAGAGGTTCATTGCGATACCATTGGTTCTCCATCACGGTGCATTTGTTACAGGACATTTAACAGGTTGATTCAAAGGGACACAGAACAGCCTCTAACAGCTTGTTGCTTCCGTTTTCCCGCCTCATGCAAATCTAGGCTATTGGTTTTAAAAAGTACATTTTGGTGCTTTAAGTCTCTATGGTCCATAAGTTGAGAATGCATGTTGCGATCTTCACACCGATGATACCGGAAAGCTGTTGAGAAAGTGCCGATCAGTATAACACCAAACACGGCTTACTTATCACGTATTAAACCTTAGATGCAGTAAACAGTCATTTCTTTACACGCTGGCATTGTGAATGAATCGTAATAATAACCCTTTTGCGCTACGGAACTATTGCTTTAAGTGTATGTATGCAAGGGAGAATGACACTAAATAGCGTTGTGTGTCTGGGGGTCTGTGAGGTAATTAGCGAGCAGCACTACGCTGGAAAGGTATCTCTGAGTGTATGGGACTAAATTGGTATTGGTTGTGTAAGGATCGTTAAAAATCTGAACGTGCTAATAATTAGCTATTTTGCATTGTGCACTGTTTAACATCACGTGTATGTGTTAATGTGAATGCAGGGAAAACACCACTAATTTGCTACTAATTTGCACTGTTCATTGTTTAAGTTCATGGTGATTTTAATGTGTTGGAATGTCATTTTTATGTATGTTAAACACCGTTGGTATGTGTTTGGGGAAGATTGTTAAAAAGCTGGCTGTGTTACTTATTAGCAATTTAGCAGTGTGTTTTGTGTACTATGTGGTTTTGACAAATTGCTATTTATTAGCAATTTAGCGTTGTGTTTTGTGTACTATGTAGTTTGGACAAAATGGCGCTGTGTGACCTATTTCTAAGATGGAGTCTTGTCGCCATTCGCAAGATGGCGTCGTGCAGGTACTTATTTTTAAGATGGAGTCTGGTTGCCATTCGCAAGATGGCGTCGCTCCAGGCTAATTTTACACTGATTCTGTCTCAGCCACTAAACCAGCTTCGACAGTAGCCAGGGGTGTAGAGAGCCGTGCCAGGCCCAGGGAAGGGGGGTGGCCTAACCACAGGAGGTGTGACCATGCTCCCTTAGGATTAATAAAAAAAATGTATTTGCACAGCGCTGCATGCTGGGGAGGGGGCGCTGTGAGCCCCGCCCCTCAACCCGACACAAAGCCAGTGGGGGGGGAGACTGCTGCAGTTGTGATCAGTCTCCCACTTGGCTGCTGTGATGTAGAAGGGGGGGCGGCTTCAGACCTGGGTGCCCATTGGGCCCCTCCAGCAAGCCCAGACCTGGGTAATTAGTACATGCCACCCCCCTCTCTGCACCCCTGTATGTAGAACATAGGCTACAATAGGCTAATGACACCTAAAGATAGCGTTAGCTTCAGGAGTTAGGCTGCAAAAAGTTTATTGAAATAAAATTGCAAACAACTAAGAACATTTCTTGGTTTTGTGGGAAACTACCAAATTAATTCCACACATTGCTTCTAGAAAAGCTGCTGTTGTAGAATAGAGGAATGTGAGAAATCCAGATTTACAAAGTGAACCAGTGAAAAAGAGAGAACCTTCCAAGTTTTTTATAATCCCCGTGTACCACACCAATTTTAGTTGTGCTGGTGTTTAAAAAACTGTTTATTTACATGTAGATGCATCAGAAGGAGTATGAGCTAATGCATTGAGTTAAATCATATGAGATATCCACAACCATAGCAGAAAATTTGAGAGAATGTCAGGCAATTAAATAGACAATTGATACCTTAAGTATTATCTGCTAAGCAGTAAGTTCATTTTAGCGGCTGATCCTACACCTGCAGAATAACTACAAGAGAAATACACAGATGTGGGAATAAACATGTATTCCTGTCAAAAGTACACTGCCGCTTGGCAAAGGCAGCACAGCCCAATGGATCTGAGCTGAGACAGGAGACATGAGATAGGTGGGTGTCCCTTTTACACAATAAATGTGAAAGGTTACTGCACACTACATAAAGTAGAAAATTATAAAATGAGCTAATTTTGGTTGATGCTACACTAATACATAAGTATCTCCTGAAAACTGTCTAACAAGTGGAGTACAAGGAAAACAGACTTTCCTCTATAACATAATTGAGGAGCAATCAGTATAACTAAACCTCTAGGTGGTTTCAAGGTTAGTCCCCCATCCCCCTTAAGACGTGTTTGGTTGCTACTTAATTATATACAGTTAATGATTGATGTTATTACTACCCATTTAGGTTTGAGGGGTGCCTGAGACTAGCCAGGTGCAGCACAGGAGAGCAGCAGTGGATCAGCCCACCCCCCTGATCCGTTGCCAATCAGCTTCCATTGGCTAGCTATCTGCCCACCCATCAGTGATGTAGAGTCTGTGTCACTGAGAAGGTGGACAGATAGTTAGCTAGCCAATGGAAGCCGATTACACCAGAGTCTGGACAGTGGACTGATCCATTGCTGCTGTCCTGTGCTGCACCCGGCTGATGTTGGAGCGGCCAGGGAGTGCTTGGAGGGGCACCTGGTGTGGCTCCCCTCTTTCAGTTTTGGACTGCACTGCAGCCCCAGCTTAATTGGGCAGAGGGATTTGGTATCCAACATCTTAAAGCTTTCATATGCTGGATTGTTTTTGCCACTGTATCAATACTACAAGCACCCAGGTGTGGAATGGGTGTTTTTAAATCGGTCATATCTACTTTAAAGTGTGGGTGGAACAGTTTGTGGGAATTGCCTGATACACTTTTCTCTATGCATCCTATACACCACTATTATAATGTTCTCCACACAGATTATAGTAGCATATCTATAAGGCCACAGGAAAAATTATTTAAAATATGTTAGGTATGTGTTTTTATTTTGTAATCAAACACTAATTCTCTTAAAGAATTTATGAAATAATCATTAATTTCTATGTAAAATATTTGAATGCTTTAACAATGTGTCTGTTTGTTTTCACTAAATGCAAATGTCTGGAAAACAATGTATTAGAATTTGATAGAATAAATCAAAGTGTTTCTTTATCTTTCCACCCCTCAGCATATTTCTCTACTTGAGACATATTTGTTTGGCAGTGGTGAATGTGTCAGGACAGAACACTGTAGAAACTGATTTGCATCACCAATATTTTCTGAAAAATATAGACACAATCTCATCTACTTTAACTCCTGATGGGCTTTTCCTGGAATGCACAACTTATTATTGTATCGATATTCATAACTCTTAAGGTGTCATTGTACAGCTGCATACTTTTTAGATGGTAAGAATTAAAAACATTGCGACAAATACTCATGTTACAGTATAAAATTATTCTTGATCAGTGTGCAGTCTTGTCCTTCTCTTATATACAGTGCATCTGGAAAGTATTCACAAAGCTTCACTTTTTCCACATTTGTTATGTTACAGCCTTATTCCAAAATGCAATAAATTAATTTGTGTCCTCAAAATTCTACACACAATACCCCATAATGACAACGTGTAAAAAAAAATGTTGCAATTTTTGCATATTTAATAAAAAAAACAACTAAGAAATCACACTTACATAAGTATTCACAACCTTTGATCAATACTTTGTTGATGCACCTTTGGCAACAATTACAGCCTCAAGTCTTTTTGAATATGATGCCACCAGCTTGGCACACCTATCTTTGGGCAGTTTCACCCATTCCTCTTTGTAGCACCTCTCAAGCTCCATCACGTTGGATGGGAAGCATCGGTGCACAGCCATTTTCAGATCCCTCCAGAGATGTTCAATTGGATTCAAGTTTGGGCTCTGGCTGGGCCACTCAAGGACATTCACAGAGTTATCCTGAAGCCACTTCTTTGATGTCTTGGCTGTGTGCTTAGGGTCGTTGTCCTACTGAAAGATGAATCATCGCCCCAGTCTGAGGTCAAGAGCGCTCTGGAGCAGGTTTTCATCCAGGATGTCTCTGTACATTGCTACATTCATCTTTCCCTCTCTCCTGACTAGTCTCCCAGTTCCTGCCACTGAAAAACATCCCCACAGCATGATGCTGCCACCACCATGCTTCACTGTAGGGATGGTATTGGCCTGGTGATGAGTGGTGCCTGGTTTGCTCCAAACATAACAGGTGGGCTGCCATGTGCTTTTTACAGGCCTGATTGGTGGATTGCTGCAGAGATGGTTGTCCTTTTGGAAGGTTCTCCTCTCTCCACAGAGGAATGCTGTAGTTCTGACAGAGTAACCATCGGGTTCTTGGTCACCTCCTTGACTATGGCCCTTCTCCCCTGATTGCTCAGTTTAGATGGCCCGCCAACTCTAGGAACAGTCCTAGTGGTTCCGACCATCTTCCATTTATGGATGATGGAGGCCTCTGTGCTCATTGGGACCTTCAAAGCAGCAGATATTTTTCTGTACCCTTCACCAGATTTGTGCCTTGAGACAATCCTGTCTTGGAGGTCTACAGACAATTCCTTGGACTTCAAGCTTGGTTTGTGCTCTGACATGCACTGTCAAATGTGGGACCTTATATAGACAGGTGTATGCCTTTCAAAATCCAATCAACTGAATTTACCACAGGGGGACTACAATTAAGCTACAGGAACATCTCAAGGATGATCAGTGGAAACAGGATGCACCTGAACTCAATTTTGAGCTTCATGGCAAAGGCCGTGAATACTTATGTACATGTGATTTCTTAGTGTTTTTTTATTAAATGTGCAAAAATCTCAAATACCCTTTTTACACGTTGTCATTATGGGGTATTGTGTGTAGAATTATGAGGACAAAAAAGAATTTATTCCATTTTAGAATAAGGCTGTAACATAACAAATGTGGAAAAAGTGAAGCATTGTGAACACTTTCTGGATGCACTGTATTATATTTATATTGTCAATTTATTTCTGTACATAATATTAATATGAGGTAAATATTATAAAATTGATATTTGAAGAAATTATCTTATGATTCCGTAGTCATCACAGTAACAACTTCATCAGATATTACATTACAGTGTCATTAATAATCAAACCAAGTTTATATTTATCTTGAAATGGATTTAATATTTTTCATGACTCTAACATAGTATTCTGTAGTATTATCACAACATATTGCACTATGGCAGTAGCTTACTATAATGTTTACAGATCATATTTTGCACACAGGTATTATCAGTGTGCAAAGTGTGGTTTGGGTTAGTTTTCCTTATTGGAAATGTGTGTACAGGTGCTGGTTTTAGCAAAGTTAAATGTACACACCAGTGGATTGCAAGACGAACCAAGAACCAGTCCAGTGTCGCTTAATCAGGCAGTGTGGTTTATTATGCAAGTGGTATTACAGCCATTCTCACTGTTATACTAGTAGAGGAGGATCATGAAGCGGAGCAGGGTTTAGGCATATCCCCAGCCGGTGACTGTTTCAGGTATGCAGTAGCAGTGCTGGAACATCGATCAGTGCTGGTGAAAGGTCGCAGGTCTCTGGAGCAAACGAGGTGTCGTTCGTCTCCCACTATGTCACTCATACACAGTAAACAAGATGGCGCAGTAATAGTACTTGCGGTTATCTTGGTAAGGGAATGAAGCATCATCCCTGAAGGAGCCATATTGAAGGTTGTGCAATAGTGCTTTCCACTTCTAACACCCCACCTTGCTACAAGCTTCTGCATGTGAGACAAATTTGCAATTAAAGCTTTCACTTAGCAACCTCTAAGGAAGGGGCAGCTAGGCATGTAAAAGAACATCAGCATATTAGACAACTTTGGTTTGGCCTTCCTGACTAGAACTTCAGCAAAGTTCATCTAATTGATCATATAGGCCTCAACAACAGCCTCTGACTCATAACTTTAGAACTGCTGCTAATATAACAATTTTTTATGTATTTTGTATTCTTGACTCATCAATTTGCAAAGTCTCTTTTCAAGTTACTTCAAGTCCAGATCTTTTCACTAACTTTGTAATAAACAGAATGTGATGACCTTCATAAGTATGTCTGCAGGATTTTCTTCACTAGCAATATGAATTACATCAACAGACCCTCTGTCAATGAGTTCTTGAATAAAATATTTTGGTATGTTTTGATGTCCTGTGGTCAGGGTCGGATTGACAATGGGGCGGGTGGAGCTTCAGCTCCAGGTCCACCACCAAAATAGGCCCACAGCAGCATCTTCTGTAGACAGGTAAGAAATTGTATTGCTACAGCCTGCAGCCGCCTAAGCCCCACCCACATGAAATCCAGGCGGGCGCTGACATCCCCTTCCCCGGTTCAAACCCTAAGTATAGCGTCACAGTGGAAGGCTTCACTATTAGCCTAGCCCTCCCAGGTCTATAATGTCTCGGGGCCTCATCCGTGCCGTGTTATGTTTCAGTGCATGACGTCACTTAAAGTAGCCGAGCTCGACCTCAGCTCTTTGAAGGCAGCCCGGCCGGGTGACCACTTATCCTGTCCTGACACAGAGGTGTCAGTCATCCTGTGTAGGTTGCTGATCAGGGTATCCTGCTTGCTGCTGCTGATGAACAGTGATCAGGGTGTCCTTCCATTCAACCTGAGCCTCAGACACTGCCTCCATAAAAAGGTATGCAGGTGTTGACAAAATATTTTAATAATTATATTTTTTGAACCAGTGTCATATATTTGTTGTCTCTGTGTATGTATAATATAAATATGAGCACATGGGTGAAGATTATTTAAGGTGAGTGTGTTTTCTGTACTGTCGACCTGATTCAGAGTTGTCGCTATGCCTATATTTATGCAGTTGAGCGATTATTATCCATCTGCACATGTGTCTTAGGGCTCTGGGCCTGATTCAGAGCCGATCGTAAGCGGCCGCTCGTTCGCTCTGAGCGATGTTCGCACAACTGCGCATGCGTATGGGACGTAATGCGTATGCGCAAACCAGTCATTGCGGTCAGAAATCGAGCGCTCGCAAAACAGCGAGGGGCTGCTAATGTGATTGACAGAATGTACTGTTTGTGGGTGGTAACAGGGGAAGGTACTTGAAAACGGGGGAGTGGAGATCCGAACGCAGGCGTGCCTAACAGTAAAAAGGGCGTTTAATGGGAGTGCATAATTAGTAAAGGAGCGTCATCGACCACGTCACTTGGTTGTATTTTAGCCTGAACTGCTCGCAGTGATTGCGGTAGGAAAAACCTACCACAAGCACTGCGAGCAGTTCAGATGCCTTTCGATGTACCCAATTAATCAAATAAATTCCGGAGATGACGTGTGATGCGAACGGCAAAGGGGCGTCTTTACAAAATAGCGAGCGCATTTTTCACTCGCTCAGACATAGAGGCATCAACAAACCGCAATGAGTGAGCGCACAATTTAAATAGCCGGCCCCTTTTTTTGAACGCCCGTCCGCAAATAGCGTCCGAGTCTGAATCAGGCCCTCTGTTTATTAACATTATTTTTACTAAGATAAAGTGAAAAAGGGTGTTTTCACACCCTTTTCACATTATTTTAGTTTCACCTGAATTTACTAAAGGACAATTGGAGTAGAATTTGTAAAACTTTACTCCAAGCCCTAATTATCCCATATATTTACTAAGCAGATCGCATTTTCCATAATTGTATTGGGAAATGTGATCTGCCTGAGATTTACTAAAAATAAATTGTGAAAAAATACCCTGTGATAATAACGCCTGATTACTGCTACAAAAAAACCCCCAAAACTTACAGTACCTGAGTCCAGGGCCAATGACTGGGGCCCCGGACAGAGCCTCCGTGGCTCCAGTCAGCTGGTCTCCCATCCTGCACTGTGAACCGGTCAGCTGCTCGAACAGCTGACTGGGTCACAGTGCAGGATGAGAGACCAGCTGACCGGAGCCACGGAGGACATCCCTGGAGCCCTGATCACCGGAGTGAAATTAAGGGGGGGATGTCACGGGTTGGGGATGGGTTGCAATCACTCATGGAGGGTAGCGGCGTCCAGTCAGCACAGACATGCCACCTTGTCAATGTATTTTTTATGATAAATACAGCGATAAGGCCCCAGAGGGGATTCACAGGTACAGAGCTTTATCGCAAGTCCTGTGCCAGTAAGTGATTTTTTTAAATCCTTGTGATATTTCCTGAAATCACAATGCAAATTCAATCGGAAATATCACACTACAATCTGCATTTTAAAGTGGATTGTAGCAAATAGGGCCCTAAGTCTCACAGCACACGTGTAAAAGTACATTACTGTAGTTGCTCACAGCAACTTTTTACCCGCAGTGTGATTTAAAGGCAAGGACCGGTTGGGGGAAGTAACGGGGAGTGGCAGCAAAAACACAGGCATGTCGCAGCAGTTTTTGGGAAGGGTCGCAGCCTGTGACTGTGATCCCATATGCAGTAACAATGGCAATTCAGTTCAGGCGGCTATTCTGCGCGGCCATAAGGTTACCTGAAAGCTGCTAATGGTATTATCTATGGACACAGACGCTTGGATTTACAAAGCTGCAGGTGGGCATTTCAACATGTATCAAGACAACTGCGGTATTAGCCTATATTCACAGATCCTCAGCGCAGAGCTGTAACTAGACTTTTTGGTACCCTGTGCCAGAGAGAGAATTGGCGCCCCCCCACCCATTTTTTAAATAGGGACATAAGATAGTGCACCCTAAAACGGGCAATGGCCTTATGGGGAAGAGACAGTGGAGGTCAGGAGATGCAGGGGATAAAAGAAGAGGAAGCTACAAGTGAGAATGATAATAAACAGGAAAATTGACAGGCCCAAACAGCGCCCCCTGCCCTACGGTGCCCTGTGCCATGGCACAGGTCGCACTACCCTAGTTACGGCCCTGCCTCTGCGTACAGGAGCGACGGCAATGGCATACAACTGAATCAGGCCCTGTATCCTTGAGGAAAGAACTAACATGTTCTGATATGGTGGAGTAACCCTGTTGCCTATTGTGAGATTTGTTATCCTTATCTATGATAAGAATGGCTTTGGTGCCACATACACTATGCTTATTTAGTCCATCATTTCCTTTCTGGGCACTACAGGCTACTTTTGGAAAGTAGACCTGGGTCTCTGTTGACTAGCGTACCATGACAGTTGTACTTTGTTTAAACACTGTAATTGCTGGTTGCCATGCCATGTTGGTGTTGTATGGCATTAACATGCTCCTTTCTGCACTTACATGTATATTACCAGCCGCTGTGCCCAGTCAATGAAGATATGGTATTCTGCATTGACATGTGCTGCACTGACTGCCATGTCGTACCACTGGATCTGCTGTATTTACAGATTAATTATTGGCCTCCAAGTTGGCTACTTTGATGCTGTCTTTCTTTATAGAAACAAAGGCTGTTTGGCCCTGATAATAGTGAAGGATTACATTAACCTTTGGTTTGCCAGCTACTACACCAAGCACTGATTATCTTGTTTATAGTACCTCTAACAGTTTACTCATAATGTTGTAATCAATAATCATTCTAAACTGTTACATCATATTATGAGATGCCAACCTCCACGCTGTGATTTGCAGTGCTCTCTGGTGGTGTCTGGCGTTTCCATGAATGTTTATTATATTGGGGTGCTCGTCATGGTTACTATGATGGTTTATTGCATACAATGTTGACTACGAGCATCCAATGGGGACACATCACATCCAGTTGTACTCAGGAGGTGATACTATTTACTTAATCAATTGGTTTTCAGCCGACCGCACCCCCACCATACTGGTCAAACTCACTGTGGCAGCACACAATAGGCCCTTCATAAGTTTCAGCTCCAGGCCCATGTAGTCCTTAATCTGGCACTGCCTATGGTGTTTGGTACTGTGTGAGAGATCAATTGCCCCCTTGTCACAATATGTCTGTAACTTGCAATTCTTACAGGGATTCATTCAAGTACAGGGCTTCTTTAGCCAATTCTGCCAATGCCATATACTCTGTCTCTGTGGTAGATAATGCTACTGTGGTCCATTTCTGATTTGCCCAACATACTACTGCACCTGCAAGTGTTATAAGCCATGGCAGTGGATCATCTTGGTGGCAGGTCCCAGCCGTATTAGGCAACTGGGATGCTGCATCATGCTTTGATTCCAGTTCTGGCTCTTGCAGGCAGCTGGAACTCTGTCTGTGTCTTTGCAGCTCATTTACTGCATTCCTGCCTGTCAGTTTGTGTGCAGGGCTCAGCTGCATACTATCCTGTGATTAGGGAGGCTTACTGCAAGGATTGCTCTGATTGGTCCCTGCTTCTGATAAATTACAACCATCCCTACACTTCCTGCCGGTGATATTGTCTGACTTCTGGAGTATGTGTTTGTCCCTGTACTCAAAAGCCTGAGTTTTAGCTGGTCTTACCTCGTTCTGCAGTTCCAGTGTGCTGTGAACTGTGCCAGTCTTACTGTTTAGAAGTCATCTGTGAGTGATCTGCTGTGATTTCATCCGCTCACATCCTTGCTGGTGGGACTTCCCAGAGCAGTGACTACTGCAGCCACAGCCTACCTTGCTGCTGCCTGCTGCATTTCCATATTGCAGCCCAGTCTGGATGGACTGGGGCTGTAGATCAGCCCTGGCAGTCTGCCATATGTGCCTGACTTAGGCACGCTCATGAAGGGGGTGTGGTTGTTTTCATGGAAAGTCTCTTCCCAGCCAAGCACATCACACCGGCCCATCACTGCCGCCACCCATCCCATCTCCCTGAGCTCACATAGTGATTCTGGAGGTGTGGGGTGGTGGGCAGGCCCTGAGGGCATTGGCCCTTATGGCATTTGCCAGAAGTGCACGCTGGCCAGTCCAGCCCTGGTGTCAGCCCTGATGTAAACTTGTGATTATTTCCTGAAACTAAGTGTAGTGCTGGGGAAATAAACAAAGAAGTGTGTTTTCATTGAAGCATGGTCTGGCACTGATATCTGTGTTTTGTACTGCAATATTGCATTTGTGTAATTCCAAATCACTAAAATTTAAATGCACACAAACTATGCCCATCCTCATGGAAAATGTTTCACTACTTTATAAAGGTCTTTTTCTTATATAAATCCATGTGTGTTCCCATAAAAAAAGTACCTAGGACTTTAGTACATAGGGCCTGAATCAGACCCGTTCGCAAGGCTGCATTCGCACGTAGCCTGCCGATGTTTGCAATCTGCACATGCTTACAAGATGCAGTGCGCATTCGCGAACTAGTCCATGCGATCGGGAAGTGTTTGCTCCCTGTACATTGACGCTCCACAAGTATGAGTGACAGGACGAGCCGTTTGTGGGTGGTGACAAGGGCTGGTCGATGGTAATGAGGGGTGTGGTGGAGTGAACGCAGGCGTGTCTGTGCATCTGAATGCCATTCAGGGGCGTGCATAATTAAGACGCAATGTCAGCATACATGTCACATGGCTTAATTAAACACAGCAGCACATGCAGAGCTTGCAGTAGGGTATGGTCAGCCACAAGTGTTGCGTATGGGGCCGATGTTTCTTGATGTTACTGATTGTTTAATACACTTCCTGTAGATGACGTATGTTACTAATGGAAAGTGGGCATCTTGTGTCAGGCTGGTGGGTGTCTAAATACATACCACGATCGCACGGCAAGATAGAGTGGGCGCGCTAATGTCTTGCTAGCGATCGCAGGATTTACATACTTTGGCTGCTGATGGCTGTGTGCGAACGCATCCTAGCGAACAGGTCTGAATCAGGCCCATAGAGCCATAGTCTTCCTTTTTTACAGTGGAGCAGCACAACGCCATATGTACTTTTAGGTTATTGCATACAACGCACCTGTGAAGCAGCCAATATAGCAGAGGAATGTGGTGCAGGCAGTGGTCAACATGCTGCATAGTACAGAGTTGTTTCCTTACCATGCAAACCCCAGCCACGTTTGCCCTCTCATTTGACAGTCTGCACAAAGTGACCAAGAGGAGGCAGATAAGGAGAAAATAGGGGAAGTGTGTGACCCTTTACTCCATATTTGCTTTGGTATGTGCAGTAGCCCTTTTTATGTCTGCAAATACAATTATATGATATTGCTAAGACACTGTATAACTTAATCAGATTATATGTCACAGCTTTGTATGAAAACCCTTTTTTTCTTATTTTGGCAATTATGTTACTGTAAAGGCAATGCAAACTGATAAAAAGTATTAGTTAATAAAGCGCATTTATCGTTCTTAAAAGTAACAATACATGCCCCAACTAGCAATAGCCTCTGTATCTATTCATTGTAGCTGTTTTCTGAGCAAATCGGTACTTTTCTTAAACTTTAATTTATAGAATTTAAAATTGACAGCTAATACTCCAGCCTCTAAGCTTCAAGTTCGGCTTTTTCTAATTAAAATTTTTATTTTTCTCTAAATTTTCAAGAAAATTAAACAGTTTTCCCTTCTCTCATAACTTGTTGTGCCTCAACTAAAGTACAAGCACAGAATAAAACTTATGTGAATTAATATAATTACTCCAGAGCTAATGTGACTATGAATGCAACAGACACTGAGATTGCAGCAAACTCTTGTAGCCTAATTATATGAAAGCATAATTATGGTGTTATTATTCCTTTTGAGTGGCACTGTAGACAACAATTGCTTTGGCACAGTTTCCTTGACCCTATGCTTTCTTACCTCCCCACGATTTCTGATGCTTTTCCAGTTTGGAGCACCTGCTTAGATAAAACAGATGACTTTCTGGGCCTGTTTCTGCTAACAGCAGGCAGTGACTGATTGGTTGAAACATGAGGATTAATGGGTATTTATATTTCATTAAATTTTATGCTCACTAGAGAATAATGTATCACTCGCAGATATTGAAACATATGTCAACCCTATCCACTTACATATAATTCAATTTGACTTAAATGCATTGATCAAATTTTATTAAAGTCCAATAGATCTTCTAAAAAGGCATACTAACATAATATTACTGCTTCACATTCATCAGATAAAAGGAGGCAATTGTGTTGTAATTCTATTTATACCATTTTTCGAGAAAAGAGAGATTATTGTGGAGAGAATACTCATTACAAGGTGACTGGAGCTGTCTGAAGGACTTCACATGGAAATGATGAACAGAATTCTCGATTGGTGGCATTCTTGTTAGTGTTAGGATGGGAACATTAAACATTGTAATATTTAGTACAGTATTACAGGTTCACCACTTAGAATACCTTTTATGGCTTTACATTGTGTAATTTGATACTAGTATTACTTTTTCCTGTATGCGTCTAATTATGTTTTGCTTTTTTAATCCATCATACTTCATTGATTGCTTGTTGTTGAGTCACTTTTCATATGAGTTTAAGAGCTAAATTATCTACAGGACAGTGAGTAATATTGCAATAAAACACAATACTATATCTATCAAATCTTTAGGGCCTGATTCAGAGCCGGAAGCAATTAGCGCTCGCTCGTCCTGAAAATAGGGGTGGCTATTCAAATGAACCGTTCGCTGTTTGCGGTCTGTTCACGCCTCTAGGTGTGAATGAACGTACAAAACTTGCGGGAAGCTACGCCCCCTGGCCGCTCGCATCCTACGTCATGTCCGCTATTTATTAGATTAATCGAGTACATCGAACAGGGTATGAACTGCTCGCTATTCTTGTGGTCGGTTTTTGCTACCACAACTTTGTGAGCAGTTCTGGCTATAAAATAACCCAGTGACGTGGTCAATGACGCTGCTGTTTTAATTATGCACACCCATAAAACGCCCGTTTTGACCTTTAAGCACGCCTGAGTTCTGATTTCCACTCCCCGTTTTCAAGCACCTTCCCCTGTTACCACCCACATATGCCTCATTCTGTCACTCAAATTGTCAGGCACTCGCTATTTTGCGAGCACATGAATTTCGACCGCACTGACTGGTTCGCGCATGCGTATAACGATCCATACGCATGCGCAGTTGGCCAAACATCGCTCGGAGTGAACGAGCTGCCGCTTACGAGTGGCTCTGAATCAGGCCCTAGATGCGTATTTGCCCCAAACATCATCTGGACAATATGAACACTTCAAAAACAGCATTTATTAACTTTTATTTATAGGGTGCCACAAGGTTTCTGCAGTGCTGCAGAGTGATAAGCAACACAATTTACATACAGTAAGTAAATAGGATAACTATAATAATCACTATTATACAGCCAAAGGTAGGTGAAGGGGAGAGAGGTATTAGAGGGTAGGGAAGAGCGACCCACTATGGCTTATAAAAGCATGCAATAATGTGTTGTATGGGGATGGACGGGGAGTATGAAGCAAAGCAGCTCTTAATGAGCCTATTTCCATAAGTGGGAGGACAGACAGGATCAGAGTCACAAGTATTGGAAGGGGTGACAGGGATAGTGCTAGGAGGAGAGAATTAGGGAAGTGGATCCTGTCCATGAGGGCTAAAAATCTAAGGGACTATGTACTAAGCCTTGGATGGAGATAAAGTTGCTGAAGATAAAGTACCAACTAATCAGCTCCTAACTGTCATCTTTCAAACACAGCCTGTAAAGTGACAGGAGCTGATTGGCTGGTACTATATCTCCATCCACTTTATATCTCTCTAAGGCTTAGTACATAGGGCCTGATTCAGCAGCAATCGCAAATGCAACTACGTATGCAGATCAAGCGATTGTTAGCCATTGCACATGCGTATAAGCCACACTGCTCGTGCACTGTGATTGTGACTGCGATTAGTCATGCACAGAGGAATCCATCAGAATAGTGTTTCAGAAGATCTTGTGAAAAATGACATCATTTAGAATGGTGACCCAGAACCACCTAGCAGCCTAAAACATTTCATGTTTACAGTTTGACCACTGCAGTGTTGCTGACTTGGGCGGGCAGTGGTTATCTTGAGGAATCTGACTGGTTGCTCAGGGTCCAGAGAGGAGCAGCAGACCTTGCAGCTATGAAAAGCACTGCTTAGCAAATTTACCTCTTATGTATATATGTTGAGTTAAATGCATCTCAAGGTGAGATGTGAGTTAGCATATATGTGTGTTTACTTCACGAGAGTGCAGATGGGGTTGGGTATGGGTTGCCGGTGTAATTAAAATGATAAATAAAGTAGTATTAGTAGAAAAATAATTTTAAAGTGTTAAGAAAGTGCTAAATAAAGTGTTATAGTGTGCCACCCCAAGGTATTCCAGCCACACCAACCGAGGGGGCACCGCGCCGCAAACTCATCCCTAAAACTAATGACATCCAGTCTAGGTCATATAATTGCCCAATATAAGGCCACATGATAATGGCACATACACAGGTATATCTAAAATGAGAGCCAGCTCACCTTTGAGTCAACCCTAAGTCCTCCTAATGGCACTATAGGAACCAGCATGCCCTCCAAACGCTGGTCCAATCTATGCCTCTCTGAACAGCAGTACATATTGGTAGCTGCTCAATTACTTTAGTAATATCACTCAGGTGCATGAAAGGGAGGGGTTATTCTTTACAAGAAACAGCAAAGGGTATCCCCAGCACTCTGAGGAAGATTTAATAAAACTTGGAGATAAATAGCACCAACCAAGCAGCTCTTAACTGTCTTTTTACAGGCTGTGTTTGAAAACTTACAGTTCGGAGCCGATTGGTTGGTGCTATTTATCTCCAATTTTATCTCTCCCCAAGCTTTATTAAATCTCCCCCTCTGAATGATATTAGCAATAAGATTTGATAAACTACATGGTTGTAGATAATTCAGAGATCTCAGTTGCATATTTTTGCAAAAATATGGCTAAGCCTCCAGGCCACATCATGGCTCCTATGATTACTGGAGGTTTCTAAATATGGCTAAGCCTCCAGGCCACATCATGGCTCCTATGATTACTGGAGGTCCCTAATACTTAGTAAGTCTGGGGCATGGAACCCCAAAAAGCCGACAAAGGCCAGCCACCCCAGGGCAGCACACCTGTGAGAGGCTAAGGTGTTAGTAAGTGTTAATAATAATAAATTAAATGATATGTGTTAAAACGTGATACACAGGTGAAAGGTGTATTTAAAATGCTAAATAAAGTAGTATTAGTAGTAAAGTAGTATTAGTAGTAACACTTACTAACACCTTAGCCTCTCACAGGTGTGCTGCCCTGGGGTGGCTGGCCTTTGCCAGCTTTTTGGAGTTCCGCACCCCAGAGATTGACTAAGTATTTAGCTGCATACACACAACAATTTTGAAAATGAACGATTTTAGTAAACGATTTTCGTTTATTTTTTCAAGAGAAAAAATCTTTACTAAAATCGTACATTTACAAAATGCAATACACGATTTTTTTGATCTACAAACAATTTTTGTAACTTTCCCTTAATGAAAATCGTTGAGTTGGTCAGTCTTACTGAACTACAAACTACAAACTACAATGTGATCACGCATGAACGATAATCTTTTTAACTCAGAAAGTGAATGATTTTTTCAATGATTGGACGATAAAGGATATCATTAATGATAATTGTTCAAAAAATCGTTGTGTGTATGCACCTTTAAGCTGCATACACACACAACGATTTTGTGAACGATTTTATGAACGATTTTCTGTCAGATCATCTGTGAGATTTTTTAAAGTGTAATGAACGATTTTTTTGAACTACAAATGATTTTTGCATATTCTCTTAATGAAAATCATTGAGATGGTCAGTCTGACTGAACTACAAACTACAAACGTGAACGCGCATGAACGATAATCATTCATCGTTTTAAATTAGAAAGTGAATGATATTTTTAATGATTGAATGATAACCGATATCATTAATGATAATCGTTCAAAAAATCGTTGTGTGTGTATGCACCTTTAGGGACCTCCAGTAATCAGAGAAGCCGTGACTTGTCCTGGAGGCTTAGCCATATTTTTGCAAATATTTGCAACTGAGATATCTGAATTATCTACCACCATGTAGTTTATCAAATCTTATTGCTAATATCATTCAGAGTGATGGGGGATACCCTTTGCTGTTTCTTGTATAGAATAACCCCTCTATTTCAAGCACCTGAGTGATATTACTAAAGTGATTGTGCAGCTACCAATATGTACTGTTGATGTGCTCAGGATCCTGGTGCTCATAATCCTGCTGCTAGAATCGCGACTACATGAGGATGATGACACCTGGAGGTAAGTATACAAACACTAACCCTACCCCTAAACTCCATCCAATATCTGCCATCAATGCATATGTGTTTAGCTGACTAGTTGAGGTCATGTGTCCATGCTACCAAATTCCATCTCAATTCCATTTCACTAGAACAGCAATTCATCACCTATACCAGTACATTTAAAAAAATATATATTATTTGCCTAGAAAATGCCACTGTACCAACTATCCACTTAACTACAGATATGTGGACAAATGGTACTGGTCAAACTAAAAATTACTTGACTGTGACAGCCCACTGTGTGGGTATATCACCTGCAGCAGCAGTATCTAATACACAGTGCCAGCTCATTCACAGGCAGGCTACTATCTGTATGTATTAATGGTTTCACTAAGAAGCATATAGTACTAATATTAATATGTGTGAAAAACTCATGGATGTGATAGCAAAATGGCTTACCCTGCTTAGACTATCCTCAAGATTTGTAATTTCCGATCACATAACATTGTATGAGCATTACAACTTGAAAAGTACAATGTTTTGCACAGACACAAATAAATGGTGGTTCAGAATTTCTTTAAAAATGACAGGTACATACAGGACATGCTGATTGTGGAGTGTATAATTTCTGGCTATTTTTGGCATTCAGCAAGCTGGATATAGAAGAATACAGGAGCTGCTTTTGCCATGACACCAATTGAAGCAAGAGGCAGTAACCAGGTGGAAATCCAACCTTTATATTCTACAGCGACTGGAGGAACAGCAGCCTACACATCAAACCATGACATAGAGAAAGTGGGGACAAGTTGCCACCTTACTGCAGCACACTGAATAATCTCAATTTTATGCAAGCTACTGAAAACTTTTAAAATTGCAACCAATAAAATAAGTTCAGATATTGCCAGCCTGCAACAGGTCATAATCAGAAGGATGAGATGAAATGAAGTGATTCTGCGAAGTATGTTGGACTTGTAGATCTAGTTCTTTATTCGCTTTGCAAGGACTCAAGGGATTGCAACATCTTGCAATTGCTTCAATACATTTTGGCAATCATGATTGATTTTAAGTTTAAGTCCTATGTAATGCCTTTCTTTCCAACAGACACAGATCTTAATTGATGCACAGAGCTCCTTATGAGCAGGTTTTCAGCTCATGTGGTACATGACACAATGAATTCAGCTTCAGTTTCTCCTTCAAATGCTATTGCCATGAAAAACTAACCTTTTCCAAGAGATCCACTGATGATGGTGAGTCAACTTAGCACACCAGGGGAAAACATTATGACATCTGGTTAAAAGAAATACCCACATAAAGTGACACATCAACCTTGACTCAATCTGCTAAACTAAACATCAATAGAATGGTTGAGGATTAATTTAATGATAATGTACAAATTAGAATTTCACAGAGTCCCTCTGAATACTGGGAGGAAAAAAAGGAAATTTGGAGCTCCGTGTACAAACTACAGTAGCTATTGGGTACTTAAGCTACCCTGTGTGTATTCAAAAAGAGTGTTTAGCACAGCCAGGAACCTTGTGAGTGATTGGCGTAGTAGGCTACTTCCAAAAATGTGGAAAAATGGATGTTCATCAAAATGAACCATAAATTCAAATAGGAATACCTTTGCCACCATTTACAAACAAATACTATAAAGATGGATTAAAGTGTGGATGAGCTAATAAAGTGGGTTGATGATATTAACAACTGTGATGATGGTAATGACATCATGAACTTGGAGTATGATTAACACGGTTAGCTTTAAGCCCATTGGTAACTTGGTTTAACCAAACCACCAAAATGGTTTCTTTAGTGGGGGTACAAACAAACCAAGCATTTCAGCCAAAATAGTGACAATCTCTGTCACAGAGGTGCTTGATTTTTTAAACTGTGTATGTCCTTTTTAATACACAACATAACCCAAGGACAATTTCATGGTACACCACTTTTCATTAAGGGCTTTTCCCACCTTGCTCTAGTTGTGTAGTGCCTGTTATTCCATCTCTTTACACCTGTACTGGCTTCGTGGCTATGATTTGCTGTTTGGAGTAAGTTTCCTAGTGATTTAGTTTTCTACAAGACTTTACTTCAGCAGCAATCACCTCTACTGGCCTGAATCCATTAATTTGCTGTTTGGAGAAGTGTGTTGATAATATATTATATTTTCTACTAGGTTTTTACAATTAGGCTATTAGTTTTTTGCCCCTGTACTCCACTCTTTTGTTGTTTGTTGTTACTTCAGAAGACCTAGACAAGGGGTGGCCAAAATGTAGATTGTGTCATGCCCCCTCAATCAGATACATGGTAGATCACTAATGGTTTTTAGCTTTGTAAGTAGATCACCAAGTCCAAAAGTCTGGCCACCCATGCTAATAGGTAAATATTTTAATGCTCAATATTTTGATTGCACACCTTGCATCAGTGGCTGTGTTCAGAGTTGTAGTGCTATCTGTTACTTATTTACAGTATTGACCTATACTGATTATCCCTTAACTGTCTTATTGTTTTACCCTCTGTACGGTGCTGCAGACCACTTATGGTGACTTATAAATAAAGTATAATAATAATAATACTATACCTCAAATCATCTGTATTGGCCTTGAGTCTGTGATTTGCTGTTTGGAATACGTTTGATGGTGATCTGGTTTTCTACTAGACATTACTCCAACAACAATCACCTGTAATGACCTGAGGCCTGTGATTTGCTATCTGGAGAAGTATGTACACACTGACAGATATATTGGCTGATCAACTGATCCGCCAATATATCGTGTGCCTGTCATACCAGCAATATGTCTGTGAATGATGTCGTTCACAGGCATATTGCATTGACTGTGCTGTACAGCCGATGCCCAATATATCTGCAGATATATTGGGGCATCATGCTGTGTGTACGGGCGGTCAGCGGACATGACATGCCCCTCCCCGGCAAGCAGGACCCATGGCCAGATGACAGATGATGGTTGTTTATGAACAACCATCATCTACAGATATATCTGCAGGTCACTCGATTTGCAGATATATCTGTAAGGAATGTACTCAACTTTAGAAATATATAATATTTTTTCATATTTACTTTAGGCGATTAGTTCTTGATTAATGAAAACATTCTATAGTGTCATTAAAACTGCCATTTGTTTGTTTTGCTTAGCCCACTAACTGCAGCCTTTGGCCAGTATAGGTGAAAACATTACTGTGAGCTGTGTGGTGATCAACATTGACTGGAAATGAAAGTTATTTATGTTAATATTACTGTAGGAGCAAAAACAGGTCCAAATTACATGATTTTAGATGTTTTTATAAAATTTTAGCTATCAATTATTAAAGAAATCCAAAACCAAAACATTTGAGGGTGGTTTTGCCAACACACAATGATTTAGAACCAAACCATGGCAGTCCTTGCACATCTTTATTAACAACTAATAAAATCACAATGAAAAGAAAATATATAAAAAGCAAATTAATAAATTTTTTTCTTCAATTTGCATTAATACAAATGTCACTTTCCCTTTAAAATATTACATGGATATATGCTTTATTGTTGTTGAACAATTGCTAATCTCCTATAGTAACAGAACGCAGCAATAATTTTATTATATTAGCATAAGTGGTAAGGTTGAAGATGCATTCAGCCAACCTGAAGTTCCCACCAATCATCAGGGCCATAACTAGGGTTGTGCAAGCACTGCCATCGCACAGAGCATAGGACTTTAGGGGTTGGCAAAATCACTAACCTTCTGCCCTTGCTTCTAGTAGGGTGCCTGGAATATCACCCTGTAGCCAGGATCGCAGCTACAGCATGGCCTGGAGTATTATTATTTGGATGCTCCACACAAGCACCCTGTTGTCTGTATAGCCACTTGGAGAATCCTCAGGACACTTTGGGCAGTGCTGAACTTCCCAATGCTGTCAGACCCACTTCCTCTGTGCAACATCATGAAATAATGTGCTTGAGGTGAGGCACAGGGCACACTGTAGCCCTGTTATGCCACTGCCCATCATGATCATCAGTTTGCATTTTGCACCAGAAATCGATCAAGCGATTCATCTCCAAATAGCCATATCAGTACTTTATTGTGGTCACTATGTGATGCATTTTGCATAATCATGCCCTTAACTGTACCTACACAACACTGCAAACATCATCATACGCCCCTTGGCTCAAGGAGACATAGGGCCATATTCAATTACAGGCGAAAAGTCCATTGCCAGACTTTTTGCAATCATCGGAGCTTTTGATGGGGATAAAGTATCGGGCACATGCCTGAGTATCCCCGTATTCAATTTGAAGTAGGCGAAAATGGGACCCGGCAGAAAGGTAAGTAGCGAAAAGTCCTGTCACTTTTGGGGAAATCAGCCTGTCACCCCCCAAAAGAAGGTCTTACATGGGGAATCACTATGGGTACCCCCAAATTGCCGTGTTGAAGGTATTTGGGGTTTTTAAATGGTCTCAACAGGTGTTTTTTTGAGATAGTGGTGAAGAATAGAATTTAGCTTAATTTTTTTATTTAAATAACTAGCCCCATCAAATTTGGGGTACATGAAAAAAATGAACTTTAAAAATTCTTCTAAACTCCACCTGCCGCAACCAAAAAATCACTTGCCATATACTTGGGGACCCCCCTTGAGTCTATTTTGCTAATTTTAAAGTTTGTCCCCCAATTTTTTTATTTTCGACCCAAAACAAAACCACTTTTTTCGGGGTGTCCTATTGAACTTTTTAAAAATTTTTGACACAGATTACTTTTAGGGGACATTCCAAGGGGTGCAGGGTATGTTTTTTAAGTCTACACCCCAAAACCCCAATTCTGCACTTTTTTTCGCCACCTATTCTATGGTGAAAAGTATTCCCCAGTTTTTGACAAAGACTTTTCGCACCTGCGAAAAGCCTTTGGAATTGAATATGGGGAAAAGTGAAAATGGCAAAAATTACGTCATCCCACCCTTTTTGTAGTTTTCACAGCCTAATTGTACATGGCCCATAAACTCAAAATGTTTCTCAATCTGGATGGGAAAAAAATGTGCAAACATTTTTGTTGTGCATGCGCAGTAGAAATGGATGTATTTGCATATAAATGCTGAAAATTTAATTTATCTCTAACTCTACTTGAGCCCCTATGTTTGTGCAACAAATTGACAAACCTATTTATATTCCGTGTTAGAGATTACAAGAATTGCCATGAAGGTGATTTTCTTGCTCTTCATCCTGTCTGCTTTGATCTAATGTTTTCAGAAATGTCTTAAAACAAACTGTAGCAAATAATTGTTAGGGATGTAGTACAAATCTTAATCATTTTGGAGAAGGATTTCTCTGATGGTATAATATGACCATACAATGGCACCATGGCCTTGGACACTGGATAGAACAACCTCTGAGGTGCTAGTTGATGCAGCTCTAACACAGCTTATAGCTATTAAGGATTTTGCTTGTATAACATATGCAATACAGTGGGATAACTCATTGGTTAATGATGTAGGTAGATCCAATTGTAATTAGAATGTGAATGTACATAACACTCATTTACTGTACTATTTAAAAATGTCACATGTAATGTATCTGTAACCAAGTACGGGATGTACTGTAGTTATGAGACCGGTGGCTGCTGGTCGCAATACTGATGGGGGAATCCCAACAAGGGACTTAAGATAGACATTGAAATACCAATGCCTATCTTAATCTTGACACCGGAACGCAGAAGGATGCCAGCCCAAATGAGGTAAGTCCGGGGCACCCTTAGCGTTAGCCGTGGGAGGGGGGAGGGTTAGGTTTAGGTTTCGGGGGGGGGGGTGTTAGGGTTAGGCACCCCTAGGGGGAGGGTTAGGGTTAGGCACCACTGGGGGGGTTAGGGTTAGGAACTAAGAGGGGAGGCTTAGCTTTAGGCACGAAGGGGGGAGACTTAGATTTAGGTACTAATGAGGATTGTTAGGGTGCGGGGTGTGGAGGGATAGGGTTAGGCTACAAAAAGAGAGGGTTAGGGTTAGGGGGGAAGGGGGGAAGGTAAGTATACTTACCTGACCCCTGTCAGGATACCAGCCATCGGGATGCCACTGTTGGTATTCTGACAGGAGGCATCCCAATAAAAAGATTCCACCAAGTACTATACACTACAGAACAGCAGGGAAACTGAGTCTTTGGGTGGGGCAGGAGATGGGGAGAGCTACTGTAGGAGGTGTGTTTGCAGCATCACAGTGGAGCATGGTTATACCCTCCCACACACACTCTTGGTGGTCCTGCAGAAAGGTGTCTGTAATGCAAATCAAGTACAAATGATAGCAGTCACTGGATGAGTAAGACTTGGATAAATTATAGTCTTTACGCACAAATGATGTCCTGGTATGCTGTAAACACTTACCACAGAATTGGTTGGAGAAACAATTATAATGGCAGATTTTAGAAATTTGGCAGAAATACTCATGGCGTTGATACGGGTTCAGCATGGCTGGCGGCTCAAATCCCGATAGAGGCTGCCCGGCAGGGGTGAAAATCCCGATCATCCAAGGTAAGTATTTCCTAACCCTATTCTACCCCCTAACCCTCCCTTTGGGGTGCCTAACCCTAACCTCCCCTCCAAGTGACTAACCCTAATCCCCCCTCTAAGTGCATAAACCTAACCCCCCTTTCCCCGCCACCAAAACCTAAGTCCCCGGGGGGCTGTCTGTGCCTGGCGCCCGGCTTACCTTCGATCAGTAAGCTGGGTATTGGGCTCCCAGCATCGGTAAAATGACAGGAGTCTGGATTTCTACACCTGTCATTTAACCCTTTCTGGGATTAGACAGTCAGAAGCTGGCGATCGGGATTCCATCCGTCGACTTCCCGACTGCTTCCCCTTGATACCTGGGAAGTCTATCATTTTATAGAGGTAGAGGTAAACTTTTACTCATTGCTTTCAAAGAGCTGTTACTATATATAGGTTATATTAGTTCACATGTAAATATTCTACCCCATTAACGTATAGGACATGTACAAAAGTGGAATAAGGAATTTTAGAAAGGATGGAATGAGGTGAAACAATTGGATTTTTGCCAAGTTGTTTCATCTGTGTAATATAGCAAAGAGCATAAAGTATATGCAGCACTTGGCTTCTATAGTGGAAATAACATTTAATCATACACTTGCACATTTAGAGCACTTATCTGAAGCCGTTAGACAATACGGTTAGAAGAATTGCAAAATAAAATAGGATTAGATTTTGTATTGGACTCAAAGGGAAACCCATGCGCTGTAATCGTTAAAGAGTGTTGTACTTTTATTGAGAATGTTACTAGTAATGGGCAATTTATATAATACAGCAAATAAATGTTACATTGTTAATGTAGGTGGATAAGCTTTCTGGTTCTCATGGTTGGAACAGCTATAGCAGCTCATAAAATATTGATTTATATGTTATTTGTTTTAGCTTTGATAGTTTCATTCAGCTTTGCTGAAGCAATACCAATCAATTTCTACATTATGTACACATTGCAAGCATACAAGATTATACAAAAATTATACTTTAGCTTAAACACAAACTAAAACATGACACGAGAGGTAGACAAAATGAGGTGGGACATTAGACAGGAGAGAACCTCCTGCCCAAGAGAACATCCTAGAGGGAGAGTAAAGCAAAGACAAAAAGAGCAAGTAGGAAGCGGGAGGAGGGGAGCAGAGGAAATAGTCTCAGGGTGAGGGGGTACAAAAAGCTAAGGTAAAAAGATGGGTTTAAAGGTCTACAGTATACATTTTACTACCAATAATCAAATGCATTATACATACAATTATTGCTATATGAACTGCAAAATGTTTTTCAGTGTAACACTTTGAAGGTCAGAGGGCTGCCATGCGGCCCTTGAAGTATATCAGTCTGGCCATCACTGCTCTTGTAGTTAAGAGCTTAACACATGAAATAACTTGCTGGCCTATGTTGGTAATTACGATTATAGTGAAACTTAATTTGAATATCAAATTGCATAAAAAATCTTTACAAATAAAAATCTTTACACACAATGGGGCTGAGTGACATGCAAAATGGATGTAGTTGCGGGCAGAAGAGGAAGCCAGATTTATTCTAATATAAGAATCCGTAGCAGTCATGCCAATGTTTGGGGCTCTACAAGCGGAAACCCATGCCACCAAATTATTTTATACCAACCTCTGCAGCCATTATCATTATTATTGGCACTTGCATTAGTCCCATGCTAGGTGCAAGAGATCCGTCCCTGTTCGCATAGAGCTTTTGATAAATGCCCACAATATTCCCATGACACTCCCACAAGACAGGGTGAATCTGTGCACTTGCATTGTTGCAGCCCAGTTGTCACCCCGAAACATCTAATTTCATGGAAAGACAGATCTGGCCAAGTTCCATATGACCAGGCCCGGAAACAGTGGGGGACAATGGGTACACCTGTCCTGGGCCTTGAGGTTCAGAGGGGCCTCAAGGTTCAGGGGCACAAAATGGGTCAGCGGCACAAAAATAAGGGTCTGGCCACCCGTCCAGCACAAGTACTGCAGCTACGGTCACCTTCATCACTCAGTGTCTGTACTGGTACTGCGACTCGCAATGTCAACATTACACATGATGCTGCGCTGGTCCCTCACTGCAACCACAGCCCGGTAAAAAAAAGGACTCTGAGTAGCAGCCAGAGTGAGCAGGTTTTAGGAAGTAACCACTGGCCGCCACTGCTTGCCAGGCACAGTGACAGGCTGACAGCACAGACAGCACTGAACCATCCATCAGCAGGCCTGCAGCACCACCACTCCAGTCTTTCTGCAGTTACCTGACACTCCCTGGCTGGCAGTCCCACCCATGAACCAGTCCCGAGTGACTGACACTGACTGGCAGTGAAGCAGCTGCCGACCCTCCCTGGATGGCAGTCCCACCCATGAGCCACACCCACCTATGAGCCAATCCCATTTCCCACCCATTAGCCAGTCGCATTTTTTGCCCCAAGGTTCAGGGGTAAAAAACAGGTCACTGACACCAAATAAGGGTCTGGTCGTCCATCCAGCGCAAGTACTGTAGTCACACCCAAGTCACCTCCATCACTCACTGTCCGTACCAGTACTGCAGCTCGCAATGTCCTCATTACACATGATGCTGCACCGGTCCTTCACTGCCGCCATAGCCTGGGAAAACAAGGACTCAGAAGAGCAGCCAGAGTAAGCAGGTTTTAGGAAGTAACTGCCGTCTGCCACTGCTCGCCAGGCACAGTGAAATGCTGACAGCACAGGCAGCACTGAACCATCCATCAGCAGGCTTGCAGCACCACCACTCTAGTCTTTCTAAAGTTACCTGACACTCCCTGGCTGGCAGTCCCACCCATGAACCAGTCCCAAGTGACTGACACTGACTGGCAGTGAAGCAGCTGCCTGAACCTGTACCAACTGTGTGGTGTGGTAAGTTAATCAAGTCATTTAAGTTTGCAATGGATATATTTTCAGAAGAATTGTGATGTGTTGCAGCTACATGTATTGGCAGATGCAGGAGATTGGTGGGTGGATGTTGGGGTCAAGTGGGGGCAGAATTATCAGTGTATCGGGCCCCAATATTTCTGTTGCCAACCCTGTATATGACATATGCAGAAGTGCATAAATTTGCATCTGTGCTTGCACTCTATGCTGCAACTTGATGTTTGCACCCATACACAGAGATCTGTGGACTCAGAATCAGCCCCACTTTGTACATAAATTTTGCTGTTACCCATAATTGATTTTTAGTTTCAACTTTTAATAAAGGGACTCTGAACTGTTTTGCTAAACATATAATTATTATCCACTTAATATTATCCACTATCATGAATTGTCCTAGGAAATAAATCCCAGAAAGTTTATTCTCTTTATTCGAGGCCTATCAGCTCTGGGACAAAGAACATACACAAGTGATACAAAATATATACCCTAGATCGTGGAGCTAATTAGATAATAGTTTTTGGTTCTATGAACTAAATTGAAACTTTTAAAATGTTGGTCTATATAAATTAGGGGTGAGCGGGTTCGGATTTCTGAAATCCGAACCCCCCCGAGCCCCCCCGATCCGAGTCCGATCCGAGTCAGGCTCGACTTTTCCCGCCTGACTCGGATCTGACATCGAGGCAAAACGTCATCATCCCGCCTTCCGAGTCTCGCGGGTTTTGGATCCTATATAAGGTACCCGCGTCGGCGCCATTTTCTCACTCGGCTGTGGACAGTGAAGAGGGAGGGTGGGAGTTAGTGCTGTGTAGTGTAGTGTAGTGTAGTGCTGCTGTTGTCCACTACTTCAAAGTCCATAGGGGCTGGCTGTGTTGTGCTGTGCTGCTGTTGTTAATAGGGGCTGTGTCCACTACTTCAAAGTCCATAGGGGCTGGCTGGACTGTGTTGTGCAGTCAGTTCTCCATAGGGGCTGTGTCCACTCCAAAGTCCTGTGCAGTGTCCCAGTCCTAAAGGGGTGCTGTAGTGTTGTCCAGGGGGTGCTCTGTCCATCAGGGGTGCTCCCCCCAAGTGCTAAAAAAATAATATATTTTCTGTGTTTGTGAATTGTGTGCGCAGTAGCCGCACGTGCATCAACAAAGTAGTGCCAAGCGTGCGCCTGTGTCATAAGTAAAGGGCCGGCTGGCTTGACCGTTAAAGGGTGCTGTAACCCCCGAAAGTACACTCCAGTCCAAACCAAAAAAAAATTATTTTCTGTGTTTGTGAATTGTGTGCGCAGTAGCCGCACGTGCATCAACAAAGTAGTGCCAAGCGTGCGCCTGTGTCATAAGTAAAGGGCCGGCTGGCTTGACCGTTAAGGGTGCTGTAACCCCCGAAAGTACACTCCAGTCCAAACCAAAAAAAAAAATTATTTTCTGTGTTTGTGAATTGTGTGCGCAGTAGCCGCACGTGCATCAACAAAGTAGTGCCAAGCGTGCGCCTGTGTCATAAGTAAAGGGCCGGCTGGCTTGATCGTTAAGGGTGCTGTAACCCCCGAAAGTACACTCCAGTCCAAACCAAAAAAAAAATTATTTTCTGTGTTTGTGAATTGTGTGCGCAGTAGCCGCACGTGCATCAACAAAGTAGTGCCAAACGTGCGCCTGTGTCATAAGTAAAGGGCCGGCTGGCTTGACCGTTAAGGGTGCTGTAACCCCCGAAAGTACACTCCAGTCCAAACCAAAAAAAAAATTATTTTCTGTGTTTGTGAATTGTGTGCGCAGTAGCCGCACGTGCATCAACAAAGTAGTGCCAAACGTGCGCCTGTGTCATAAGTAAAGGGCCGGCTGGCTTGACCGTTAAGGGTGCTGTAACCCCCGAAAGTACACTCCAGTCCAAACCAAAAAAAAAATTATTTTCTGTGTTTGTGAATTGTGTGCGCAGTAGCCGCACGTGCATCAACAAAGTAGTGCCAAGCGTGCGCCTGTGTCATAAGTAAAGGGCCGGCTGGCTTGACCGTTAAGGGTGCTGTAACCCCCGAAAGTACACTCCAGTCCAAACCAAAAAAAAAATTATTTTCTGTGTTTGTGAATTGTGTGCGCAGTAGCCGCACGTGCATCAACAAAGTAGTGCCAAACGTGCGCCTGTGTCATAAGTAAAGGGCCGGCTGGCTTGACCGTTAAGGGTGCTGTAACCCCCGAAAGTACACTCCAGTCCAAACCAAAAAAAAAATTATTTTCTGTGTTTGTGAATTGTGTGCGCAGTAGCCGCACGTGCATCAACAAAGTAGTGCCAAACGTGCGCCTGTGTCATAAGTAAAGGGCCGGCTGGCTTGACCGTTAAGGGTGCTGTAACCCCCGAAAGTACACTCCAGTCCAAACCAAAAAAAAAATTATTTTCTGTGTTTGTGAATTGTGTGCGCAGTAGCCGCACGTGCATCAACAAAGTAGTGCCAAGCGTGCGCCTGTGTCATAAGTAAAGGGCCGGCTGGCTTGACCGTTAAGGGTGCTGTAACCCCCGAAAGTACACTCCAGTCCAAACCAAAAAAAAATTATTTTCTGTGTTTGTGAATTGTGTGCGCAGTAGCCGCACGTGCATCAACAAAGTAGTGCCAAGCGTGCGCCTGTGTCATAAGTAAAGGGCCGGCTGGCTTGACCGTTAAGGGTGCTGTAACCCCCGAAAGTACACTCCAGTCCAAACCTAAAAAAAAATTATTTTCTGTGTTTGTGAATTGTGTGCGCAGTAGCCGCACGTGCATCAACAAAGTAGTGCCAAGCGTGCGCCTGTGTCATAAGTAAAGGGCCGGCTGGCTTGACCGTTAAAGGGTGCTGTAACCCCCGAAAGTACACTCCAGTCCAAACCAAAAAAAAATTATTTTCTGTGTTTAGCCGCACGTATATATCAAATCGATATAACATAAATGGAGGACCAAACTTTCTCCGATAAAAATAAAATAGAGAAAGATCAAGAACCACTTCCTCCTAGTGCTGAAGCTGCTGCCACTAGTCATGACATAGACGATAACATGCCATCAACGTCGTCTGCCAAGGCCGATGCCCAATGTCATAGTAGAGGGCACATACAATCCCAAATGGCAAAGTTCAGGAAAATGACCTTGAAAAAGACATTTAAATCAGCTGAAGAGAAACGTAAACTTGCCAATATGCCATTTACGACACGGAGTGGCAAGGAACGGCTAAGGTCGATCCCTAGTATGTTCATGACTAGTGGTTCAGCTTCACATGACGATGGAAGCACTCCTCCCACTAAAAAAATCAAAAGAGTTAAGCTGGCAAAAGCACAGCGAAGAACTGTGCTTTCTAAGAAGATATCACAAATCCCCAAGGAGAGTCCAAGTGTGGTGGTGGTTGCGATGCCTGACCTTCCCAGCACTGGACGGGAAGAGGTGGCTCTTTCCACCATTTGCACGCCCCCTGCAAGTGCTGAAAGGAGCACCCACAGTCCACTTGCTGATATGCAAATTGAAGATGTCACTGTTGAAGTACAACAGGATGAGGATACTGGTGTAGCTGGCGCTGAGGAGGAAGTTGGCGAGGAGGATTCTGATGGTGATGTGGTTTGTTTAAATCAGGCTCCGGGGGAGACAGTTGTTGTCCGTGGGATGAAAAAGCCCATCACGGTCATGCCTGGGCAGAAGACCAAACATTCCACCTCTTTGGTCTGGCAATATTTCTATCCAAATCCGGACAACAACTGTCTTGCCATATGTACCATATGTAAAGGTGAAATAAGTAGGGGTAGGGACGTCAACCACCTAGGAACATCCTCCCTTATACGGCACCTGCAGCGCGTTCATAAAAAGTTACTGTCAAGTTCAGAAACTTTGGCTCAGACCGTAAGCAGTCCAGGGACACCTAAATCCCGTTGTCCTGTTGTATCCAAGCGCCTGCAAACCACACCGTCAACTACCTCCTCGTCAATTTCCTCCTTAGTCAGGATCGGAAGTAGTCCTGCAGGCCATATCACTGGCATGACTGACTCTCCTATCCGGGATTCCTCCGGAGGATCCTGCATTGCTACGCCTACTGCTGCCGCTGCTGCTGTTGCTGCTGCTGCTGGGAGTCGTTCATCATCCCAGAGAGGAAGTAGGAACACCACTACTTTTACTAAACAATTGACCCTCCAACAGTCCTTAGCGAGGAGGATGAAGTACGACAGCAGTCATCCTGAAGCAAAACGTATAACTGAGGCCTTGACTGCTATGTTGGTGTTAGACGTGCGTCCGGTATCCGCCATTAGTGCAGTGGGATTTAGACAATTGATGGAGGTAGTGTGTCCCCGGTTCCAAATCCCGTCTAGATTCCACTTCACTAGGCAGGCGATACCGAGACTGTACAGAAACGTCAGAAAAAGTGTCCTCAGTGTCCTGAAAAATGCCGTTGTACACAATGTCCACTTAACCACGGACATGTGGACAAGTGGAACAGGGCAGACTAAGGACTATATGACTGTGACAGCCCACTGGGTAGATGTATCACCTTACGCAGCAACAGCAGCAGCGTCACCAGTAGCAGCATCTCAGAAACGCCAGCTCGTTACAAGGCAGGCTACGCTGTGTATCACCGGTTTCAGTAAGAGGCACACCGCCGACAACCTCTTAGAGAAACTGAGGGAAATCATCGCCCAGTGGCTTACCCCACTTAGACTCTCCTGGGGATTTGTGATATCTGACAACGCCACCAATATTGTGCGGGCATTACATCTGGGCAAATTCCAGCACGTCCCATGTTTTGCTCACACAATAAACTTGGTGGTGCAGAATTTTCTGAAAAGCGACAGGGGCGTGCAGGAGACGCTTTGGGTGGCCCGAAAAATTTCTGGCCACTTTCGCCATTCAGCGACTGCGTGCCGAAGACTGGAGCGCCAGCAAACACTCTTGAACCTGCCCCGCCATCACCTGAAGCAAGAGGTTGTGACGCGGTGGAACTCAACCCTCTATATGCTTCAGAGGATGGAGGAGCAGCAAAAGGCCATACAAGCCTATACATCCACCTATGACATAGGCAAAGGAGGGGGTATGCACCTGACTCAAGCGCAGTGGAGAATGATTTCCGTGTTGTGCAAGGTTCTTCAGCCCTTCGAACTTGCCACACGTGAAGTCAGTTCAGACACTGCCAGCTTGAGTCAGGTCATTCCCCTCATCAGGCTTTTGCAGAAGCAGCTGGAGAAAGTGAAGGAGGAGCTAAGACAGAGCGATTCCGCTCGGCATGTGGGACTTGTGGATGAAGCCCTTCATTCGCTTTGCCAGGATTCCAGGGTGGTCAATCTGTTGAAATCAGACCACTACATTTTGGCCACCGTGCTCGATCCTAGGTTTAAAGCCTATGTGGTGTCTCTCTTTCCGGCCGACACAAGCCTGCAGAGGTGCAAAGACCTGCTGGTGAACACACTGTCAGCTGAAGCGGAACGTGACACGTCAACGGCTCCTTCTTCATTTTCTCCCGCAACTGGGGCTGCCAGGAAAAAACTTAGGTATCCTAAGCAACCCGCTGGCGGTGATGCAGGGCAGGCAGGACCAAGTTTGGACATCTGGTCCGGACTGAAGGACCTGGCAACAATTTCTGACATGTCTACTGTCACTGCATATGATACTGTCACCATTGACAGAATGGTGGAGGATTACATCGGTGACAGCATCCAAGTAGGCATGTCAGACAGTCCATACCTGTACTGGCAGGAAAAAGAGGCAATTTGGAGGCCCCTGTACAAACTGGCTCTATTTTACCTGAGTTGCCCCCCCTCCAGTGTGTACTCCGAAAGAGTGTTTAGTGCAGCCGGGAACCTTGTCAGCGAAAGGCGTAGGAGGTTGCTTCCACAGAATGTGGAGAAGATGATGTTCATCAAAATGAATTATCAGCTCTTCCAGGGAGACCAGCCTCCAGAACGTACAGAGGGACCTGTGGTGGTGGATTCAAGTGGGGACGAGTTAATACTTTGTGAGGATGAGGATGTACACACTGAAGAGGGTGAGGAATCGGTGGATGAGGAGGATGAGGATGACATCTTGCCTCCGTAGAGCCAGTTTGTGCAGGGACACATTAATTGCCAGCTTGTTTTGTGGGGGCCCAAACGAACCAATCATTTCAGCCACAGTTGTGTGGCAGACCCTGGCGCTGAAATGATTGATTTGTTAAAGTGTGCATGTCCTGTTTATACAACATAAGGGTGGGTGGGAGGGCCCAAGGACAATTCCATCTTGCACCTCTTTTTTTCTTTGCATTATGTACAGTTTGGGGCCTAGTTTTTCTAACTGCCATCCTGTCTGCCACTGCAGTGTCACTCCTAGATGGGTCACGTGTTTGTGCCGCCCACTCGTGTCGCTTAGCATAGTCATCCAGCTACCTCGGTGCAACCTTTTGGACATAAAAACACTATTGTGAGGTGTGAGGTGTTCAGAATAGACTGGAAATGAGTGGAAATTAAGGTTATTGAGGTTAATAATAGCATAGGAGCAGAAAAACCTACAAATTCTGTGATTTTAGCTGTTTTTATGCTTTTTTTCAAAAAAATACAGATCCAAAACACAAAACCCAGAACCCAAAACACGGAAGGGTGGTTTTGGCAAAACCAATCCAGATCCAAAACACGAAGAAAGATCCAGATCCAAAACCAAAACACAAAACACGAAAAGTGGCCGGTGCACACCCCTAATATAAATATATGTTGATAATTCCCACTTGCAGCAAGTCTGAATGACCAAATGCCAATAGTCCTAAAAGAAAAAGAAAACTCATAAATAAAAAATATATATTTACCAAATAATTCTCACATTGCCAGATAGGAGTGTTCAGAAAATTACAAGTTCTAGGAAAATTGAGAATAGTACTGTACTGCTAGATAAAATCCACACTATACTTTGTGTGCAGCTTCTCGGTTAAATTCCAAATGTTTTGATGTGTGCTGCATAATAAAGATGATAATGTATGTCTGAATGTCCTTTGAATAGTGAAAGGTTCCCCATCAGGAGCTGGCTGTTTGTATACTAAGTACTAACCACCTGGTGCACAGAACCTGTGCATATCATTGTGCAAGAGGAGTGACATGCAGCAGTTCATGCTCCAGGGGATGCAGCAGTGCTTACTGGCAGGACTGTGTAAAGACTAGCAGGACTGTATTCAGACTCAGCTGCAGTTAGAGAAACAGTGGTGTTCCGGATCCGAGAAACTGTTCTCTTGTCACCAAACTAGCAGCACACAGCAAAACATTTGCGATTTAACAGAGGAGCTATACACAAAGTATAGTGTGGATTTTATCTTGGAGAACTATTATCAGTTTTCCTAACTTTTAATTTGGACACTCCTATCCAGCAATGTGACTATTTGGTAAATATACAGTATATATGTATTTATGCTTGAGATTATAGCTACTGAAATTTCATACGACAACGGCAGTTTTCAAATGATTAGCTTCAACATTGTTTGTTTTTCTGTATATTTGTTTATTTGTGTGTCTAATAAATTAGTTTATATAAGGAAAGCCATTTTTTATATCAATCATGAACAGATTTAAAATCTATACATATATATTTACTAAGATTCATCCCCATTGGCTCAGTCTCCTCTTTTATTGATGAGCCATCAGTACAAGAGCAAAGTTTTTGGAATTTGCCTTGAATACTTGGCCTCAAATTACCAGCTATTACATATTTTTACTTATTTTATATACTATTTACTTTCCTTCTTCAATGGAACGCTAATAAGTCTATCCTTTGGCCATCATTTAGTGGTACTGGGCCTTGACACCATATCCCCATGCCACACTAGTAACCCATCACTGACAGGAGTAGTAGAAGATAGTTTCTCAGGTAAGAAGCTACTGACTGCTTCTCCTTTATATCATATGATGTAATATGCAGACCCACAAATCTCAGGTGACTTTACAATCCATAATCAAGAACTCAGATGACAACAGAAAGTATATTGCAGATGTCTTTTGAGTTTACAATACAAACTCCAGTTCTGATGTCAACACAACACAAAAATAGATCTCAGGTTGCAATACAATTCAGACAACAGTTGTTTATTTGCCTATCCTGCAATCCCACAACATGTGTCTGTTCTGAGCTCCCAGCACTTTGGTTTGTATAAAGGTGACTTATTAGCATGAAAACTTCACAGCCCCACTGAAGCATTGATGAGTGTGGAAATTAGATGCCCGTCTCCCTTTGCCTTATAGCCATACAGAGCTCAGCACCAACATAATCAGTACAGATCTCAACCACAGGAGTGGCAGATAAAATGCTGCTAATTCTGGGTAAATGAGCAGAAGAATCAGCAAGAGTCAAAAACACTTTCTGCGCCGCAACTGTCTCTGTTTGCAGTCCGTGCCCAGAATGTCTTATGTCTACTAGAAAATCATTGTAATTAGCAAAAATATTTCAACTCAGAATTTTCAAATGTAATAGGTTTGGAGCAGGCCTATAAGGTTCAATTAAAACTTAGTCCAAACTTTAAGATTGGTGATCCAAATAGTTTTGCTAACCAAACCAATCAGGATTGCTTATCTTTGTTAATGTTTCTAAGCATAAAACATTAGTATGAAGAATGCATGGTGTATTGGAATGGAATAACACCACTTAATGAAATTGCTGCTTTATAATTACATTGAGTCAGCAATTAATCTTTGCTGAGAATTCAATGAGCATAGTGTTAGTTAAATCCATTTACCTTTAAGACACTTGATTTTAGTTAAATAGTTGATAAGCATAGGAGAGTTGTTGATACCTAAATAAATACAAACATGCTTCACTTACTGTGAAATACAGCTGCATGGCAGTATGGTGAAAAGGTTGTACAAATTAATAAATTAAAATGTGCTACATGTTAAGCTTTACACTGCATCAATAACAATTAGATTATATCATATTGATTTTCTGGCATTGTATGTAAGGTGATTCCTTAAAAAGGACATTAATAATGTTAAAAACATTGTTTACCCTAGAACATTCTATACTTTTAAATCCTTATTTACCCTATTTTCTTAAATGTAACTCACAATTGCAAACAACAGTATGTATTGTTTTCCTAATACATAACTAGCTCTTACGGCTGAGAATGCATTCCAGTTCATTATTGATTGTGTTGAAGAACCTAATTTTTAGAATTGTGTTCCTCACATTTCTATGCAGTAGTAACATGCTGTAATGTAAGAATCAAACCAAAATGTAGAGGCAAGGAGCTCATATACTAAGTGCACTGTATGCACACTACAAAAAACGTGGTTGTACCCAAGCACACCTCAGTTATCTTAGCACAAATCAAGGTGCAAGCCTTCTCTTTGCACATGGGAGCAGCTGAGAAGTAGCTAATTCTTTAGGAAGTGCACTCCACTGACACGTCACAACAAAGACTGACTTCATGTTAATTTGGTGCAACAGCTCTCTATTAAAGAGAGATCGTTATTGTCCTAAAACATTGCTCAATCTAGCCTTATTTGTGGCATAAATATATCATACAAGTGATGGAACGGGAGAAGGTTTGATTCTATTAAAAAAATTGCTGCCTCCAGACAAGTGACATATGCGTCATCAGTATTTTTTAGTGAAATGGATATCACTTTACTGTTCTGTGCCGTGTAAGCACAATACTGGAGACCTCACTTTTCATACTACATTGCAGGAGGGTTTCTGAATGACATGAAAGAATTAGCTATTTGCAATGAAGATAGGTGAGCTCTGTTTAAAGATTTCATATAGGCATATGAAATCTTTATAAATAGAGCCCTTAGTGGTGGACATGGGTTTGGGAGAGTAATTTTTTTCCATAATATTTGAAAATAGTTTATGTATTTTTTATAAACTTCTTAATGCATATACTGGCTATGTACTATTAAACAGTCAATGACAATACTAAACTCCAATAGCCACGCAGTAAACAGAGTTGGCAATAAATTTGGTCATCAATGTATTATCATCATCTTTTTCCCTTTTCATCATGTCTAATAGACAAAGTGGTGTTACTGTCCTCTGGTTATGATCTAAGGGCCTGATGCACTACCGATCGCAACTGCGATTAAGCATGCAATGGGTTGGTTGTTGCATTCTGCTCATGCATATGCATCGCAGTGCGCATGCACGAACACTCCACTGTGATCGGGACTGTGATTGCATTGACTATGCAGACCCATTGCAGAGTGAAAAACAGGAAGTACCATTTGGGGGTGAAGATGTGGGGTGGTCAGTGAAACACAGGTGTGCCAGAGCATTATAACTGAGATGCAGGGGAATGCATAAATTAGTCATTGCGATGCCATATGCAGCTTGGGCTTTCACTGCGTGTGATGAGGTTAGCAATTTAGACCTTGTACAAGTGTGTGCAAGGCTGCAATTGTACTCGATTATACTCGATATTACTGATAGATTCGCAGTCTTGCCAAGTATTATGGATGTGTGTAAGGTAAAGAGGGTGTCCTTATGTTAGGCTGTGATGGCATTGCGATTGCAATCATTAGCATATATTTGCACTGAGTGCGTAATCCCTATTGCGATCATAATAGCAATCCTTGCTGAATCAGGCTCTAAGTCAAGCAGTACCCTTTTGAGAAGGAATATATACCACTGTAGGCTAGAGATGTGCACTGACCCTTGTGTTTTGGTTTTGGATCTGGATCTCCCCTGGTTTTGGATCTGGATTGGTTTTGCCAAAACCTCACCTCTGTGTTTTGTTTTTTACTTTTGGATCTGTATTTTTTCTTAAAAAATCATAAAAACAGCTAAAATCACATAAAATTGGCCTTTTTTGTTCCTACTATATTATTAACCTCAATAACAATTATTTCCACTCGTTTCCAGTCAATTTTGACCACCTCACAGCTCACAATATTGATTTTTTTTCATCTAGTTTAGGCAAAAAATTTGCACCAATATAGCTGGCTGACTACAGCAGTGGGCAGCACAAACACATGGCAGTTCAACTTCAAACATGGCTCATCAAGAAACACTTTTATTATTCAAGAGAGGCTGAGGGAGTTGGAGTATGTATGTAGTTGAAGGCAGGGCAGGGACAGGGAGCGTTGATTGGTAGTAAATTTAATATTGTTTTTTGATTCCAAAGAAAATTTCTGAAGGATAAGGGGAGGGGAGGGGAAGAGGCATTTACAAAAAAAATGTGATACATTCACATCAGTCCTTGCCACTGAAGAATCCATGAGCATGGCTGCTGCTGCTGGGAGTTGATTTTCTCATACCAGAAGGGGACCAGGAAGAGTGCTTTCCAAAAACAAATAAACAATTGACTTAAATAATCCTTTGCAAACCTTCTATAAAGGCATTTCCCTACCTGTACAGGGACATAAAAACATGTTTAGTTAGTGGCCTCAAAGTGACACTTAACCAGCACAAATATGTGGACAAGCTTAAGATCTATGATTTAAGGCAGAGGTAGCCAACCCTGGTCCTCGAGAGCTACCAACAGTGCATGTTTTCCAGGTCTCCTCACAGAATCACAACTATAATAAGTAACTCCATCTGTGGATCGTTGTAAATGTTTTGGTGAGCAATGAATACACCTGTGCACCAACTATGTCATTTGGAAAACATGAGCTCTTGAGTACCGCGGTTGGCTACCCCTGATTTAAGGCCTTACATTGTGTCTTTCTTGAGAATCCTGTGCCTGCTTCTGCGGCTAGGAGTGGATTTTCATCCCAGAAGAGGACAATGAAGAGTGCTTCCAAAAAAACAATTGATTTAAATAATCCTTTGCAATCCTTCTTTAAAGGCATTTTCCAACCTGTACAGGGACATTAAAAAAACAGAGTTAGTTAGTGGCCTTCAAACTGCCATTGTTCCCACTGTCCATGTAACCATATCAGATATGTGAACAAGTGTAATAGAGCATTAAATGCAACATTTCAGATTTAAGGTTTAAGTCTTACATTGTGTCTTTCTTGGGAATTCTTTCTTGAGCACCATGTCTGCTTGCTGGGAGTGGATTTTTTTCATCCCAGATGAGGGACCAGGAACAGTAAGTGTTTTCCAAAAATAAATAAACAATTTCCTTAAATAATCATTTGCAAACCTTCTGTTCTGTAAAGGAATTTCCCAACCTGTACAGGGACTTTTAAAAAAAACAGTTACTGTAGTTAGTTGCCTTCAAATTGCCATTGTTTCCACTGTCCACTTAACCATATTACTTAGATATGTGAACCAGCAGAACAGAGCATTAAATGCAACATTTCAGTTTAAGGTTTAAGTTTTATGTTGTGTCTGGAGATCATTTAGAAAGCAGAAAAAGAGCTCCACCACAAGTGGCAGATGACTAAACTCACACACAAAGGTTTAACAGATATATAGATACTACACCAGATCAGATGTTTACCCTGAAGGATCTGTCTGATTCATCATGGTGCCCCCAAGACCCAAGAACGTGCAAATTCTGCCAAAAGAGAGACTGACACCATGGTTAAACATAAGAGTCACCTTCTGAATGTGAATTGTCTCATTTGCATGGGGAAAACCCAGCCCTTCACTGGCTGAGATGGATCTCAGCCAGTGGACAACATTGACATCATCATTAAAAAGTCAAAATGGAAGACTACAGTGTGGAGAATATTTCTTCACAGTCAGGAGAGGCCTCAGAGAACATGAAAAAAGATGCTCTAGGTGCTGAACTTCAAGGGATTTCTCCATCATGTGAAAGTGTGGAAAGGTTTCATTCACATGTTTTCTATAAAGCAGTTCAAAGTTACAGCCTTCAAAGTGTCTGGCTATAACACCCACCTTTGCCAGGAATTACCAAAGATTATCACAAGCAAAGGATTCATCTGACAAGAATCTGTCTGGGAATTTATGGATCGTATCTGGCCTGAATGCACTAAAACATCTAGTGATTCTGTGTTCTGTAGCCCACTTTATTCCTACCTGAATCACAAACTTAAATATGGAATAGTAAGCACAGACAACATGGAGGCCTTTGTTATTCTGCTGCCTGCATGCCAACCAATACCTCCCAGACTACACCTACTGGGGGACAAGGTCTTGATAATGACCATCCCCATCTATTGCTAAACCTTCTTCTTCCAAACCATCCATCCTGGACTTCCTGTCCAAAAAGGGTGAGCAGGGTACAGAAAGAGGAGCTAGATGTCCCCGATTAAATTTTTTTTCATCTATAATAGATGATGTGGAGAGAGAAGAGCTTCAGATGTTGGAACAGGGGCTCCCACCTATTTGGCTTCCCTCCAGAGAGCAGAGCTCTGTTCCTTTGGAAGTGGCTATGCCTGAGCAGATAGGTAATCTCTGTCTGTTGGTAAACACCCTTCAGAAGATGGCAACCCAGAATAACAACAACTATAATAATGTGTCCACTGATAACCAGTCTGATCCCTTAACAGCAACATACCCCATATGGCCAACTCATAACATGACACCCAGTTTGCAGCCTCCTCTTCCTTATGACACTAACCAGTTGCCATGGTTGATCAATCAGCCATGTGTGGTCCACCCAATTTTTGGCCATCTACATTCTAAAATCATAATAACACACTATAACACACTAGACTTATAATCTTTGCTTTTGTTTATATTTTCGAATAGAACAGTTTTAGAATTTAGGATGTCCACTCTAGATAGGTTTGTAAATATAGGCTTTATTTTTTTAGAGCATATAACTTTTTAAGCTGTTAGGATAACATTTCTGCTATGTTCATGTTGAAAAAAAAATACTTTTTAAACTAATAACTAGGGGTGTGCACCAGCCACTTTGTGTGTTTTGTGTTTTGGTTTTGGATCTGGATCTTTCTTTGTGTTTTGGATCTGGATTGGTTTTGCCAAAACCACCCTTCCGTGTTTTGGGTTCTGGGTTTTGTGTTTTGGATCTGTATTTTTTTTTTAAAAAGCATAAAAACAGCTAAAATCACAGAATTTGTGGGTTTTTCTGCTCCTATGCTATTATTAACCTCAATAACCTTAATTTCCACTCATTTCCAGTCTATTCTGAACACCTCACACCTCACAATAGTGTTTTTATATCCAAAAGGTTGCACCGAGGTAGCTGGATGACTATGCTAAGAGATACGAGTGGGTGGCACAAACACGTGGTCCATCTAGGAGTGACACTGCAGTGGCAGACAAGATGGCAGTTTGAAAAACTAGGCCCCAAACAGTACATAATTTAAAGAAAAAAAAGAGGTGCAAGATGGAATTGTCCTTGGGCCCTCCCACTTACCCTTATGTTGTATAAACAGGACATGCACACTTTAACAAACCAAACATTTCAGCGCCAGGGTCTGCCACACGACTGTGGCTGAAATGATTGGTTCGTTTGGGCCCCCACAAAACAAGCTGGCAATTAATCTGTCCCAGCACAAACTGGCTCTACGGAGGCAAGATGTCATCCTCATCCTCCTCATCCACCGATTCCTCACCCTCTTCAGTGTTGTGTACATCCTCATCCTCACAGAGTATTAATTCGTCCCCACTGGAATCCACAACCACAGGTCCCTCTGTACATTCTGGAGGCTGCACTCCCTGGAACAGTTGATAAATCATTTTATGAACATCATCTTCTCCTCATTTTGTGGAAGCAACCTCCTACGCCTTTCGCTGACAAGGTTCCCGGCTGCACTAAACACTCTTTCGGAGTACACACTGTAGGGGGGGCAACTCAGGTAAAATAGAGCCAGTTTGTACAGGGACCTCCAAATTGCATCTTTTTCCTGCCAGTACAGGTACGGACTGTCTGACATGCCTACTTGGATGCTGTCGCCAATGTAATCCTTTAACAGACAGACGCATGCTTGTCGCTGCTGCTTTAAGGATGCAGGTGCGGCTACAGCCCACACATTTCACAAAGAGAAAAAAAAGAAGAATATTTTTATTGTTTGTGGAGCGCACTTTGAGGGTTACACCACCATTTAACAGACAGATGCACACTTGTCGCTGCTGCTTTAAGGATGCAGGTGCGGCTACAGCCCACACTTTTCACAAAGAGAAAAAAAAAGAAGAATTTTTTTATTGTTTGTAGAGCGCACTTTGAGGGTTACACCACCCTTTAACAGACAGACGCACGCTTGTCGCTGCTGCTTTGAGGATGCAGGTGGAATCTAGATGGGATTTGGTACCGGGGACACACTACCTCCATCAATTGTCTAAATCCCACTGCACTAATGGCGGATATCGGACGCACGTCTAACTCCAACATAGCAGTCAAGGCCTCAGTTATACGTTTTGCTTCAGGATGACTGCTGCCGTACTTCATCCTCATCGCTAGGGACTGTTGGAGGGTCAATTGTTTAGTAAAAGTAGTGGTGTTCCTACTTCCTCTCTGGGATGATGAACAACTCCCAGCAGCAGCAACAGCACCACCCTTTAAGAAATGAGCCAGCCGGCTCTTTACTTATGGGACACAGGCGCACGCTTGGTGCTGCTCCTTTGTTGATGCACGTGCAGCCACAGTGCACACAATTCACAAACAGAAAATATTTTTTTATTTGGTTTGGAGTGTACTTTGGGGGTTACAGCACCCTTTAACGGTCAAGCCAGCTGGCCCTTTACTTATGACACAGGCGCACGCTTGGCACTACTTTGTTGATGCACGTGTGGCTACTGCGCACACAATTCACAAACACAGAAAATATTTTTTTATTTGGTTTGGAGTGTACTTTGGGGGTTACAGCACCCTTTAACGGTCAAGCCAGCCGGCCCTTTACTTATGACACAGGCGCACGCTTGGCACTACTTTGTTGATTCACGTGCGCACACAATTCACAAACACAGAAAATATTTTTTTATTTGGTTTGGAGTGTACTTTGGGGGTTACAGCACCCTTTAACGGTCAAGCCAGCCGGCCCTTTACTTATGACACAGGCGCACGCTTGGCACTACTTTGTTGATGCACGTGCGGCTACTGCGCACACAATTCACAAACACAGAAAATATTTTTTTATTTGGTTTGGACTGGAGTGTACTTTGGGGGTTACAGCACCCTTTAACGGTCAGCCCTAACTCCCACCCTCCTCTTCACTGTCCACAGCCGAGTGAGAAAATGGCGCCAACGCGGGTACCTTTTATAGGATCCAAAACCCGCGAGACCCGGAAGGCGGGATGATGACGTTTTGCCTCGATTTCAGATCCGAGTCAGACGGGAAAAGTCGAGCCTGACTCGGATCGGCCTCGGATCGGGGGGGCTCGGGGGGGTTCGGATTTCAGAAATCCGAACCCGCTCACCCCTACTAATAACTAAAAATAAAAAGTTTTCATTGCAATATTGATGTTTGTTTTTTTTTTAATAAAAAGAGATTTTCTATTACTGGTTTTGTTTACAAAATACAATAAAAAATATTTATCAAAATAAAAAAAATAAAATAAAAAAAATTGTTTTATTTTTCACTAGCTAACACGCACACAGAAAAAAAATTATTGTTTTTTTCACACTGGGGGTTAACCCCTGAAAGAGGCAGCAGCCCCTTTGAGAGACAGCAGCACAGCATCCCTGCACAGCTACGCCAATGATAGGTGTGGCTAACATGCACACTAAAATAATTGTTTATTTATTTTTTGGGCAGCAGCCCTTTGATAGACAGGAGCACAGCACCCCTGCGCACCTACGCCAAAGACAGGTGTGGCTAATACACAAACAAAAAAAATGTTTATTTATTTTTTGGGCCAGCAGCCCTTGACAGACAGCAGCACAACACCTCTGCGCAGCTAAGCTGATGACAGTGACAGCCAGGTGTGGCTAACATGCACACAATAATAATATTTTTTGTTTTTTATTTTTGGCACAGCAGCCCTTGACAGACAGCAGCACAGCACCCCTGCGTACCTACGCCGATGACAGTGACAGCCAGGTGTGGCTAACACGCACACAAAAAAACTGTTTATTTATTGGGTAGCAGCCCTTGACAGACAACAGCACAGCACCCCTGTGCAGCTACGCCAATGACAGTGACAGCCAGGTGCGGATAACATGCACACAAAAAAATTGTTGATTTTTTGGGCAGTAGCCCTTGAAAGACAGTAGCACAGCACTCCTGCGCAGCTACGCCAGTGACAGTGATAGCCAGGTGTGGCTAACACACACAAAAATTTATATTTTTGGGGGGGCCAGCAGCCCTTGACAGGCAGCAATACAGCACCCCTGCACACTTACGCCGATGACAGGTGTGGCTAACACACCACACAAAAAAATTGTTTACTTTATTTTTTTTAACACTTGGTGAACCCCTGAAAAGAGGCAGTAGCTCCTTAACAGACAGCAACACAGCACCCCTACACTGATGAAAAGTGTGGCTAACACTCATTTTTATTTTTTTTTCACACTGGGAAGGATGGAGCGCACACCTGAAGGACAGAGCACCCCCTGGACAACACAGCACAACAGCCAGCCAGCCAGCCATATGGAAAGGACAACAGCCAGCCCCTATGTACAGGACATCGACAGCCAGACAGCCCCTATGGACAGGACGACAGCCAGCCGGCCCCTATGGACACGACAACAGCCAGCCAGCCCCTCTATAGACAACAGCCAACCCTTATGGAAAACAGTAGTCAGCCCCTATGCCCAGCATCAGCATGCAATTAACAATAACAACAGCACAGGACAGCTCCCAGCTCCCTCCCTCTTCACTCTCCACAGCTGGAATGAAAAATGGCGGCAAATCACAGGACTTTTATAAATCCAAAACCCTTGAGAATCCGACAGCTGTATGATGAAGTTTTGCCTCGTTTTCAGATCCGAGTCAGGCGGGAAAACCCAAGCCGACTCATATCTGCCTTGGATCCCAGTAGTTCGGGTGGCTTATCTCTACTGTAGGTAGGCACAACAAAATTTCTGATCTGAAGCTGACTCCTGCCACCAGATAACAAACCCAATATATAGGGAGGGAAAATATATCTTGAAAATGTTCTAGCCAGGGGCAAAGTCCTTAATATAGAATTCCTAACTCAATCCCCACCCCCCTTCCTTGGATTAAATGAACTAAGATCCACTTTCTGACTCAGCCACCAAATGCCTCATGGTTTAACCCTAGTCAGGCCAAATGTACTTCTGTCAACCTATTTTAATGGGCAGTGGTCTAAGTTGTCATACCTTTGGTGTGGCACACCAGTGGTCACACTCTTTTGAATTACCAAGGTCTCCACAGCCCAGTAGGATCAAAAGTAAACCTAACGCTATTTAGCATATGACTGGCAGCTTCTGGGTGGAGAGTGCAGGCTGTTTTTTTGTGGTCTCCTGCATAGGGACCACCAGCGTGGTGTTGGTTTACAATGTACCATTGGGACGCCACCTTGATAAAGGATATATTAAGTGTCTTGAAACAGTGGAAATAAACTGACACATTGGGAACTCAAAAAATTGTTCTTGTTTTTTGGTTACACAGGTGATTAATTACTCAAAAGAGAGTACAACAGGCTAAAAGCTATACTTGCACTACAGAGTAAAATTTTTGCTCTTCATAAATGAATTCCACTGATTTGTTTTTAATTCTTATTTCATCAAATTAAAAATCCTAACATACTTTTAGAATTCTGAAAGAATAATGAAAGCAGAACTTAATGCTGCAGTTTTTATTAAGAGTTTATATTCATTAAAACACCAAATGCACAAAATCAGATGCGCTACAGTAGCTCGTGAAACAGATGAAGCTCCAGCAGAACTACACAATGAAATGGGTAAGCTGACACTTTCAGAATTTTCATAATATGCATAATACTGCAGAAGAGCTCAAAGACTTCAATTGTGCCAGGCCTTGTACCAACGTGTTTCATCAGAAGAGTGGTCTGATACTTGGCCGACTCACTTTAATTAGAAAATAGTGGACCAATAGGTTCATTGACCTAATGACTTATGCAAATCAAGATGTTACCACAGTTTGCAAGAGCCTACTTCCCTTTCACAACGGCAATCAAAATAGGTTTCAGACTTCTGTGCTAATACGCTTGCAGGCCCAACCTTAAGACAGTGCCACTGACACCAGAAGGGTAAATCAGCCTAATCAGTGTATTGAAGGGGAGCACACCTAACTTCTGCAGCATGATGGCTACTGAATTGCCATACTATTCCCACCCATAAAAAGCCAACACAAGAAAAGTGGGGAAGGGAGGGGAACAAAAAGCAAAAGAGGCATTTCTCTTCCTGAACATACACTATAAATCCCAACTGAACCCCTAGTAATGCTAAAAAGGGACCCTAACCGAACCACTAACCATTAACTCTTAACTGTCCTGCAACTAATGATCCCAGACTGCACTGCCTTGGGGTTTAAAATATGTCCTGCACATGACATGCCCTCCGTAGTCAGAAGCAAATTAGCTCATTGCTAATCTAATGCATAGATGCATCTGCAATACAATATTACTGTATTTTAGGTTGGTTAGTATGTAAGTGAGATGTCAAATTATATTTTATTAAATTGAATTAAAACAACCTTCACGTGTACATGTAGTTTCACTGCATATTAGTGCTCGATAGATTGCATAAAACTATATTGAAGAGTGATGGACAAAATAATCTACTAACCATGGTAACCACAATGTGATTCAGATCTGAGGCTCAGGTCTGCAGAAAGGAATTCTATTTTAATCTAATTAAAAATAATAATATTATAGCATAAACACACATATTAACCCTTTTGCTGCGAAGGATAAGTGGACTTCTCCTCTGCATGAACCTATAATCTGTGGAGACTGAGTTCCACTAATGCTGAGGACTGTGGACACCCAGCCATGCAGATTGGAAAGTGAAGACTGTTACTAATGCACACAACATCACCCTGGGGCCACTGTAACCAGCAGCAGCCTTAGGTCTGGAGCACATACAGACAGCGAGGAGAAAGAGTGCGGCCCTGCTGTGCTCCATAGTCATACAGATGCAGCCAGAGAGGAGTTTTGGCTATAAGAGGGACTGGGGTCATCTAACAACCATGACTCAGCTGGCAGGAGAAAAGTTTTTTGCGCATGGACATTAGAGGGAGCACATGCAGCAGGAGTGAATTGAGGGGACTTGACACTGGTTTTATAAAAGGACAGAAAATCCAATAGAGAGGGGGACTTCTGAAGTAATTGAAGAGGAGAGGTAGCTGTGCTGGCTGCTGCTGGATGAAGACTGTGTCTTTGTGGCATCCAAACTGCCCGATGAGCTGTTGGAGGGAGTGGGCTGAAGTGGAGACTATCCCCCTCATTATACTGAATGGTCTGCTGGAAGGAGTCTGAAAGAGGTTGTAGTATACACCTAATACTTCAAAACCTTTTTATTTGGATGGTCAATAAGTCACTGAACAAGCTTGGTTTAGCTGAACCTATAAAAACTATGATTAGTCTGATAAATAATTTAAACAAGCATAGACTAGGTTATAGCCAGCAGCCTCTCAGGAGATCATTTTGAGGAGAATACATATCCACCACCCTCCAAAGTGTACCTACCTTAGTTTATAAAGCATAAAGATTGATCCCATTAAAAGAGAAGCCCCTCATGTATTTAATGAACAGTCCCAGAAAATACTGCTTTAACATAATATTTGGTTACTTTTAAATGAGATATTAGTAATATAAAGTTATCATATTAGCTATCAATGTAGTTAGTAGAATTTTTGAAATTCCTGTAACTTACCTTCGATGAAAGTGACGTGAATGTAACATATTCAGAAAAGTATTAGAGTGTTTTGTAAGTGTAAAAAATCCAAAACTTGTAAGTGATATTGTTGGATATTAGTTTGGCCAAGCATGACCTGCATTCATATTACTTGGTCAATTGTGATATACCTTATACTTTAATAGAAAAGAAAAATATACATCTTTAAAATAATTAATATAAGCGATTAACCTAAAATCCTTACAGGTCATCTTGAATAAAATAAACTTGCTTGTAAAAGATTGTGAATTTATTGTGTTTTGGAGTTGGGAGCACCTACCTTTCTGCCATAAGTAGGACAGAAATTAACCATTAGTGCTATTAATGAGCAAGTACCAGAGAAGAGCAGATCACTGAGTTGCCATCATCATCCAGGTACTTTAAACTCACCTGTTGGGGTGTTACAAATACAGGCCCTATAACTGCCCCTGCAACCATGGGGCACCCACATTTGAAAGATCGGAGCACCCTCTTTCAAATACTAGAGTCCCCTAGTAGGTATCGTCTTGTTATTACCATACATTATTAGCCTGTGCTATGGGAAACACATTTTGCATTAATGGGCACATCCTTATCATGGCCATAGCTGCCCATAGAAAAGAGGGAACCTCACCTCCATCAAATGATGTGGCATCTGTGATTAGTAGACAACATTCCCCATCTCTACAGAAAAATTTTTCATAAATGGGCCTCACACAAACTGTATGAGGGCAACTTTGTTTGAAAGAAGGCATTGCCTGGTGATCACTAGACAATAACTTAAATAGCACATATAAAAAATCCATGCATGGGAATATTTAAAGCTCCAAACTGCCCTATATTGTGTGAATTAAAAATGAGTCCCTTCATTCGATGCGTAAGGTTTCCTAGTTGGGTGGTAATATTATCCCTACATGAGGTTAATATTAAACTGAGATGACGGAAATCTGTAAAAAATTAATGCCTTATCATTTTCAAGTGCAAATTTTGTTGTGAAACCCTACATGTAAAATCCTGCTGGTTGCCATTTTGGAACAGTAAACCAAAACTTATTTATTTTTGGTGTTTATAAAAGGAAATTTGCTTTTGGTTCACTATCTTGAAAATTCAATAAAAAAAAATATTTTGGTTAAATTTTATTTGACGTATTAAAAAAAATACAAATGATAATTTCTGAAAGACAAAGGGCCTGATTCAGAGGTGGAAGCAGACTGAGGGGGTCATTCAGACCCGCTTGTGAGCGTCAGGACGCTCGCAAGCGGTTCGATGTTCCCCACTGCGCATGTGCACAACAGAGGGAGCTCCGTCGTGCGCATGCGCGAGACCCGGGGAGCGACGGGCTTTCCATCGCTCCGGGTCTCGCACCAAAGGGGGCGTGCTGTCAATGTTGATTGACAGCACACCCCCTTTGGTGGGCGTTCCGGGGGCGTGCCTGCCAGACGGAGGTGTTCCCATGGGAACGCCTACCGTCTGAAGCCGGCCCCACTGACATCACTAGTGATGCCAGTGGGAGTGATTTTGGCTCTGATAGAGCCAAAATCACTCCAGGGCTTGTGGCAGGGAGACCCTACCGCAGGGCCTCCGTCGCAAGTCTGATGGTCGCGATGGTCTTGGTCGCGATGGTCAAGACCATCGCGACCATCTTTTTGGCCACTCGCATATGCTGTGGGTGGTCACCCACAGCTATATGAGCGGCCAGGAGGCCGCTCCATTTTCATGGAGGAGGGCCCTGATTCAGAGCGAGCGCTCTGGTCAGAGCGTTCAGCTCTGAATCCGGCCCTGAGTCAGTGCTGTGGCTTTGGTAGCAGTGTATCTGAAAATTTAAGCAAATGCCGCAGGAGCCATCTTTTGTTAATAGATGCCCACTGTCAGCTTCTCAGATCTGCTGTGTGTGTGTGCATCCAAAGATGCTGCATTGGCTAAACATTGCATGGACCATTAGACCTCTGAGCAAACCCTAAGGTTGCTCAGAATATCTACTGCAACTTAGCTGCTGAAGGTAATGAATCTGCATCCGTGGATGCAGTCACTGGCCTTGGCACACCTCAAAACAGATCTGACATGCCTCTGTTTTCTAAAACACACCCCTTTCCACCCCCAAACACCTGCAAGCTGTCCATCAAAGTCCCAGTAGCAGGGCAGTGCAACAGGAGCAGCAATACCATTGTGGCACATAGGATACTGTGGCTTCGGCACATGTGCAGAAAAAAAACAGATCATTTGCCACCGAACCGGAACAATGTGCACCTCTGAATCCGGCCCACAGTCAAGTGAATAATAAACAAGATATAATTTGTGTTGTCATTAATTTTGGAATTTGAGGACCAAAAACGCAGATAAATGGCCTCAACACAGAGTTATGAAACCCTCAGCTGTGAAGGGGTTAAAGATTATCATGGGTTTCATACAATTTTATTAAAATGTTAGAAGAACATCTTTTATTTATAAAGTACTAAATATATAGTTGTATATATAGTATATAGTAGTATATATGTTGTAGACACCCACATTGGGTAAGATTTAACTTTTAAAGTCCACTTTGGACATAGAGTTGTTGTGTACACTTAGTTGACATCTTCCTGAAAAGTGATGGTCATGCATTGCAGATAATTGCATATTTTGAATGACCAATTTGTACATAACATAACTGCATAACAGTTCAAATTAAAAAAATTATATTGCTTTCAGGACATGGAGAATTTAATCTTTGTACAGTAGTACAATGAAATGCGATGAGTCAATGGAGATAATTTATAAATTGTAAACAATGCACAATTTTAGACATAAATACAGATGCACAATTCATTTTCCCTTTTCACTGCGCCGATGATTTTAGCAATATTAAAAAAATTACTACAATCACTTTTCAACCACCCACTTAATAATTTCTAACATTACAAATTCATATTCTCTTTCTACAGCTTTGCCCTTTCACTTGCCAGACAATCCACACTAAATTTTCCTCTCAATCCTCCAACCCATGCTACCTTCACCTTCTATGCACTTTACATTGCCACTTACTTTAACTGCCCCACCTACACTCTAGATCATCTGACATTCATCTTTAATGACTTCTCAGTGGATTAAGTTCACATCTCTTCTCCTCGCTACTCTCCTCTTACACCCCCCCCCGATCCTACACCCTCTCGCTCCTCTACTCCCTCCATCCTGGTGCTTACACCCACATGACTCACCTCTTCAACTCATCCCTCTTCTCTGGCATTTTTCAATCCTTCAAAAATGCCACAGCCTCCCCATTCTAAAAACACTCTTGCTTGACCCTGCATCTACAGTAGCTACATATCACCCCATCTCTCTTCTGCTCTACTCCTCAAAGCTCTTTGAGCTGGCTTTCTACAACTGCTTCACCTCATTCCATTCAACCCACTCAGGGCTGGTTCCATACCAAATGGAGCTCAGGATAAAAACTTTTTTTCGTCCCCCCTTTTTCTTTAAAAAAAAATTAACATATTTGAAGGCAATACTTTCAACATATCTTTTTATGAGCCCATTCAACCCCCTTTGCATGTCTCAATGTTCCCTCATGCCCCTTTATATGCCATCCAGAGTCCCCCAATTCTCATTTATGCTAACACAGAGTCCCCTTAAGCCCCTTTATGTGCCAGTCCACAGCCCCTCATTCTTCTTTATAAATTATGTCTCATAGCCCCTTCTGGATTGCAAAACCTTTCTCTAGAGACAGAGAATGTGGATTTAGGTCCTAGGAGGAGATAGTGTGTGGCTAAGTGATGGGGATCTGATAGGCAAGGGTGAGAGGGAAAAAATGAGTGCTGACAGCACTGACTTGTATTGTCTCACTGTAGATGGAATAATGAAGGCTCAGTCTGGTTCTCTGTGTCTGAGAATCAGGGAGGGGAGCAATAGCACCCACCCCTTCCATCCCCATCACACAGAGATATGGCTCCTCCGATTGCCAGAAGCATGTTGTCCCTGGAACAGGAGGCTGCATTGGGGAGGCTGATGCAGCCAGCAGGAGTTAAGCAACTACCCATAATGTTACAGCTGCTGGAGCGACAGACACATACTGACCCAGGTGTAACTATAGCCAGAGCTGAAATAAGGCTATGGGCAGCCCGAGGCACTCAAAACAGTTGGGCCCTTATGCCCAGACAAATTAATATATTAAATGATTTTATATATAGATATATAGATATATATATACAAACAAGGAGGGGCAGCATATTGTAATACAGATGGCTTTGTGATATATGCCTTGTTCCTGCTGTGGAGTCCCAGGAGTGCCACCTATATTGGTTTGTATATATATCCTTCTAGTGGCACCTGGGCAGTTACCTATGGTTAGAGAGTGGCAATCATAAAATCTGTGTGTTTATATATATATATATATATACATTTTATTATTTAACCCTAATCAGCGCAATGCTGATTTTCACACACATCATCTTCACTACATTAATGGACTTACGTTTTTTTTACCAAGCAAGGGATCGAGAAGTTGGAGCTACGTTTTAGAGGTCTATATATGTTTGGTGCTCAGTACCTCATGTCTCTTTGCTGCTGACATCCTCCCTCCCCTTTTTTCTTGCTCTTGCAGTGTTGTAGCAGAGGGGACTAGTAGATCAAACTATTTGGTGCATAGCTAGTACGCTCTCCTTCCAAATGGTGTTTTTGTGGTTAGCCTCTAGTCCAGGGGCCAGCACCTCTATGTTACCAGATGAGTCTTACCTTATAGGCATGGTATGGAGGAAAGCTTGCCAAAAACTATTCACAATTTTGGGGATGGTTGATTACACCCCTTTATTGACGTTTTAAGGCTACTGTGTTTGCACAGTCTTTAATTCCATTGAATTAGCATATTAATCTGCCTGCCCCCTTTTCCCTCACCACCAAAGTTTCAAGTTTATGTTTTCAATAAAATTGATGACCTATTTAATGCAAATTACAGTTGTCTGTGTTTTGTTTGTAGATTTGAGTAAGTATATCTAAGGTTAACAGGGTATTGTATTTAAGGTGTTACAAGCTGGCTTCTACCGTAATTAATTTATTACTATACTCCACCCATACTTACACATTCCCTCCAAAATATGTTGTACTTCACTAAGTGAACGTTCACAAACAAGTAAAATGCGTAACAGTTGCTTGATGCATAAGAATTTTTGATGTGCTTGCCTAGTAGAAAATAAAGTGTTTTGTGGGGGAATAAAATTCCAATTGCAAGAGCTCTTGTGTGCTTATTTCTGCATTAAAGAGTTTTGCTGTGCATGCAATATTTCCCGCATTAACTATGCTGAAAGTTTATATGACCCCTGCCACGATTCCATCATTGCAATAACAAGAAATCGTGACAATTGGATTGTAGGAAATTTCTGCATGATATAAAGAAATACTGCATTCAACATCCCTTGCCATGTTCATCTACAGTATGACCTCAGAAAATGTGAATGATTCTGAAAGAAGAATCTGCATTTTATGTAAATTAACGGTATAAATATTGTGTTTTTTCTTAATTCCAGATAAAGGAAACAACTGCCATATCACTAACTGTTTATCAATTATGCAGTGAATTTTAGCATTTCCTAACAGGCCAGTACAAGCTATGTGGCCTCCTCTTCCAGTGAATGCAAAATACCTCTATAGTAATGCTTGTCCAACTGTTAAGGAAACAAACTGCCTGGATATTTAGCTCTAGTGGTACCTAATCGGACGTTATCAATTTTTTATTGTAAGAGAATACATAAATTACCTACTAATATGTCCTTTGGTTTAGTAGAACAGCATAATGATCAAAGACAGACAATAGAAATGTATTTGCTTCTGTAGAAAGCTTATTCCCTTAGCTCTCCATCTGTGGTGATGGACAGGCAGTGAGCTGTCAGGTTTTGTTCTGTCTGTCACACTACACTTACCTCCTGATGTTTTAAGTAATCAATATGGGGGCTGAAATCACCTACCGCTACCTCTGCTACCTCCTATTTTGTCCACTCATAAATTATGAATCCCTGCACAACATCAAGTCTACAATTTCGATTGCATTTGCTAATCATTGATCAATAATTCAGAGGTTCTTCTTCAAGGGTCCCTGGTTTCCTGTAACATATGGCACAAAGCTGACAGCATTCGCATGACTATTCCCTTATCACAAAGAGCAGCCAGGGAAAACAAGTTGTTTAAAGTAGTTTCTTCTCTTTTATACGACAGACTTTGTACTTTTTTTTCTTTTTTGTTCCCCCTGCTTGTTACATTTAATGACTGCACAACCACAGCAGCTACAGAGTGAAGTACCAGCCAGTATAATTTACAGTCTGGATAGACATGGTACTTATCTACAAACCTGCATGTCATTTTTTATTTTGTTCGATCACATCTATTTTTTTTTTTGGGTGGAGGAGGGTGTTTTGATTTCCTTGGGTTTTATTGCATTATTTATTTTACTTGTGTGGACACAAATACCAAGATAAAAAGCTTTGCTTTACGCACTCATAATACTGTTAACTATGATGAAGACAGCAAAGTTATTTCTAGAAGTAACAAGCGGTAGAATTGAAGTCACTAGATGAAATGACAGTCTAGCAAACTGCTTCCAATTTGAGTTCTCCCTGCTCACATTGACCTGTTTGTAGTTATCTTTAGCCACATTTTATAAATGTTATTTACACATTTTAGACTGCATATACTGTACTTACAGTGTGATGTGTTTTTTAATTTTAATTATGCTAAAATGCACATCAATAAAATGAAATATTGTCTGCTCAATACATGATTTATAACACTTTACAACAGCTTTACATATTGAAGGCAAAATGTATTTAACAGCCTTTAAAATTGATTACAGAATAACAATATTGCTGCTTTGCCTTTTTGCTATTGACTTCTGCACACTCAATGTGTTTAAGTGTTTTTATTTTACTGATTCAATTTTGTTTCTTTTACATATATAGAGGTCTAGGGGCCTGATTCAGTTTTTTACGCAACCCCAATGGTTTGCATACAATACCGATTGTGAGAGACCTGCAAATGCACAGGATCTGCACTGCGCATGTGAAGGCCTCCCTCTGTGCGAATGCTTGCGGTTCCCGTGAGCCACAGCCTGATTGAAGGGCTGCGGCCATTTGGGGTGGAAGTGGGTGGCCTCCATTTTCAAGGAATGCCGAGGCCATGGAATGCATCTTCCGACACAGACTTTCTGGCCTCGGCTACGGCGCTGCGAGGTTACTCAGAATGCTGATGGTCTCACAGAAGATCCAATGCTGCATCTTAGGAAGTAGAATTTGGATCTGTTATGTGATCAGGAGCCATCTTTTTACACAAGACGCCTCCTTCGGCATAAGTGATACGGTATGGCACAGCCACTTCCCTGTACTGTACAGCTCTGATGCTTTTAAACATAAAGTTGCTGTGAGCTTTAAACCTTGATAGCATACCATGAGTTTAACACTAATGTGATGGCTATTTCCATGTTATAATTATGAGCAATAGAGTAGGGAAGTAAAGTGGGGTCCCGTGATGGTGGCTGCAAGCTTAAATGCATTGATCAATTCATGATCTAAAACCCCACTGTTTATTATGTTTATTATTATTATTAGTTATTATGGTAAGTGCAGAGCCCCTGTGATTTCTATTTAAACAATGTGGTCACATACCATGTTGCACCCCAAATCTAGGAATGGTGAGTGCCGTGGATTAGTGCTTTATATATATATATATATATATATATATATATATGTGTGTGTGTGTGTGTGTGTATATATATATATATATATATATATACATATATGTATAGAGCAAGTGATTGAAGTAGCAATCATCAGTGAATAGATTCTGGTGTCAAGTCCACAAGTAAAAGAACACTCACCAGATCCAGCAGGAAAGAGAAAGAGACAGCACTCATATTAATGAAAAATAATAGTTTTATTGTGTCAACACAACTTGTTACAGTTGTTACCTGGTGATTTTCTTCCTTATATACTGTATAGTAATAGCAGACTGTAGCTTTACTTACAGTCTTAGACATCTCCCATAACAGCTCAATACACTGTCAGTCTCCATGCATCCTCAACAGTTCCCTGAACTGCCATGCTGTCTGCACGGAATCAGAATGTAATGCCAGGTATCGGGATGCCTCCTATCACAATACCGGCAGCGGCAACCCGATGGTTGGTATCCCCACAGGGGTTGGGTAAGTATACTTACACTCCCCCCTAACCCTTCCTTCTTGTAGCCTAGCCCTAACCCTCCCCACCCCACACCCTAACCCTCCCCATTAGTTCCTGAACCTAAGTCCTCCTCCTTTGTGCTTAAATCTATCCCTCCCCCTTAGTGCCTAAAGCTAACCCTCCCTGTGGTGCCTGACCCTAACCCTCCCCCTAGGGGTGCCTGACCATGACCGCCCCCCCAAAACCTAACACTAACCCTGCTAACTGCCTTAAACCTAACCCACCCACCCCCGCGCGGCTAACAGGATGGGCACCCCAGACTTACCTTACGGGCACGCGTCCTCCTGGATTCCAGCATCGGGACTAAGATAGACGTCGGTATTTTGATGCATATCTTAACTCCCTTGTCAGGATTTCAGCATCAGCATAGAGACCGGGGGCTGCAAGGACTACATCCCATTTGCACACTCTCTCTCTCACACTCTCCCAGAACTTAGCTTCAGTCACCTGTGTTCTACTCAATGGGTACGCAGTGGCAATGCTGGATCAGGGCTTGACAGCTCCCTGTGCAGGCCCCACCCACTTTGTGCATGACATCATCATGTTATGAATTGGGTGTGGGGCTGCCAGAACCCTGCAGTTCAACAGTGCCCAGCCCATCTTCAAGACAAGCTGTACTCATAGCAGGGTGTCTGCCTGTAGTATCCAGGGGACAGCACAGCATTACTGGCTGCAGGGTGACGTTACAGGCACCCTGCCTTCCAAAATTAAGGGCCATGGGGCAGAAACAATGCCACCCACAGAGTTATGTGCTCAGTTACGACCCTGCTCTGTGACCTTGTCACTTGGCACCACTTCAGTGATGTCATTTACCCAGTCTCCTCACTCAGACATGCGGCACCTCACCTCTGCTCTCCAGCTCTGTTCCTGGGAGTCTCCCAAATCAAACTGTGCATGTACGAACAAGTCTCTTTACAATTGCCAGAATTCCTTCCTTGTGCTCCACAGTGCCACTATGTATCAGCCTCCAGCACTAGAGGGTCTATAGGAAGGCAGGGATATCACATTGACAAAGGGAGATTTAGTTAAAAAGTAGTACTAACAAAATGGTAATAATATATACTTATATTTTAAAAGCCTTGGTTGTAGTTAATTCCTGCTTTCATAATTTAATTGGACCAACTTGTACTGTACTTGCTAGTTCGTATTGGTGGCTCTTGAAACACTTCTAGAAAGTACCACTTGTGATTTGTATTGCAAATGGTTTTGATTAAAAAGGAAAACATTTTGACAAGACGAGAAAGCATTTTGAATGTTAAATGCCACTGCAATTGCAGGCTTGCTTTGAGATTGACAGGCCCTGGGCAAGGATTATATTAAATGGCCTCACCCTACTTCTCCTTTACATCACTTGAGCAGCAATGTGCAACTGCATTAGAAAAAAAGAAGATGCTACATTTAAACAACATAACACAAAATATTAATATTTTTATGTTATATCTTTACTAGAGATGAGTGGGTTCAGATCTCAGAGATCTGAACCCACCTAAATTTTGAGATCCGGGGCGAGAACCGAACGTGCATTCGGTTCCCCCGCCAGCCCCGAGTCTCAAACCGAGCCAAAACCATAGAGATGAAATCTCGCGGCTCGTGAGCTTTCATCTCTATGTATATTAGGGACCACACGGCAGCCGCCATTTCACTCCGGCTGTGGAGACTGAACAGGGATGGTGGGTAGTGTAGGGTTGGGAGAGGTAGTGCTTACCTGTGCTGGTCCTGTGCTGTGCTGTCTGCTATGTCCTGGGCTGGTGCACTGCTGATCCATCTGGTGCTGTCACTGCTGTGCTGTCTGCTGTGTCCATCTGGGTTGGTGCTGTTGCTGATCCATCTGGGCTGGTGCTGTGCTGTCTGTTGCGTCAATCTGGGCTGATGCTGATCCATCTGGGCTGGTGCTGTGCTGTATGCTTTGTCCATCTGGGCCCAAGTTCTGGACCCGAAAAAAAAAAAATATTGTCTTTTATTTTTTTTCTGTGTGTGCGTGTTAGGCTTAGCCGCACAAAATACAACAACGCAACCTAATGCTGCCCAACTCCAGTTGTCATCAATCTGTGCTCTGTGCCCAAGTTCTGTACCCCCCCAAAAATAAAAAAATAAAATAATTGTGTCTTTTGTCTATCTTTTTTCTGTGTGTGCATGTTAGGCTTAGCCACACAAGATACAGCAACGCAAGTTGCAACCTAGTACTGCCCAACTCCAGTCGTCATCAATCTGTGCTCTGGGCCCAAGTTCTGGAGCCGAAAAAAAAAATTGTGTCTTTTGTTTATTTTTTTCTGTGTGCGTGTGTTAGGCTTAGCAGCACAAGATACAGCAGCAATGCAAGTTGCAACCTAGTGCTGCCCGACTCCAGTCATCATCAATCTGTGCTCTGGGCCCAAGTTCTGGACCCAAAAAAAAATAAGTGTCTTTTATCTATTTTTTTTCTGTGTGTGCATGCTAGGCTTAGCCGCACAAGATACAGCAAAGCAACCTAGTGCTGCCCAACTCCAGTCATTAATCTGTGCTCTCAGCCCAAGTACTGGACCCCAAAAAAACACAACAAAAAAATACTGTCTTTTATCTATTTTTTTCTGTGTGCGCACGACTGCACGTGTTTGAAGTTTGTAACCGCACCTTGGCTACACTATTGGTACTTGTGACACTACTTCAAGACCGCAGAAAATATGGAGGGCTGTCACATGACAGGAGAGCAAGGCCATGAACCACATGTTGTAGCTGCTGCCAGCAGTCATCATGATATTGCAAGGCCGTCAACTTCCTCGTCCTCTATGAAGGCCCATGTCCCAGGGCTTAAGTCACGCCATGGATATGGTAAAGATGTTTTTACTGTAGAAAGAAAAAATTGGCAATATACCATTCTCTACATGAAGTGGCAAGGAAAGGATAAGGCCTTGGCCTTATTAATGATGGCTGCTGGTTCTGATAGCCCTTCTGCTTGTAGTAGTAGTGATGGCAGTACCATTAAAAAATTTAAAGTTGTTATGAAGAGTAAGACAGCTCCGGAAAAACCAACTGTGTGCCCTGAGAAATCGAAATCACATATCCCCGAGGAGAGTGCAAGTGTGTCCGCAGTTGCCATGCAGGAGCCAGACCTATACTAGTGTACTGGAGGATCCTTCAAGTTCCAACATTTGTGTGCTCTCTGTAAATGTGGGGAAGGGCAGTCGACATCTTGTAGACATAGTCAGTGAGGATGGTTCTGTGGAATTGCACATGGAGGAGGATATTTTGGCAGTTGAAGGCACTAAGGATGATGAGGATGTTGATGATGAAGATGTTGGTGATGAGGATGTTTTTTGTGTAAGTAAGGCAACAGCTGTTGCCCATGGATTGAAAAAGCCAAAGCCCATTGTTGTCATGCCGGGGCAAAAGACAAAAAATCCACTTCTCATGTGTGGAATTATTTCCACCCCAATCTGGACAACAGTTGTCAAGCCATATGTAACCATTGCCAAGCAAGAGTGAGTAGAGGGAGGGACCTAAACCACCTAGGAACGTCCTCCTTGTTATATCACTTGGAGCGCATTCATCAAATAGCAGTGTATGTTGCCAAGTTCCAAAACTCAAAATGTATCAAGTCCAGTGTCACCTACCTGCTCCCTCTCTGTGGGATCCAAGTGCCTTCGATCTCCACCACCGACACCTGCATCATCAACATCTTCATTTGTCATCGGTAGTAGTTCTGCTGCATCCAATGTTGTTATTTGAAGCATGATTGACTCCTCTCCTATCCATGATTCCTCAGAAGGATCATTGATGACTATGCCTGTTGCTGCTGCTGTTGCTGTGAGTGGATCTGTATCCCAGAATGGGACCAGGAGGAAGACTACCTGTATTGTATCCTCCAAAAAACAATTAACTGTCAAACAATTGTTTGCAAGGGCAAACGAGTATGACAGCAATCACCCAGTTGCACATCGAATTACTGATGCCATAACAGCTATGCTGGTATTAGATGTGCGTCCTGTATCCACCATTACTGCAGTGGATTTTCAACAGTTAATTGAGGTCCTGTGTCCTCACTTCCAGATCCCTTCTAGATTCCACTTTGCTAGAACAGCAATTCCAAGTCTATACAAGGACATTTAAAAAAAACCTTATTAATGTCCTCAGAAGTGCCATCGTACCCACTGTCCACTTGACCACTGATATGTGGACAAGTGGGACAGGGCAAACTAAGGATTACATGACTGTGACAGAACACTGGCTAGGTGTATTGTCTACATCAGCAACAACAGCATAATCTAACCAAAGGAAAGCTGATACAGAGGCAGGCTACTCTTTGTATTACTGGTTTCACTAAGAGGCATACCACTGAGAACCTCTTAGAAAAACTCAAGGAAATCATTGCTAAATGGCTTACCCCACTTGGACTCTTCTCGGGATTTGTGATTTCGGACAATGCCACCGTCCTCCCCTTCATATGTTTCAGCGGATGGAGGAACAGCAAAAGGCCATCCAGGGCTATACAATGGTCTATGAAATAGGCCATGGAGGGGGAATGCACCTTACTCAAGCACAGTGGAGAATAATTTCTGTGTTGTGCATGGTTCTCAAACCCTTTGAACTTGCCACACGTGAAGTTAGTTCAGACACTGCCAGCTTGAGTCAGGTCAATCCCCTCATCAGACTTTTACAAAAACAGCTGGATAAACTGAAGGAGGAGCTGAAATGGAGCATATGCGCAAGGTATGTTGGACTGGTGGATCAAGCCCTTGATTCACTTCACCAGGATCCAAGAGTCGTTAATCTATTGAAATCTGAAAAATATATTTTGGCGACCATTCTGGATTCTAGGTTTAAGTCCTACCTTGTGAGTTTTTTTCCAACAGACCAAAATCTACAGTAAATCTATGCAAAGAGCTGTTGGTAAAAAAAATTGTCAGCTGCAGCCGCACGTGAAACACCATCGTCTCCTCCGTCAGTTTCTGCAGCTGCCAAGAAAAAAAAATTTATTTTCCTTACAGAATGCCTACTGGTCATGCAGATCATTCACCAAAAAATGACATCTGGTTGGGCCTGAGAGAACTGCCTACTAGTTACATGTCTACCGTGACTATGTGTGATTCACAGAATGGTGGAGGACTATTTCAGAGATAACATCCTAATAGGCATGTCAGACAGTCCCTTTCAGTACTGGCAGGAAAAAAAGAGGCAATTTGGAGTCCCATACACAAACTAGCTTTGCATTACTTAAGTTGCCCACCCTGCAGTGTGTACTCCGAAAGAGTTTTCAGTGCAGCTGGAAACCTTGTCAGTGATCAGTGTAGGAGGTTACTTCCTCAAAATGTGGAAAAGATGATGTTCATTGAAATGAATTACAAATTCGACGAGGAAGACCTCTACCAACAATTACATCATAAAATTACAGAGGCACCTATGGTAGATACCAGCTGGGACAGATTAATATTGTGTGATGAAGAGGATGTACATACTGATTCGGATGACGAGGACGACGACAACTTGTAATGTAAAGCCAGTTTGTGTATGGGATCATTTTCATTTCCATGTCCAATGCACATTGGCAGCTTGTTTTATGGGGGTCCAAACAAACCAAGCATTTCAGCTACAATTGGCAGTATTGTCGCTGAAATTATTGGTTTGTTAAACTGTGAATGTCCTGTTTCATATACAACATAAGAGTGGGTGGGAGGGCCCAAGCACTATTCCATATTGCACCTTTTTCCTTTCCATTATGTGCTGGTTGGGGCATTGCTGCCTGACATTTTAAATTAATGTTATGGATGGTTTAGGAACCAATGATTTGTTTTTAAATTAATTTATTATCAATTTTACAGCCAAAGGCTGCACCAATTAATTTCTTTTTATTAATTATTCAGCCAGGGGCTGCACCCAATGAATTCTTTTTTACTTTTTTAATTAAATTATTATTCATTATTCAACCCGGGCTGCACCAATGAACTGTTTTTTAATTAATTTATTATCCATTTTTACAGCCATGAGCTGCACCAATGAATTTCTTTTTATTATTAATTATTCAGCCCGGGACTGCACCAATGAATTGTTTTTTAATTTATTTATTATCAATTTTACCTCAAGGGGTTACACCAACAAATATTTTTTAATTAATTTATTATCGATTTTACAGCCAGGGGCTGCACCAACTATCAACTATCAATTCTTCAATCCTCAAGGGTATCCAAACCATCATCTTTGCACAGTCCTCAACTCTATTAATAATTCTATGAATCAGTTTTGAGCCAGCGAGCTGGATGCAACCTTTTGGCCCTTTAACTAGATGGAAAAAAAAATCAATATTGTGGCCTGTAAGGTGGGCAAAATTGACTGGAAACGAGTGGAAATAAATGTTTTTGAGGGTATTAATACTGTAGGAACAAAAAAAGCCAATTTTATGTGATTTTAGCTGTTTTTTTTATTTTTTAAGAAAAATTCCAGAACCAAAACCAAAACCCGTAAACAAAACACGGAGTTGAGGTTTTGGCAAAACCAATCCAGATCCAAAACCAGGGGAGATCCAGATCCAAAACCAAAACCAAAACACGGGGTGGGCACACATCCCTAATCTTTACACTATTACATAAATGTTGTCATTTGAGATCTCGTCCCCGAATAAGGACTTGCTTTGAAATTGAATTGCTATTGTCAAAGAATCAGCTTTACTCTTGCTATGCAGGATTGCATTACATCAGCTGCAGGATTGCAACAATATGAGACTGTGAGAATGTCAAGAAGCCCTGATCAATCACTTATCAAGTCATGTCTCTAATATTGTTTATAAAACATCAAACCATGCTTTAAATTTAGCTCTCATTTAATGGGGAGCATGCATAGCATAAAGAATGATTTGAGTGACATTGTCATTTTCCCTGAAGTGCTGAAAGTCTTGAAATTGAACAGAAGAAGAATGCACACTTCATTACTCGTGCAATGGAAGATCTTATAAAGCTAAGCATTGAATTAATTCTTGATGATGATAAGCATTTTTATTGGGCCATCTGGTAAATTCTGTATGATATAGAGAAAATAAAACTTCACCTACAGTATACTTACTGCAGGAAAAAATACGAAATAATAATTTGCTGTGTGCATAGAAACAGCATTCTTGCCATCAAACACAAAAAATCTACTGAAATCAAAAGTGTTAATTTTACACTATTTCATAGAAAAGGTCTAACAAACACGGCAAACATTTTTCTACATTTTGTTACATGAGACTATTATTAGAATACTATTATTACATTCTTTGGTTTTAAACATGACAAAGAAAAATTCTACATGTTCACCAATATTAATAATTATTGTAAATTACTATATACTTATAATAAAGTACATATTTAAAGTTTTCAGCTTCCACTATCTCTTCTCATATCACTGTACAAAAATGTTGTTGGCTGCTTCTCTGTTACAGTATCTACCACCAGGTCTGTAAGGAGGGTGGTGCAGCCAGTGGCGTCACACAGGGCGGGAAGTCCAGGGAGTAGAAGCTACAACCCAGTCGCTGCAGCTAGACCTGCTCTACCTCCTGACTTCCGCACACGCTGTGGGCAGAGACGTCTTCAACATTCGCATGGAGCATCCTCAGATGCTCCGTCTACTGCCACAGTTAGCCTGTCATTGAGTACCTGCCCACCTACCATTTGGGGCACTTGCATATGACAGCACACACTGAGAGGTTGGGGGGAGGATTCTGCAGTTAAGGTACAGGGTGCACTGCAGCCCTGTTTTGGAACTGGCCACCACAACCAACTATTTGTTATTTAGCTAACTTATGTATGTTTCCCAAACCTCTTATCTTTATTCTTTATCTTCTATTTCATACCAATATATATCATTTGATTGTGTCATTATACACTCTATACTATGTTGGTGCTTTATAATAAAGTATGAATTCTAAATAAAATTGAATGAATACTATAATAAATTATAATGACAGATAAACAAACAGTGGTCAAACTCCTATGCCCATTTTATTATTAAATGTGTACATATAAGTTATTTCAATGTCAAAATGCAACTTGCAGCATTCAGAAATATGTAGATTGTATGTAAGTTGTCATACCTTGCATATAACACATATCTAAGTGTTAGCTGCTATCAGCTGTTGTTGTATATCTGTGTTGGTGTTGTGACACACAAGCCTAACATGATGTAGATAAGTAGGATTACTTATTAATGTATTGTATCTGAAAAGAGCAGTGAAACCAGAGCAGCCAATAAGAAATAAGGTTTCATTGTCTAAATTGGACCAGACAGATTAAAGCTAATTGCAAAATTATAACTTCAGCTTTAGTGCAGTTTTTGACCTTTGAGCAATATTAGTGCTGCATAAAGTAATTACCAATTGCTCACTAACAGTGCACAGAAAAGTCCAAGGTAAGTAAGTAGTTACAAAACTCCTTTTTTTGGTAATCTGATCTGAAATTATCCCTTATAGCTTTTGACATTGGGCCTAAAGTCTGGCTTTTATGTACAGTTTTTTATAAACCAATTCAAACAACCTACTGTATATATTACTAAAGGTGTCTGTCCCAATTAAACCAGTGTGTGCTTAGTTAATAAATGACTTTAATGTAGACCTTGTTATTGTTGAGAAGGAAACTGTTTAAAGAAGGTTATTAATTGAGGTCTGGTGGTGGAGTACTGGAAATGAACAGCTTAATCATTAATACATTGTCTGGTCAGCTATTGGTGTTAAATAAGTATCATGTGAACCTTGAAGTGATTAAAATGGTTGTGGCTTTTTAATTGTTAATAAAGCTTTGAATTCCAAAAATGTACTTGTCTGTATTGAGACAAACAGTTGCCCATGCACATATTTATTCCCATATTTCATCCAAACTGCTGCATTTAGGTGAGGGTCACGTTGTAGGAAGCAGTGTTGGAGCAGAGAAAACATTAGTTATTATACACTCTTCCTTGCCATGTAGTGGAATTTTGGTGGGACAACCAAAATTGTTGTATCGGTTTTCACACTCATAAACAGCCAGCATATCTTAGAACAACCACTGCTACAATTAATAAGCAGTCAGCTTTCATTTGCAAGCATCAGAGAGACCTGAGCAGTATAAAAGGTGATTAGCCCTAGTTATAGTAATATAATTATTATTACTACAGGGGCTTTTTAAGAGAGGAGTGATCCTGTGTGCAGACTCAGTGCGAGCCACCTCCTCTCTGGCAGCGCAGTAGATCCTGGCTTGGTGCCAGAACCCACTACGCATGCGCAGGTCTCCAGGAAAATGGTACCCACGCCTTATTCCCAGGGACATCTCTACTGTGCATGCACAGGTCAATGGGAAAATGGCAACCAACATTTTCCCTGTGATTGTTACTGCTCTGCAGCACCAGCCTGGTGCTGCAGAGAAGCACTCTGAAGACTGCAGAGAGGTAAGGATAACTAAAGATGGGTTCAGGGTGTGTGCCCCCCAGGGGCCCGTGTGCACTGCATATCCTGCACCCATTATAGATACACCCTTGTATTACTAGTATTTTGCACCCATCAATTTCTAAGGCACATGAGGACGCTGTTGCAGGTTTTTTTTTCCTTTCCCATATCTTCATGTTTCCCCACTCTTATTTTTCATTTGTTCTATTCTACCTGTTTCCCCCTATTATTCCCATTTCCCTTTCTAACTCCAATCTCCTTTTATTCCTCCTGTCTTTCCCTCCCCCTCCCTCTTTCCTTCTTATCTCCCCCCTCCCCCTTTCCATAAGATCATATCCTCTATCTCCAGAGCTGGCCTCATGTCTATTAGCACCCTGTGTGAGAACTTTGTGAGTGTCCCCCGACCCAATACTTTTATTAACCAAAAAAATATTACCTAGTTTTTAATTAAATAAATTATTCCACAGAAGAGAAATAATGCAATACCAAGGAGTCAAGCCACCACAGGGAAAAAAAACACACACATTAGTCCCCACATGAAAAAGACACACACACATTGTACCTGACAGGAAAAATAAAGTACACATACATTAGCCCCAACAGGGGAAAAAACACATATTAGCCCCCAAATTATAAAAAGAAAACACATACATTGTCCCCCACAGGTAAAAACACATACATTTACCCGTATAGGAAAAAAAAATAAACATGCATTAATTCATTGACACCCACAGGAACAAAAATTAAACATATTGATTCAATGATTGCACCAACAGAAAAAAAATCCACCTTGATTCATTGCCCACACAGGAAAAAAAATAATTACATTGATTGAATGATTGCCTCCACAGGGAAAAAAATATAAAACATACATTGATTCATTGCCCCCACAGGAAAAAAAAATAACACATTGATTCAATGATTGTACCATGGGAAAAACACATTGTTCAATGATTGCCCCAACACGAAAAAAATAATACACACACTTTGGTTACTTGCCCTCACAGCCATAAAATAAAAATAAAACATACATTGATTTATTTTCTTTGCCCCCCCCACCCATACCCAGCCCAGGCCCACCACAGAAGACTGAGTAACCTCATCTGCAGGAGAACAACTTCCAGACCAGTGAGTTCCTTAAGTCGCTCCAGCCAGAGTACATCCTGCCAGAGTACAGGCAGATCAATGAATGCCTCCCTCCAGAGAGTCCAGACCAGACCAGTAGGTTGGAACTTGGTCCAAGTTCCTCCTTCATCCATGCCCTCAGCACATCATCACCGTCATTAGCCACCAGCACCTTATAACTGTCTTTGGCCCTTCATTGCCCTCAGCACCTTATCACTGTACTAAGCCCCTCAACACCATTCTCAGTTCCTCATGACTGTCATTCTCTCATCATATCAGCACTTTCCCCAAACCTTCATCAACTTAGCCCAACATCATTATTCTCAGCCCCTCATCACATCAGCCTCTCATTACCATCCTTATCCCTTCAATACCTTAGTCCCTCACCACTGTCATAAGCCCCTCATCACCTCAGCCCCTCATCACCATCCTCAGCTCCTCATCACCTCAGCCCCTCATTACCATCCTCAGCCCATCATTGCTTCAGCCCGTTCATTATCTCAGCCCTTCAACACTTTATCACCATCCTCTCCCTCATAAGCCCCTCATCACCACACTCCCTCATCACCATCCTCAGCCCCTTATCACTTTAGCCCTCAGCACCATCCTCAACCTTATATCACCTCAGCTCTCATCACTGTTCTCAGCCCTTCAATGACCTCAGCCCATCAGTGACCTCAACTCAGCCCTCATCACATCCTCAGCCCATCAGTGATCTCAGCCCTCATCAACTAAGCTCCTCATCACTGTCCTCCATTCCTCATCATCTCAGCTCAGCCCTCATCACTGTCCTCAGCCCCTCAGTGACCTCATAACTTATCACTTCAGCCCCTCATCACTGTACTCGGCCCCTCAATAAACTCAGCCCCTCAACACTGCCCTCAGCCCATCAGTGACCTCAGCTCAGCCCTCATCACATCCTCAGCCCATCTATGATCTCAGTCCTTTTCACTGTCCTCATCGCCTCAGCAGCACAGCCTGCCTCAGAGTCAATGACTTATTCACTGTGCAGCTGTGTGCGTACAGGGAAGATGTGCAGTGACATGATCTATGATGTCACTCTGTGTCGCCATCTGTATGGTAATGCTTGGCCCAGACCGCATCTGAGCCACCTGGAAAAGCCCAGCACTGCCCGGGCCTGGCTACAAGGATAATTTGTTATAGCTATGGATAACACATGTGGGTTAATAACCCAACTTTCCATTCTGACACTTTATGCCAGTTCTCTCCCGTTTTATACATATCCCCCTTATCCACATCTTACTGCTGCAGCTTTTCATGCTCCTTTTTCTAGCTATAAAAACAAATAGATGGAAATGAGTCACCTGTAAATGATTTGTGGTTTATAATATGCAAATGATACATTTTTGATATACAAAATAATAATCAATGTGGACTTTCAGCAATTACGGGTGCTGGGTGCATCTCTCTGTAAAGAAGTAAGGAAGTAATACCTTAGCTTAGAACACTAAATGATGCATTTCATACATAAACATTTTAATTATGGGATATAATGATCTTTTTCCTTTATACAACACCTGCAAGTGAAATAACCAATGACAAAAACAATTCAGTAAATATCTCTGATTACTGAGGCACACCAGCAACTGTACAATAAAGAGCTATCATTACTAATAAAAAAAGCGCACACAGCCATTTCCTATGCAATAGACACCTACAAATCTATTTTTTCAACTTTATAGTGAACATGATTGCTAACAATGTCACATTATTGGTTCTGCCTCCTGAACAGTCCAGATGCCAGGATGGAATAAAAATGTTGTGGAACTTGATTCCAGACTATTAGTTAATTCAAATGAAGGAGCCTCAAATGGTTTAGTTAGAAATTAAGTTAATTGGGTTTGGTATAAGGTTGGTGTACTTCCTGCTGGAAAGTTTCCCATGTTTTCTATAATATAAGTAGTGACTGAGCTCCCATGTCACCCTGTTAGCCCAGACTTTAATTAGATCTGGCATTCTCCTCATAATGATAAATGCTGAGATGATGAATGGAAATGCAAATGAGTGTGAAGTGGCTCAGCCATCAGAGCTGCATATCATTAACACCTTCCTACTGTTAAATCGATCAATGTCATCTTCAGATCCCTGTGTTCAGCGGGTGCAGGTGGCGGTGCACCAGAATGCCTTCCACAATATTGGCTGTTCAAACTTTGTAGGTTTTTCCTCCCCATATGCTTTTATTCATCTTCTGTTAAACATTTTTCTGGCTCACGTCTACTTCCAGCTGAGAGAAAAAAACATTTTTGTGAATAAGGAGAAAACTATCTTGAGATAATCTCTGTTGTCTCAATATATTGTAAATGAATTTAAATGGAAATACAGCAAAATTACATATTTTTTCCAACTCATAAATAATAACAAACATTTTGCAAAGACTTCAGAAATTATAAGGACCACAGTGGCCATTAAGTTCAGGGAAAGATAAGATTATTGCACTGGAATTGTTAATAAAGCATCAAAGTGAAAATATACAGTACTTCGATCTCCTAATTCTAGTGTAAATAAGATGCCATAGCATTGTACATGCTTTATGTGTGAGATATTTAATGATTGGTCTGTTTATTATGAAAGTAAATACCATGTCTGTGTCATGCACATTAAATGACCTGACCTTATTCTTATTTGCATCCTTATTCATTTTTAAGGAATGGCAGTAAGAATGTTAAATAAGTAACATAAGTAAAATCATTTTATACCGAAACAGAATCCAATGTTGCAGATTGTTGTCACTTGGGTAGATAATAGTCTAAAACTATCCAATGAACCAATAGTACAATTGGCGAAACACAACAGTGGTGATTTATGAAACAAAACAGCTGATGATAGGTGTCTTGTAAAGTACAGAGAAGGCACATCATCGCAACAGTTTTATTTAATGAAATAGGTAATTCTAAAGTTAAGATGTGTGCAGACCCCCATGTTTTGGTTTTGGTTTTAAATCATTGTCATGTTTTGGTATTGGTTTTGGTTTTGGCAAAACCTCTCTCAAATAATTTGGTTTTGGATCTGGATTTCATAAAAACATTACAAAAACAGCTGAAATTATGTAATTTGTGACCATTTTTGTTCCTACAATATTATTAACTTTAATGACATTCTTTTCCTGCCATTAACAGTCCATCTTGACCACCTCATAGCTCACAATATTGTTTTCACCAATATTGGCCAAAGGCTGCAGCAAGCTGGCTCGCTAAACTAAGTGACAGAGCAGTGGCACAAACAAATAGCAGTTTATAAATGAATATAGCACATCTATGAAACTGTGGCAAACAGGATGGCATTTTAATAAAATATACAACATAGAGTGATTTCATTATCTAATAATTAATAGCCTAAAATTAAAAGACTTGTAGAAACTATTATATATTACCAACATAAGTCTCCAAAGATAGTTTAGATGCTGCTGGTAGCAGCGAAATAGTTAAATTTGAAAAAAATATGTGGAGGTCCCCCCTAACTCAATAACTAGCCTTGGGCTTCTGAGCATGATCTGGTATTGTAAAATAGTGATAATAAATTATGTGGGTTTCCCCATACTTTCAAATAACCATTACCAGGCTGAACCACACAGGGTGCTGATGGAGACATACAGCAATGGGGCCCACTGCCCTAATGGCAACTAGCCCAAAACTGGTCAGCCAAGGGCTGGAATTCCTTAGAAAGTTGAGACTGCAAAAATAAAATGGGGTTTCCTTACCGATGAACATCCAACCCTAGACTGAAAGCTATTCTTCACATCCTTGGACAGTGGTTGCAAAGTTAATAATATAAAAAAAATATTGATATTAATAATATTGTTCCTTACAGGCAGACTACAGGTCCCAGTAATCCTGCCCTGGCATGATAGCACTTGTGAAACAAGAAATGCCAGCATGCCCAGACATTAATCGCCTGCTGGCACTTGTAGTCCGCCTGTAAAATAAATATTCAAATACACACACAGCATACATTTATTAAAATAACACTCCCCCATACAACCACTATATTACTTAAATGTGAAGGGGGCACATCCTATTTGATCCATGTAGCATCCACTATTCTTTGAAAAAGAAAAAAAAGTTGCACTGTCACCCTTGAAGGGTAACATCTCAGATAGACTGGTTACTATGGTCACAGTATTGATTGGTTGAGGGCAGAAGCTGCAATAGCAATCTTCCCACACTTCTAACCAAACAGTGCATCCCCTTTCATATTCTTATGGTAAAGATAATTTTATTATTTGAATCTGCAAAATTTGTATTTTTAGCTATATACAATTCTTTATTACTATATGACCTTTATAAATGGGCATCAGGTGCAATTTTTTATTTAACTACTGTATGTAGTTAATATACAGTATATAATGGTGGAGAAAAGTTCCTAGTTTATCACCTTGATGACGTCTGGACATAATTGAAATGCATTGGAAAAACAAAGGAACTTTTGCATTAAGCTAAATATAACCCATTTGTGACCCCATGCAAATCCAAGTTCTCCAAGTATGTGGAGTACATGTGTTAAACATTGCTAGGATCCAGCAGCAGCTTTGCACTCGGGCTGATTCAGCAAGGAATGCAGTTGCTAATACACATGCAATGGGCTGATTGTTGCATACTGTGCAAGCGTATGGATTGCAGGGCACATGCGCGAACTGGCCACTGCGATCGCAGTGACTACACAGACCCATCGCAGAGTGATTGACAGGAAGTTCCATTTGTGGGTGGTGATGGGGGGGGCTGGCCGAACACAGGCATGTCAGTGCATCTCAACACCGTTGAAGGAGCATGCATAAATTATCCACTGTGATGCCCTACGCAGCCTGAGGCCTCATAGCGTTTGTGGAAGTTAGCAACTCCTGAGTTAGGTCAGAGCTTGTGCAAATGTGCGTGAGGTCCGATGGTGCTCGATTGTACCGATGTTTTCGCAGTCTTGCGAAAACATTACGGATGTGTATAAGGTAAAGTGGGCATCCTTATGTTGTGCAGCGGCGGCATTGCGTTTGCAATGGATTAGCATACTATCGCAGTTGAACTGAGTGCGTAATCGCTATTGCAATCACAGTTGCATTCCGTAGTGAATCAGCCCTAAGTGTGATATGCTATTTGCTTATTTTAATTATAAACATTTTCTTAGCTTATGTGAATAAAATATATGATAGCACCACTATGATTGTTTTGGAATTTCCATGCATCTGGGAATACTGTATAAATAAGACTACAAGTTACTTTAATTTTCAGATAAACATATACATTTAACTTTAGGCAGTAATTGAAATGATATTTAACAATTGAGAATTTTTTTGTGTAATTTTTTTAACATATTCATTACACTTGGAATAACAACAAGTGAATTTGGGAAGGTTGTTACCCAAAAGTTAGGGGTACAAATTGGGACATTTGTGATTTTGTCTATACACAATATGCTAGTAAGTGTTAAAATGACGCCCTCATTTGCTATAAAGGCTTCTCTAATAATTATATATATATATATATATAAAATAGTGTCAGTTAAATAGGCATATAAGACAAACTGATATATATATATATATATATATATATATATATATATATAAAATAGTGTCAGTTAAATAGGCATATAAGACAAACTGATATGTGACAAGAGAACAGTGTTAAATGAGCTAAATAAACCTCAGTAAGTCCTGGCATGAAGTACTATATAGTGTGCAACATTCGTTAGTGTAATTGAAGTTAGTAGCTTAGAGCATATTCTTATTAAAAGAGCACATACTGTACCACTCTGTCAGGCAGATATTGTTGACCTTTAGTATCAAAGAAAGACAATCACCCAACCTAATAAGTTCTTTATTTGCTGCTCAAACCACTCATTAACAAATAATTGGATCAAAAGTTCACTGGCCATTATGTTTCTGTCATTTAGACTGCACTGGCCTCTGAGGGTGAAACCAAATGAGCTGGTCACTAGGTTATAAATAATTCCTATTGGCTACTCCACTTACTTCAGTCTGTTCATAGAGAGGACTACGTCCTGCAACATATGCACAGAAAGAGCTCCATTTAAAACAAGCCCAACACAAATGAGGTGTCTCACTGTCACAAAGTTGTGCTATGCCTTATACATAATTTATTGTAGCCCTACTAAAGCAATGAATGTATATAATGGCAAAACAATTTTGAAGGATTTCAAACAAAGTTTTTCTTTAATCATATAAAATAACTGTTGTTTTTCTTCAAATCATAGAGCAGTTAAATCACTATTTAGATGCTAAAAAGCTACCTTGATAAAACTAAATAAATATAAAAAAATAAAAAAATGTCAAACACCATATTTAATGTGTCAGTCCCTGATGTGGAAAGTTATGGACAAATTAAAGCTTATATTTCATAATCTAGTCGCAGAAATCCCATATTTTATATAGCCCCATTCCAGATTTGTATATGGTTTGATATTTGACAACATTTTATTGTCAATTTTTCTCTGAAGGAGAGTGTGTGAGCGGCTCATTAACTAATTTTATCTATTTAAAATGTTGAGAAATATTCTTCCTTGCTCTAGAAATAAAAATTTAACTCAATTGATTTCTATGGAAAAGCACCATTTATATCCCTTTCAGACTTAAGCCTAAAACCCGGGTTTTTGCGTGTGAATGCGCATCAAACCAGGTCTGGTGTAAGTCTGAAAAGTTCGACCCTAGCAGGATATTTTCCAGGACTTGCAACTCAGGTCCACGACCCAGCTCAAGTGTGAAAGATGCAAACTTGGGGCCTGATTCAGAGCCGCACGCTCTTTAAGAGCGCTCGCTCTGAATCAGGGCGTGTGGTTTTTTTTTTCTGTTCCGGCCTCCTGGCTGCTCGCTAAGTTGTGGGTGACCACCCACAGCTTTTGCGAGTGGCCAGATGATGGTCGCGATGGTCGTGAACATTGCAACCATCGGGCTTGCAACGAGACCCTTGTGGTAGGGTCTCATTCCCACAAGCCCCAGTGGACTTCCTGCTCTAATAGAGCAGGAAGTCCACCTAAGGACATCACTAGTGATGTCAGTAGAGCCGCCTACAAACGTAAGGCGTTTTCTCGGGAACGCCTCCGTTTGTCCAGCTACTCCCCCCTGCTCGCCTCCAAAATGGGGCAAGTTGTCAATCACAATCAACAGCCACCCCATTTTGGTGCGAGAACCATAGCGACGGAGCGCCCGTCGCTGGCCAGGTCTCGCGCAAGCGCACTCCGGAAGCCGAGCATGTGCAGGGGGCAAACATCGACCCGCTTGCAAGTGCATAGCGCTTGTAAGCTAGTCTGAATCAGCCCCTTGGTCTTGATGACCCAGGTCACATCTAAAACAAACTGCGTGTGAATGCGCATCAAACCAGGTCTGGTGTAAGTCTGAAAAGTTCGACCCTAGCAGGATATTTTCCAGGACTTGCAACTCAGGTCCACGACCCAGCTCAAGTGTGAAAGATGCAAACTTGGGGCCTGATTCAGAGCCGCACGCTCTTTAAGAGCGCTCGCTCTGAATCAGGGCGTGTGGTTTTTTTTTTCTGTTCCGGCCTCCTGGCTGCTCGCTAAGTTGTGGGTGACCACCCACAGCTTTTGCGAGTGGCCAGGTGATGGTCGCGATGGTCGTGAACATTGCAACCATCGGGCTTGCAACGAGACCCTTGTGGTAGGGTCTCATTCCCACAAGCCCCAGTGGACTTCCTGCTCTAATAGAGCAGGAAGTCCACCTAAGGACATCACTAGTGATGTCAGTAGAGCCGCCTACAAACGTAAGGCGTTTTCTCGGGAACGCCTCCGTTTGTCCAGCTACTCCCCCCTGCTCGTCTCCAAAATGGGGCAAGTTGTCAATCACAATCAACAGCCACCCCATTTTGGTGCGAGAACCATAGCGACGGAGCGCCCGTCGCTGGCCAGGTCTCGCGCAAGCGCACTCCGGAAGCCGAGCATGTGCAGGGGGCAAACATCGACCCGCTTGCAAGTGCATAGCGCTTGTAAGCCGGTCTGAATCAGCCCCTTGGTCTTGATGACCCAGGTCACATCTAAAACAAACTGATTGGCCAGGGACAGTGGTGCTTGGAGATGAGATCATCTCCAAGTGCCCACTGAATGCTGGAAGACCCGGGTCACTGCAAGACCCAAGTCCGGTGTGAAGGGTGACAACCTGGGAATAGCTTGGGTCACTCCCTTTGGTGTGAAAGGGGTAGACTGGCTTCAACCCATCCTTGGTGTCCCGGGTCTGAGGTGGGTTGAAGCTGGGAACTTATATCTGAAAGTGGTATTAGTGACAAAATGACCTAAAAAATGATAGGTCCCTTGTACGAGTATACCTGTAGCATTGCACTTGGGCCTCCTCACCTCTAAGGCCTCTGCATCACTTACCACCATATGCATCACATATTACCACTGCTTCCCTGCCAAATAGAGTTATGAATCTGCTGACAGTCGGCAATGGATAAAAAGCACTGATTATGTTTTCTCTCATGGCTTGTCTGATGTTTACCTTTCCTGCTCTAACAATACAGCAATTGTTTTTGGGTGGTCTGAGCACCCGTGTTAATTAAAGCCCCTTTTACACACGTGACCTGGGAAATTGCTGGGGCTATAATTCTGGCAAATTCCCAGGTCTCTCAGCCCAACCCTGGTAAGCAACAGGGTTGTGGACTTGGGACTTCGACCCAGGTCATCCCCTTTTACACATAGCCTAGACCATGGTCAGTGACCGTGCACCGACAAAAATCTGGGTATTTAGACTATGTCTAAAAGGGGAATAACAAGGCTTGTTGAGCAACAGTTAGGTAAAAAATCTTCTAAGTGTCCATTGCCGGCTGCAATGGCAGTGTCAAGTGACCCCACTTTGCATTCTGAAATGGTGCATTGCTCAAATACAGCAGTAGCTAGGGGGCTACAAGAGCAAACTTCATAAGGGAAAATATGTAGTTGATTTTTTTCCTGATGGAGGAAATGAAACATAGGGCCTAATTCAGATCCGCTCATGAGCGCAGGACACTCACAAGCAGGTCGATGGTGCCCTAATGCGCATACGCATGACAGAGGGAGCTCCGTCGTGCACATGCGCGAGACCCGCATAGCAAAAGCCAAGCTGTTGATCGGGGTCTCGCACCAAAGGGGGCATGCTGTCAATGGTGACTGACAGCACGCCCCCTTTGGTGGCCGTGCCGGGGGCATGGCTGCCAGACGGAGGCGTTCCCATGGGAACGCCTAGCGTCTGGAGCCGGCCCCACTGACATCAGAAGTGATGTCAGTGGGAGTGATTTTGGCTCTGATAGAGCCAAAATCACTCCAGGGCTTGTGGCAGTGAGACCCTACCGCAGGGTCTCGTCGCAAGCCCGATGGTCGCGATGGTCTTGACCATCGCGACCATCATCATGGACGCTCGCTATAGATGTGGGTGGTAACCCACAGCTATGCGAGCATCCAAGAGGCCGCTCCAAGTTGAGGTAGGAGGGCCCTGATTCAGAGCGAGCGCTCTGGTTAGAGCGTCCGGCTCTGAATCGGGCCCATAGTGTGTATAAAGCTAAGAAGCTTGGGGGCATCGGTGAAGATGCCTTTCTAAGCTGTTGCAATTTTATAGGGTTATTTTAGTTTTTTCAGCTTGCTATTTGGAAACTCGTCCCAAAGAACATCATAATTTAATCAAGTAAATGCATTTGGTTCATGAGATGTTGATGAAATCTAAAGGTTTAAATTGGTGAAATTATGATGAACAGTTTCAATTGAAGCAATATGTTAATCTAGTCATGTCTTTGGTTTATAAAGATGTTGAGCTATCACTGGAGGTCACTCAATATATCAAAGGATTGCCGGAGGGTTGATAGTTGAAAAGACCTGTGGCTTCTGTCTGGGCCAGTTATTGGTCAAAGACAAAGGGTAAATTCTTTGCTTTTAATTACTCTAAATGTTTTCATGACTCCTGCCATATCTGTAGTGGAGGACATCCAGGGAATATTTTTTAGCAGGATTTGGAGGTGGTTAAGCATGGCAAAGTGGTGGTCTGAAGGAGATTAAAAAAGGCATTCTAGCCTATTTTTTTGTCTTAGTTAGCTAAGTGGTTGAGCTAGTATCTTTTGCATTGCAATGCTAATTTTTTAGTTGGAAGATTTTAGTAGTGGTTTTCGTATACTTCTGTTTAGTTAAATAAATGTATTTGCGGTTAGTAAGACAGTTGCTTCATATGGTTAAGCAGAAGGTGGATGTGGAATTTAGTTTAGGTCGCATGTGTGGCCCTTTTTCCTTGGCACCACTGCCTGGCTTGTGCATTTCTCCACTTAGTGTAATACCTAAGAAAGTTCCAGGTAAATACTGATTAATACTGCATCTGTCTTATCCACATGAGGCCTCTGTAAATGATGCAAGTCCCCAAGCATTTTGTATGGTTATCTATATATATTTTTTGATGACACCCTTTTTTAATTCTTAGTTATGTCCCTGGGGTGCCAATGGGGAAGTTGGATATCAAATCTGCATTTTTACTCCTGTCATCACATCCCGTCTCCATGCGTTACATGGCTTTCAAGTTAGACCGGCAATATTATGTAGATAAATGTCTGCCCATGTGCTTATTTTTAAAAAATTTAGTTCATTACACTTGTGCATTCAGATAGTCACAGGCCATGCCAGAATTAGGGATGTGCACCGACCCCCGTGTTTTGGTTTTAGTTTTGGAACTGTATTTCCTTCAAGGTTTTGGATCTGGATTTGGTTTTGCAAAACCGCCCTTGCGTTTTTTGGTTTTGGTTTTGGATCTGTATTTTCTATCAAAAATGTATAAAAACTGCTAAAATCACATAATTTGGGCTTTTTTTGTTCCTACACAATTATTATCCTCAATAACATTAATTTTCACTCATTATTTTATGTCAATTTTGACCACCTCACAGCTCACAATATTGTTTTTATCCAGTTTAGCCCCAAAAGTTGCACCAAGCTAGCTCGCTGACTAAGCTAAGCAGCAGCAGTGGGCGGCACAAATATATGGCAGCTCAACCCTCAACATGATAGATAAGGAAACATATGTTTTCATTAATCAAGAGGCCTGAGGGAGATGGAGTAGGTATTTAGTTAAAGGCAGAGAAAGGAAGGGTTGATTCATAGTAAATTTAATTTCATTTTTTTATTCCGAAACAAATTTATGAGGGAGGAGGGGAGAGCATGGGTGCACAATATTTCCCATGTTTTGCTCACAAAATTAACTTGGTGTTTCAGATTATTTTTTAAACTTAAAGGGGCATGCAGGAAATGCTGTCTGTGGCCATAAACATTTCGGACATTTTTGGCATTCAGCAACTGCATGTCAAAGATTGCAGCAGCTGTGACAGTTCAACTTCCAACATGGCACATCAAGAAACAAATGTTTTCATTATTCAAGAGGTCTGAGGACGTTGGAGTATGTATGTAGTTGAAGGCAGGGAAAGGAAGGGTTAATTAGTAGCAAATGTAATTTAATTTTTTGATTCTGAAGCAAATTTATGAGGTAGGAGGGGAGGCATTTACAAAAAATTATTTTACTCATTCACATCACTCCTTGTCACAGTGGAACTTCTTGGTAGTTCTGAATTTTTTTTAAATAATCAAAAGGGCATGCAGGAGATGATGTCTGTCGCCGCACCCAAAATGGTAGCTCTGAACAGGAAGGGGGCAGAGGAATTTTAAAGTCTGGAACTAAACATCTCTTATTATTGTGCTTTTGGGATTATGTATGGGAAGGCTGGGAGGGTAGGAGGGAGAACATCTCCAGATACCATCACAAAATAGCCTCTCCATTTGGTGTTTGAGATGCATCTGACCAACCATGGCTGATATGATCAAGCCCACCAGGTTGGTATATAAAAATCAAGGTTGAAAAATGGAATAAGAGTATTTTTCAAGTATGCCTATTTGTGATTTTAGTCGAAGTAAATATAGTATGAAACTAAAAAAAAAAAAAGAGGAAACAACAGAGCAGCGGCACAAAAGCACGACAGTTTAAAAAATATAGGACATCTATGAAACATTTTCCACACAGCAGTGGCAGACAGGATGGCAGTTTAATTTAATAAACTATAAAATTAAAAATGTCAGGCAGCTATGCCCAAACAGCACATAATGCAAAGAAAATAGGATTTGTCCTTGGGTCCTTCCACCCACTCTAATGTTGTATATACTGTAGTAAACAGGACTTTCACAGTTCAACAAACCAATCACTTCTGCAACAGGGACTGCCAATTGTGGCTGAAGCAATTGGTTTGTTTGAGCCCCCACAAAACAAGTTACCAATGGGCAGCTGACATTGCTTTCAATGATCTCTACATGCACAAACTGACTTTACAGAGGCAAACTGTTGTCACCGTCAGCATACGATTCCTCACCCTTCACACAATATTAATTTGTCCCCACTGAAATCCACCATTACAGTCTCAAGTGCCTCTGTAATTGGCGGTAAAGGTCTTCCTCATGAAATTTGTAGTTCATTTTGATGAACATCAACTTTTCCATATTTTGAGGAAGTTGCCAATCACTAACAAGATTCCCGGCTGTGCTGAAAACTCTTTCTGAGTACACACTTGAGGGTGGGCAGCTCAAGTAAAGCAAAGCCAGTTTATGCAAGGGCCTACAAATTGCCTTTTTTTCCTGCCAGTAGTGAAACTGACTGTCTGACATGCCTATTTGGACACTATCATTAAAATAGTCCTCAACCATTCTTTCAATGGTGACCATATCAGATGGAGTCACGGTAGAGGTCTCATTAAATGTAGGCAATTCTTTTAGACCCAACCAGATGTCAAAACTTGGTTGTGTTGATTCATCTGCATCACCAGTGGATCTTTTTTTTGGGAAAGTTTACTTTTTCCTGGCAGCTGCACTTGCTGGAGAAATTGTAGTTGGAGCCATAGCTGCATCACATGCCACTTGAGCTGACAATTTCCTTACAAACAGCTCTTTGCATCTCTTCAGATCTGTGTCCACTGGGAAAAAAGACACACAGTATGATTTAAACTTAGGATCCAGCATGGTCGGCAAAATGTATTCATCCGATTGTAAGATCCTGACAAACCTTGGATCCTGGCGAAGTGAATCAAGGACTTCATCTACAAGTCAGACACGCTTAGTGGAATCTCTTCATTTCAGCTCCTCCTTCAATTTCTCAAGCTGCTTTTCCAACAGTCTAATTAGGGGAATTACCTGACTCAAGCTGGCAGTGTCTGAGCTCACTTCACAGATGACTACTTTGAAGGGTTTCAGCACTTTGCACAACATGGAAAGTATTTTCCACTGAGATTGAGTAAGGTACATCCCCCCTCCTCTTCCTATGTCATAGTTCGTTGTGTAGCTTTGGATGGCTTTTTGCTGTTCCTCCATCCACTGAAGCATATAAAGTGTAGAGTTCCACCTTGTAACTGCCTCTTGCTTCAGCTGATGACAGGGCAAATTCAACATTTCTTGCAGGCGCTGCAATCTTCTACATGCACCTGCTGAATGGCGAAAATGTCCAGAAATTTTGCGGGCCACACAGAGCATCTCCTGCACAGCCCTGTCAATTTTGAATACATTTTGCACCACCAAGTTGATTGTGTGAGCAAAACATGGGATGTGTTGGAATTCAACCTGCTATAATGCTCTCACAATATTGTCAGAAATAACAAATCCTGAGGAGAGTCCAAGCAGGGTAAGCCACTTTGCAATGACTTCCCTTAGTTTATCTAAGAGGTTGTCAGTGGTATGCCTCTTAGTGAAACCGATGATACACAGAGTAGCCTGCCTTTGAATGAGCTGATGTTTCTTAGATGCTGCTGCTGCTGCTGTTGGTGGCGCTGAAGGCAATACACCCACCCAGTGGGCTGTTACAGTCATGTAATCTTGCATTTGCCTGTTCTACTTGTCCACAAATCTGTGGTTAAGTCAACAGTGGGTACAACGGCATTTTGGAGGACACTAATTAAGTTCTTTTTCACATCTCTGTACAGGCTGGGAACTGCTTTTCCAGTGAAGTGGATTCTAGATGGGATTTGGTAGCAGGGACACAGGACCTCAATTAACTGTCTAAAACCACTGCATTATTGGCGGATATTGGATGAACATCTAATACCAGTATAGATGTTATGGCATCAGTGATCCATTGTGCAACTGGATGACTGCTGTCATACTTGCTCCCCCTTGCAAAGGATTGTTTAACAGTCAATTGTTTTGTAGAAAACTACTAGTAGTCTTCCTAGTCCCCTTCCGGGATAAAGATCCACTCCCAGCAGCAGCAGATGCAGACGTAGTGCTCAAGGATTCTTCTGAGGAATCCAGGATAGGGGAGGACTGAGCCTTATCATATTAGATGCAGGACTAGTTTCAATCATGATTGAGGATATTGTTATGAAGGTGTTGGTGGTGAAGATGCCAGGTGCTTGGATCTAGCAGAAAGAAGGAAGCTAGCTGATGCTGGACTGCTTGTTGTTACTTTTTGAGCCAAAGTTTCTGAATTTTTCACATACTTTTGATGGATGCACTGTAGATTACATAACTGGAAGGAGGTTCCTAGATGGTTAGGGTCCCTACCTCAACTTACTCTGGCATGACAACAGAAACAGATGGCTGGACAATGGTTGTCCGGATTTGGGTAGAAATGATTCCACACATAAGAAGTGGATTTTTTAGTTTTATACCCAGACATGACAATGGTATATCCTTATCATGGGCAACAACTGTTTCTACTGGGGCCTGATTTACACAAACAACATCCTCATCAACAACATCCTCATCAACAACATCCTCATCATCAGCATCCTCATCATCAATATCCTTGTTTTGCATCAGCTACACAAATATCTTCCTCATCCTGGTGCACTTCCACAGAAGCATCCTCATTTTCTATGTCAGCAAGTTGACTTGTGCTGCTCATCCCCACATTTGCATAGGGCACACAAGTTGTGTAAGGAGGCTCTTCTTCGAGTACAGTTTTGGAAAGGTCAGACTCAAACATGGCACATGCTGACACACTTATGCTCTTCTCAGGGATTTGTGACATTTCTGAGTGCATAGTTGGTTCCTGTGCCTTAATGATTTAATTTTTTGGAAACATCTACAGGGAGAAGGGTTTACATCATCATAAGAGAAAGAACTACTAGTCATAAATAAAATCCAAGGCATTAGCCTTTCCTTGCCACTTTGTCTGGTGAAAAGCATATTGCCAATTTTATGTCTTTCTGTAGCTAACTTTCCCTTTAAAGTTTTTTTCTTTATCAATCTAAATGATTGGTTCTTTGATTTTAGATGCCCTGATTTAAGCCCTGTATGCCCTTGGGCATCAGCTTTAGTAGATGACGTAGACTGACTACTATTTTCATGACTGGTGGCACTGGCAGCAGCTCCAGCCCTAGTATGTGGTTCCTACTCTCCTCTCAACTTATCATTCTCCATATTAACAAACACAAAATAAGTGGGTTACTTTTAAATGATACATTGTGGAATCAGTGACCTACAGTGTCACAAGATCTTTTATGAATAAGAAAAGAATAACACACTGGGCTACCACTTACAGTGTCACAAGATTTTTTATGAATAAGAAAAGAATAACATACTGCGCTACCACTTACAGTGTCACAATATTTTTTATGAGTAAAACACTGTGCTACAACTTACAGTGTCACAAGATTTTTTAAGAGTACTGTAAAACACTGCGCTACCACTTACAGTGTCACAATATTTTTTATGTATAAGAAAAGAATAACACTCTGCTACCACTTAGTGTCACAATATTTCTTATGAATAAGAAAATAATAACACTCTGCTACCACTTAGTGTCACAATATTTCTTATGAATAAGAAAAGAATAACACACTGCGCTACCACAGTGTCATAAGATTTTTTATGAGTAAAACACTGTGCTACGCCTTAGATTTTTTAAGAGTACTGTAAAACACTGTGCTGCCCCTTACAGTGTCACAAGATTTTTTATGAATAAGAAAATAATAACACACTGCGCTGCCACTTACAGTGATGTCATTGTGTTTTATATATAACGCATGTTATTTAGCACTTTGTTGTGGTATTGTAGTCGGCGTGTACACTAATCATTTATTCACGATTGAGGAAAGAAGTGAAAAGTTGAATATTACACTGGGCTACCACTTACAGTGTCACAAGTTTTTTTATGAATAAGAATAATACACTGCGCTATGACTTATAGTGTCACAATACGTGGATGATAAACTGCAGTCTGGCTGGCAGTGTCACTGAACAATAACAGCACAGCTAAGTTTCTAACACACACACACACAACACACACACAAAAAAAAGATCTTTTTTATTTTTTGAGGAATGCTAAATTTATATTTAACTTTTATTTTTTTACACTGGGGACAAGCACCCCTGGATGAGGCAGCAGCACCTTGATGATTAACACAGCACCCCTTTAGGGACAACAAAGCACCCCTGTGGAGCAGCGGAGTGTTGACAGACCACCTGTTGAGTCACAAATACATGGATGATAAACTACGGTCTGGCCGCAGTGTCACCGAACAATAATAGCAGAACTAGTTACTAACTAGTAACTACCTGGCTAGAACACTCACACACACAAAAAAATAAAAAAAACAAGATTCAAATTTTAACTTTTATTTTTTATACACTGGGGAAGAGCACCCCTGGATTGACAGAGCACCCCTGGACGACACAGCACCCCTTTATGAACTGCAGCCCTAGCCCTTGATGGACAGGACAACACAGCAGCACCCTTTTATGTACTGTAGCCCAAGACCCTTTATTTACAACACAGCAGCAACCCTTTATGTACTGCAGCCCCTGCCCCTTGATTGAAAGAACAACAGTGAGTGATACAGCAGCGCGCCCCCCACTTTATGTACTGCAGCCCCAGCTTAACAACACTGCACCCTTGAACAAATAGTGACAAGTCACTGACAACAGCACACAATGCACCCTAGAAGAACAGAGCACGTCTGCTCTGTACACTCTCCACAGCGGGAATGAAAATGTCACCGATCACCGGGACCTTTATACAATCCAAAACCCGCCACAATCCGACAGCGGGATGATGATCTTTTGCTTCGTTTTGGATTCTGAATTATGTGGGAAACCCTGAGCCGGCCTCGGATCCTACTCGGATCCCTTATGTGCGGGTGGGTTCAGTTCACGGAAAACCGGACCCGCTCATCTCTAGCCAGAATTAATAATTTTGTTGACTATTTTTTTTTATAGGCCCAGATGGAAGTGCAATTTTTGCAGATGCTCTTTTTTTCAGAGTAATTTTTATTTCAGGTTTTATGGATCCTGGTTGGTCAGGATAAGATGAAAGGTATTACATTTTGTTTGTCCTATTGAGGAATCAAAGTTGATACAGTGGAAGGTTGCTGCCATCTTTCCACTGATAAGTTCCAGGAGTTGTTATCTATTATTACTGAATGTTTAGTTTTAGATAGGGTTCGGTTACATTAGGATCAGTTTTTATTAGGTTCTTTTAATTTTGCATGCAGCATCATTCCAATGGAGAGTGCTTTTTGCTGCAAAGTGGAAAGGGCAAATACTGGGGTTACTAAGCTGCAGCATAGTGTTTGTCTCCACATGGAGATCAAGGATGATCTTCGCATGCAGGATTAATTATGAGTTCAATTTAATGTGGAGTTGCTTTAGCCCTCACTTCCAGTGGAAAGTCCATCATTAGACATTTTCACTGATGTGGTTGGCTCTACTGGTTTTGGGATGGATTTTCTGCTCTTGCACCGGTGGTAAATCAGATAGGTTTAATGTGTCCTTCTTATGTCTGGCAGGTCATTTAACAAGCATATATTGACTGGGACAGAAATTATTGTCTGGTTGCAGAAATTCTGAGTCAGTTGGCAATTGTTTATGGCTATTATCAGATTGACTGGGGCAGAAATTATTGTCCGGTTGCAGACATTGTGAGTCAGTTGGCTATTATGGCTGTTTTTATGAGTCTTCCTGTTTTTACAAGTCTACTTCCAAGTTTTTTCTATGTTTTGTCTGGTTTTGGGTGCGGATACTGAAATTTATGGACCTTCTATTTTTGAAGAGATCAACTATTTCTCTGAGCAGATTATTCAGGCAGCCTATTCTTATAGATTATTGGGCTGAAAGGCATGAATTAGCTAATAAGGCATCTTTGTTGCTCTGTGGTAGTAAGGTCAGATGGATGAGGGTACAGCAGTTACGCTGGGTAGCCCTTTTGCACTTATTGTTTTAGCAGGAGCAGCATTGGGGCGGCTCTGATTGGTTGGTGTTACTTGTTAAGTTGGACTCGGCAGCTGTGTAATCTTGTTGACCTAGAGTAAGAATTGTTTCTTTTTCTGAGATACTACCTAGTTTGTTGCTGTGAGGTAAACATTCCACGTTATGTTTGGATAGTTTTCAGTATTTACGATCTGATGGTGTACATTTGCCCAGGTTATGGCTAGGTATTTTTCTTAAGGCAATTTTTTTATTATTGTTTTTTGTTCAGGTGGCAGGCTGCAGCTCTTTGAACCAAGTGGTAGCGGGAAGGAACTTCAAACCAGCAGACATGTGTGGCATAAATTACATTGTGGGACAATTACCCTTTTGAAGGACAGCAGGTTTATCATACCTATAGAGGTGGACCTGTGCGATTTTCATTGCCGAAGTGTTCTGACTGTGCCATAGTAAAGGGTGGTGAGTCATTCACAGCACAGGTTGTATCTAAGAAGGAGGGGCTTTTTAGTCATCCCCCATATTACTGGAATTTTTTGGGTAGGGCTGAGTGTTTTGTAGCCAAAACTTCATGGCTACTCTCTTAGAGTGTTTATTCTATTAAAAAAACCTGTGACATTTAATCCAATGCAGTTGTGTCCGTGTCTTTATTTTTAGTATTATAAGTTAGTTAAGAGGTTTATTATTTTGGTGAATTACAATAAAGTGATGGATGCCTTAGATTAGACAACAGCTGTTTAGCTTATTTAATTTTTTGTGAATTGGCTGGTAATTTTTACCTTTTATTAGGCAGATTTGCTGGTATGCTTATTTAGTTGATTTTTGAGCCTGTTGGGAGTATTAGTTCAGGATTCTGTAAATTTAGATTGCCTTTTTTTTGGTTAGAAAGTTCCTTCCTGCAGCCAAAATCCTTGTTAATTATTTTATTGTACAAACCAACGGCCACGTTAGGTGTAAGAGGTCGCTGTGAGGCATTTACCCTATTGAAGGAAGGCAGGTTTGCCCTACCTATACACACCGGTAATGCTTGGTACAATTAAGCATATCATGCTTTAGATTTTATTAGAGATTGCTCCTTGCAAATTACATTTTTCTATTGTTTATTTATTTTATTAATATGGTATGCGTATTAAAATTAAACTTAATTTAAAAAGTAGGTGACATTAAGTATATCTGGAGTAAAGATGTAATACTTTATTTGTGACCTATATATGAAGCTATTATATGTATACATAGGTCAGTCATTGCCCAGGGACTGCAAAAAAAACTACACAAAAAGAATCTCTCTATTCATTTGATTTAAATTTTTAATATTAAAATGCACTGAGATTAGTTATACACATGCTTCAAGATGTATTGCCCCAAGCAAAACAGTGTTTTATAGGTGGACATGCAGTTCTGTTAGTTTCAGTATACAGTAGGTCAGTGTTTTCTTGAGTGATGATCAGAAGTGTAAGCACTTTGTGAAAAGATATCATTCTGAAAATTTCAGTGACATGGTAAATGTAAATTATTAAAAATACTTTGACTAGTACTTACTTATATGGTTCCTAGTGGCAAGGAAGTGGTCCATAAAAAAAATTATTGTTGGCATATAGTTTTATTCAGCACATTTAATATTTTTGAGAACCAACTTTGCAGCAATCTTTTGTAGAAGCTGTGTACACAGATTGGGAATAATTTGGAACAACTACATTTGTTCCAAGCTTGTGGAACGATGCTTGTGTAACTTCATTTTTAATTTGTGCCAGATATTCTCAATTTAATTAAAGCTTTAACTGGGCCATTATTTTCATCCTTTTGTTCTTATGCCACTACAATATGGGGGAGATTTATCAAATATTTTAAATAAGACAAGTGGAGATGTTGCCTATAGCAACTAGGTTCTATCCCTTTATTATAGAAAGCACTAGATAGAGGCTGATTGGTTACTGTGGACAACACCGCCACTTGTTCTCTTTGGAAGGTTTTATAAATGTACCCCTTAGTTTGGCTTTGAAATTGGGATCATTGTGTTTATAACAGATAAACGTTATAAAGGCTCAGAATTAGTTGTCTGAGACAGGTTCTCCTGTAGTATTTCCCTGTATTTTGTATAATCCACTCTCCTGCTATTGTAACAATATGAAATGTCCATACTGGCCTCATACTTCAAACTAGGGACAGGATGTATTCATTATTTAAATTTATTTAAATTATTTATTTATTTATTTAATTGGTGCATTATGCATAATGATTCCTTTTATAGAATCCTTCCATACCGGCCTGTGCAATATTATTATTATTATTTTTACATTTTATTTATAGGGCACCACAAGTGGTCCGCAGTGCCTTAGATACAGTAAAGGGTACACAGAACATTACATTACAATACAGTAACCAAATTATAAACAGAGCACAAGTAACAATTAGCAACACAATACAGCTGGGAAGGTGAAGGCTGTCATAGAAGTGCTAGAGAAGAGGCCTGTGAGACAGTAGGGAGGAGGACCCTGCTCCTAGGAGCTTACAATCTAGGGGAGAGGGGAGACAGACAGATGATAAGAGGCATGAGTGTGTAGAGGGGGACCTGAGTGCAGGAAGTAGGCAAGGTAGTGTTATATCCTGATTAAACCTTGGTACAATCCTGCCTATAAACCTCTAGACAATCCTGCCTATAGACCTCTAAACATAGTTGGCTCTAAGTAGCGCTATGACCAGTCGCACACCCCAATAAATGCTCTCAGACTTTGGCACTTGTGGTCCAACGCACAAAAGTTATTATTCAAAAAAAGTACAGATAGTTATACGCTGTGATCTAAAGACAGTTAGCGCAAATAAATCATACAGGCCCAAGGTACAGTTGTTATATACGCACGCGCTCTGGTCCCAGATACCGGCATCAGCAAGAAACCTCCGTCAACAGCCCAGCAAGAAGACTCAATACTGGGGTCAGAGAGCACACATATATACTCTTTCAGTAATTGGCAATACAATGGACATGAGCTGGTATTGTTTCATTGGTTGTTCTTCTTTGGTCTTCTGTTATAACATAGTTCATTGGTCTGTTTGTACTTGAGAAGATCAGCCTCCCAGTGGCTTTTTGTGTACTTTTTCCAGCCGCATAACTAAGCAATGAACACTTCATACATTATACATTATATCACCTAATTCCCTATAGTTCATAACTTGCAGATGCTTGTAGCGATTTCCCCACCGATAGAACCGGAGATCTGCAAATACACAGCAGATCAGAATGGCACCAAACATGATCTACTTATTATGTACTAAACCATAAATATCATATAACATGCACTTCACATCATTGTAAATATAAATAACACTTCGGGTAATAACCTTTACTACTGCAGAACCTTTTTATGTAATTTGTGTATGTGTAAGTGTAAGAGAATATTTCATAAAGTTGCTAATATGCGTGGTGCGTTTATTTGTAGAGTGCTTATGATAAACAGCACAACTGTGCGTAATATGCGGTTGTTTATGCATGTGAGTCTATGTGTGTGTGTTTTATGCATGTAAGTCTATTTATGATGGATTTAATATATATATATATATATATATATATATATTTATCCCTTACTAACATATTTTTAAACTATAATGCAGGGTGTTACAAGCAGCTAGGTTCACTTTCACTTGTTAATTCAGACAAATTCGATTGTGCATATCATTGTCTGGGTTATATTTCAATTGCCACAGCCATACTTGTCTATGCGGGCTTCCCAATTTATATGTAAAACCCTCACAGTATCCTGGTGTATTGTTTTTGAATTACTTTTCTCAGACACTGTTTCTTGTTACTAACTAAACCCTGCATGAATATTGTGTTTGTCAGTGTGAGAGTATTGTATATTACTCACTATTTGGTGTTGTGCGAATGTGTGGATACGTGCTAACACTGGGTGTGTGCGCATGCAATGTTACATCGTGGATTGTACCAACATAAATCGTGCAGCGGACGACCAAATCATCCGATAACAGTTGAATTGCGGTCGCATGCAATTATTTGACTTCGACAGTAGAGATGGCTGAGGCAGGAGGGACAGAGAATTGGTGACATGGTTATATGGTGTAAGGGTATGCTTTGATGAACAGGTGGGTTTTCAGTGCAAATTTGAAGCTCTGCAAGGTCGGGGAGAGCCTGATTGAGCAAGGGAGCTCATTCCAGTGAAGGGTGGGCTGCACGGGCAAAATCTTGAACACAAGCATGAGATGAAGTAACCAGGATGGAGGAGAGGTAACAGTCATTGGCAGCCCAGAGTGATTGGGAGGTAGTATGTAAGGAGATGAGGTTGGAGATGTAGGGAGCAGTAGAGTTAGAGAGGGCCTTGTATGTGAAGGTGTGGAGTTTGAAGAGGATACTGTAGGGGAATGGGAGCCACTGCAGGTTTAGAAGTGTACAGGGAGAAGAGCAGTGGGCCCAGGGCAGAACCCTGTGTGACACCAATGGGAAGGGTGGAAGGGTGGGAGGTGGAGCCAGAGGCTGACACAGAAAAGGAGTGGTTGGTGAGGTAAGAGGTGAACCAGGCATGCACAGTGTTAGAGATGCCAAAGGTCTGAAGGGTGCAAAGGAGGAGAGTATGATCTATGGTGTCAAAGGCTGCAGAGAGGTCCAGGAGGATGAGCAGAGAAAAGTGTCCCCTGGATTTGGCTGCAAGCAGGTCATTGATTACTTTGACCGGGGTAGTTTCAGTGGAGTGAGATGGATGAAAGCCAGATTGGAGAAGATCAAGGATGGAGTTGCAAACATACAAAAAAGGTTTACAGATGCACAACTCCATCATTACTCATTATATATAATACATTTTGCAATAGCATTTTGCAAATTATAAAAGAGGTTTTGGCATAATCATGGCCATGGTTATGGGCCTACCCACCGCACCCAGGTAACCTCTGAGGGTAGGTCCCTAACATACTGGGGTTGAAATCCAGAGCACATTACACCCCCAAACCAGCCCAGCTGAGCCACCCCAGGGCATCACTCCAAAAAGGAAAGGTGGAGTGTAAAAAGGTGTAGGATAGATAAGAGCAGCTGCTGCTGCATGTAGGGAGGTGAGAAATAAAGAAGTGAAAATAATACATATATATTAAAAAAACAATGGAAGTGCTAAAAGTGAAAGAAAAGAAAAATGTGTATATAATGCGATGCCCTGAAGCAGCCCAACCAAAGCAATCCAGGGGACCCACGCCCCAAAAATCAACCCATAGCTGCACTACAGTATAAACATTTTTAGGACTTGCTTAGATTGTGCCTCTTGTTAAAGTGCAGTCAAAATGCCAGATCCCTGCTTAAAACCAATTAGGGACAGGTGGGAAGGGGTGCTAGCCTAGATTGAAGGCATCTCATACCTTCAAGTGTGCATAAGAACACACTAAATATAATATGTGGAAAAGGGGGGCCCTAGACTGCACACCCTGAAAATATATGTAATGGGAGGTGCTACCTGTGGAGAATATTGTTGCAAACATACAAAAAAGATTTACAGATGCACAACTCCAACATTACTCATTATATATAATACATTTTGCAATAGCATTTTGCAAATAATAAAAGAGGTTTTGGCATAATCATGGCCATGGTTATGGGCCTACCCACCGCGCCCAGGTAACCTCTGAGGGTAGGTCCCTAACATACTGGGGTAGAAATCCAGAGTGCAGTACACCCCCAAACCAGCCCAGCTGAGCCACCCCAGGGCATCGCTCCAATAAGGAAAGGTGGAGTGTAAAAAGGTGTAGGATAGATAAGAGCAGCTGCTACTGCATGTAGGGAGGTGAGAAATAAAGATGTGGAAATAATACATATATATTAAACAAACAATGGAAGTGCTAAATGTGAAAGAAAATAAAAATGTGTATATAATGCGATGCCCTGAAGCAGCCCAACCAAAGCAATCCATGGGACCCACGCCCCAAAAATCAACCCATAGCTGCACTACAGTATAAACATTTTTAGGACTTACCTAGATTGTGCCTCTTGTTAAAGTGCAGTCAAAATGCCAGATCCCTGCTTAAAACCAATTAGGAACAGGTGGGAATGAGTAGCAGCTCCCATTACATATATTTTCAGGGTGTGCAGTCTAGGGCCCCCCTTTCCACATATTATATTTAGTGTGTTCTAGGCTAGCACCCCTTCCCACCTATCCCTAATTGGTTTTAAGCAGGGATCTGGCATTTTGACTGCACTTTAACAAGAGGCACAATCTAGGTATGTCCTAAAAATGTTTATACTGTAGTGCAGCTATGGGTTGATTTTTGAAGCGTGGGTCCCCTGGATTGCTTTGGTTGGGCTGCTTCAGGGCATCGCATTATATACACATTATTCTTTTCTTTCACTTTTAGCACTTCCATTGTTTGTTTAATATATATGTATTATTTTCACATCTTTATTTCTCACCTCCCTACATACAGCAGCAGCTGCTCTTATCTATCCTACACCTTTTTACACTCCACCTTTCCTTATTGGAGTGATGCCCTGGGGTGGCTCAGCTGGGCTTGTTTGGGGGTGTCCTGCACTCTGGATTTCAACCCCAGTATGTTAGGGACCTACCCTCAGAGGTTACCTGGGCACGGTGGGTAGGCCCATAACCATGGCCATGATTATGCCAAAACCTCTTTTATTATTTGCAAAATGTTATTGCAAAATGTATTATATATAATGAGTAATGTTGGAGTTGTGCATCTGTAAATCTTTTTTGTATGTTTGCAACAATATTCTCCACAGGTAGCACCACCCATTACATATATTTTCAGGGTGTACAGTCTAGGGCCCCCCTTTTCCACATATTATATTTAGTGTGTTCTTATGCACACTTGAAGGTATGAGACGCCATCAATCTAGGCTAGCTCCCCTTCCCACCTGTCCCTAATTGGTTTTAAGCAGGGATCTGGCATTTTGACTGCACTTTAACAAGAGGCACAATCTAGGTAAGTCCTAAAAATGTTTATACTGTAGTGCAGCAATGGGTTGATTTTTGAAGCGTGGGTCCCCTGTATTGCTTTTGTTGGGCTGCTTCAGGGCATCGCATTATAAACACATTTTTCTTTTCTTTCACTTTTAGCACTTCCATTGTTTGTTTAATATATATGTATTATTTTCACATCTTTATTTCTCACCTCCCTACATGCAGCAGCAGCAGCAGCTGCTCTTATCTATCCTACACCTTTTTACACTCCACCTTTCCTTATTGGAGCGATGCCCTGGGGTGGCTCAGCTGGGCTGGTTTGGGGGTGTCCTGCGCTCTGGATTTCAACCCCAGTATGTTAGGGACCTACTCTCAGAGGTTACCTGGGCACGGTGGGTAGGCCCATAACCATGGCCATGATTATGCCAAAACCTCTTTTATAATTTGCAAAATGCTATTGCAAAATGTATTATATATAATGAGTAATGTTGGAGTTGTGCATCTGTAAATCTTTTTTGTATGTTTGCAACAATATTCTCCACAGGTAGCACCTCCCATTACATATATTTTCAGGGTGTGCAGTCTAGGGCCCCCCTTTTCAAGGATGGAGTTGTCAGAGAGATAGCTGGTGATGCAGCTGTAGACAAGCCACTCAAGTAGTTTGGAGGCAAAAGGGAGAAGAGAAATGGGGTGGTAATTGGCATGTGAGGATGGGTCGTGGTTAGGATTTTTAAGAGTAGGTGTGTCAAGAGCATGTTTGAATGATGAGGGAAAGATGCCAGAGGAGAGAGAAATTTGAAAAGGTGAGCAAGTTGGCAGCAGGCAGTGAAGGAGAGAGTGCATAGAAGGCGAGCAGGGAGGGGGTCACGGGAGCAGGTAGAGGGGGGAGAAGACAAGATGAGGGAGTTGTAATACAGAGTTGACATCTACTTTAAAGTGAATGTTGGTATGTCTGTAATTTCTCTGGACAAGTGTCACTCTTTTAGCACAGAGCATTTTCAGAGATGCCCTATTACAGTGGTTCCCAAACCTAGTCCACTAGGTGTCCTAACAGTACAGGATTAAATAAATCCAAGCATAAATTGTTAAGTCAAATTATCTGAGGTACTAATTAAGTCATCTGTGCTCAAATATGGATATCCTTAAAACCTGGACTGTTGGGGCACCTTGTGGGAACCACTGTTATACTATATGTAGTGCCATGGCGGTTGGTAACTTCCACTAACTGATGATTAAAAAAACAGTGCCCACTTGGACATCCAGGACTTTTTAATTTACATGATTTATTACAGTACTTCATCTGTAAATTACTTGTAATAAGATTTAGTCTCCTTACTCACATCTTGTCTTAAAACTAAATAATAATTCCTTACCTGTGGAGTTCAGAATAATGTGTCAAATTTTTTATTGCCTAATGGGGTGGTGGTTAGAATAGGTGTCAGGCGGAAAGGGAGCATACACACAGTCAGATTTGTCAGATATTGTTTTATATGGAAGAACTACCTTTTTGGATTCTATTTTTGAATGCATTGTAAAGCCTTATCTTGAAATAGATATTCGTTTTTTAAAGATTACTATAGAAGTTACGAAGCTGGGAGCTTGTCTCTGAAAACATACCAAATAGATACATAGATACAGCGCTGTTTTTTTCTTTGACACGATGTTCACACACAATTTTTTTATTCATCAAATTAAGAGCACCAGGGCTGACAGGTGCAGGTGTCAAATTACAGCTGCAGTAAGGAGCGCTTTGTTTAAAAACCCATTTGTTTTTCATAGATTTGTCAGATTTGTCAGATCTGTCAGATGAACGATTTGAACGATTTTACCAAAGATTTGAATGATTTGAACGATTTTTGACTGCATTAAAATGAATGGAATCGTCCAAGTCTGACTGCAAACACATCAGATGTCAGATATCGGTATCTAACCATCGGGAACGCGCATCGTTCAAATCGTTCATCTGACAGATCTGACAGATATGTCAAATATGTCACATTTTCCTTCAGATATGAACGATTGAATGATTTTTTTAATCGTTATCGTTCAGATCTGAAGAAAAATCTGACCTTGTGTATGCTCCAATAGACCTCTGTTAGAAATTTTTATGGTATACTGTAGTGTACCATTGGCCATCGATGGCCAATGATTTAAAACCATCCTGAGAAAACCATCAATGGTATTGTTACAATGGGGCAAGGGCAGCACTGGATCTCCCTGGGGGCTGCTACTCTGTGTAGCCACCAGGTGTAGTGTGAAAGTTGAGCAGACCTCGCTGGAACTTTCAGTGGCTGCTCCTCTCTGCAGCCACCAGGTCTAGTGTCACAGTGGAGCAGACTGCTCTGGATCTCCCTGTGGCTGCTCCTCTCTGCAGCTGCAAGCAGTTGTGGATAGAGGGGCCAGGCAGGGATGAATCTCCCAGTGGCAGGTTCTCTGTGCAGCTGCCTGGAGTAGTACATAGTGTGGCACACAGCACTGGATCTCCTGGCAGCTCCTACTTTGTGCAGCTGCAGGGTGTAGTGTGAAAGTGGGGTAGACCACACTGGAACTCCCAGTGGCTGCTCCTTTCTGCAGCCACCAGGAGAAATGCATAGTGGGGCCACACAGGGCTGGATCTCCCGGCAACCACTCCTCTTTGCAGCCACCAGGAGTAGTGCATAGTGGGGCCAGCCAGAAATGGATCTCCCCAGTGTCTGCAGAGCCACCAGGTGGGGGTGAGCTAATTGGCACACAATAACAGGATGTAGGGGTTTCTATGAGATGGGCACCTGCTGGAAGGTTATTTTGCAGGAGCCACCCAGAGGGCATTTATGACTAATCACATCAGATGTGACCATGTCAGGAAAGCTCATCCTGGCATGGTCGCATCTGATGCACCCACACCAAGCAAGTGGTTAATGAACCTGTATGACCTCCTTAAAACTCAGCTTCAGCCAGACATTGCACTTTCATGAGCCATATTTGACCTACACAAACTACTGACTGTTCTGCACTTCTTTGCTATTGGGAGCATTTAGTCAGTGATAGGGAGGGTGGGTGCCATATAGCAAGCCACCTTCTCCCACTATCTGGGCCAAGTCTTAGCAGCACTCAAAAACCTCTCCTACATCTATATCTGCTTCTCTAGCCAGGAGTCACAGTGGCATGATGTCATGTTAGCTGTTTATAGCATGTCAGGTATGCCAAATGCCTAGAGTGCTAAAGACTGCACACACATTAGTCTAAAAACACCTAGGACTAAGGCCCACATTTACCTTAACCATCACCAAGGGAATTTTACCAATGTGCAGGTGATTTCTGATGCAAAACAAAGAATCATGAGTGTTATGGTGGGCTATCCTGGCTCATGTCATGATGCCTTTATCTTCAGTCAGTCATCCCTCTATGCTAAGTTTGAGGAAAGACAAATGACAGAGGGATTTGCTGTTAGGTAAGTACACATAACTCTGGTTACATTGTCACTATACACCTAGAAATGTTGTCATGTTAACCTTCAACTGCATTTTCTTATTTGTCTTACACAGGATTTTGGGTATGGCTGTTTCTCCTGGCTACTGACTCCATTGTTGTTTCCTGATAGTCCTGCTGAGCATAAGTATAATGATGCACATAAGATCACTAGATCCATGGTAGAATGTACATTTGGACTATTAAAATTTAGGTTCTGCTGTTCTCATAATTCTTGTGGGAATTTGCAGTAATCCCTTGATAAAATTCTGACAGTGTGTTCAGCTTCTATCTGTGCTTGCAACAACCTCCCCTGCCAGCTTATGCAATAGACAGTGAGCAAGCAGGTCTATACATTTGGTGCCTCTGTGAGCACAGAAAGTGGGAGACAGGTTAGAGTATCAGTGATTTTCAGCTATTTCACCTGTAAGTATATTACACAATATTGGTACTTTAACCGTCAGTAAAGATGTGTCTTCTTATATGTTAAAAGTTACTGAGTATCATCAAAACACAATAACTCCAAACCTGACCCATTCAAGGTCCTCTATTTCTTGGCCTCCCTCTAAAATAATGTTTCACATTGCCTGTGATAAACTACTTAACCAACCAAGGTGTTTCAGCACAGGTGATGCCCAACAAAAATGAAAATGGAAGTCCAGCTGCAGAGCATTTGCCCCTCTTGGAATGTGTCCTGTTGGGAGGTGTGAAAGAGTATTTGAAAGCAGGTTACTTTCAACTAGTAAACACCATACATTTGTTAAGTAAGGTCAAGTTACCTTTTTAAATCTACTTTTGTTGGCTATGTGTGTTTAAGAGGACCAAACACACAGCCTAGAATGTTTTTGTCTTAATCATTGTAAACTACCAGACTTTCAGCTAGCTTTTCTTTGTGCTGTATATTCTGTTTTATGTCATTTAAGCAGACCTTCAACATGTGTGTCCTAGGTTTTGGAAACTATGTGACTGTATTTTACCCACACACTATTTGACCAATAGAATTAATGGTGCAGATATTGTTATTTATCTGCGTGATGCTTGCATTCTGGTAATTATTCTAACAACTGTCACGTTTGTGTGTCCATTATGCTGGGTACACACTGGCCGATATAACTGCCAATCAACTGATCGGCCAATATATCCTGCCCCCATCGGACAGTGTGTACAGACGACATGTCTGTGAACAACGTCGTTCACAGACATATCACATTGGCTGTGCTGCACAGCCAATGAACAGATATGTCTGCAGACATATCTGTCCATCGGCAAGTGTGTACACAGTGGTCCAGAGAGGGGGGGGGGGCCGCAAGCATGTACTGCTTACCCGAGTCCGGCACAGCTCCCCATCCACAGCAGCCCAGCACACGCTGCTGTGTGCTGGGCTGCACTGGGAGACTGTCCAAGGTTGCTAAAGCAGCCACCCGAGCAGTCTCCTATGCCAATGGGGGGAGCGATCATGCTGATCACGCCCCCCATTGGCTGTTGCGCTGGGCTGAGGGGCATACAGCACTCCCCTCCCCAGCTCCGTGTCGCAAAAGGTTTTGTATTTTTTCCTGAAGGGGGCATGGCCACACCTCCCACAATTAGGACATGCCCCCTATCCGCCCCCAGTCTGGCCCGACCCACTGCAGCATGCAGATGATGATTGTTCAGTGTGTATGAATGACTATCATCTGCAGATATATCTGCAGATCACTCGATCTGCAGATATATCTGTCAGGTGTGTACCCACCTTTAGTCCCACATGACGGTCAGTGAAAGCAGTTATGAAGGTCAGGAAGGCAGAGGCAATATCAGCATTTTGATTAGTAGCCAGCAGTGTTGGCATGGTGTTTCTGGCCTTACTGGTGTGTCTGGAAACATCTCTAACATGATGTATTCTTCTTGAGTTTCCATAGGTCCAACATGTCGCTCTAATGTGGGCAAATGTGGCTCGTCACTCTATTGAACTAATACAGAACATTAGGTCTGTATGTATGATATGATGAAATCCATCTGTACACACAGCAGAATGGAAACTGTGGTCTTTGCTCCCCCCCCCATTTTTTTTTAAAACAATTTTGACAGGACCCCCAAACAACATAAAGCAGTGGCAGGCCAATATGCAGGTGTTTGGATTTGTGTTAAGAGGTTGATGTATGAAGCCTTGAAAATATTGGTAAAGTGGGGAATTTGAGAAGTTTCCCATAGCAACCATATAGCTTAACAGAAGCATTTGTCAAGGATACTTTAAAAAATAGTAGGTAGATGCAGATTCTTGGCTATGGCTAAGCCGTTAAAGTTACATTTGCCTGAAAAAAACATGCTACATTTTTTTTATTCACCTTTAGAGATACTCCCCAAATGGCTGTGCACATGGAGGTATTTGTAGTGTGTGGCCCAATTGGGTATTTTTTTGCCCGAGTCAATTATGGCAATTAAATACTTCTACATGCCTAATTTATCATTAGGGACTTGTCCCAGGGGCTCTTAACCACATCTTGACATTTGTACCTTAAAAGAGATATTTTCCCCAACTTTTCACCTGCTCAGGGGATGTGAACAAAAAGCTGCATTATTTCCTAAGGAGGGGTAATGAGAATTAATGTGCGCGGCTAATGTAACAGCGAAAAATTTGCATCTGGCCACTTTAGTCGTATTTACCCGTGTTAACCCACATAAAGGGGTTAATGCTCCTAATTGAATTTGACCCTAAGTGGACTTGTTTGACAGAGATCATTCTCTTTACCAGGGGCGGATTGTGAATTTAAAGTGGTCCTGGAAATAAATGTGAAAGCAGCCACATGTGTGCGCGCCGCAGGCGCGTGAAAAAATGTGGGTGTGGCCTTGTGGCAGGGGTGTGGCCTGATGTGAAATGCCATGCTCGCAAGCCACTCCCCCATTTTCATCATACTGGGGGCATGCCCGCCACTCCAGGAGCTGACAGCCATGACCACAGTCATTCTCTCTAGTGAATAAGCACAGCAAGCATGTGAATGAGTTTTCTTACCTATATGATTTCTCTGCAGCGCGGAACCTCTGGAGAAATTTCTCCTCCCTGGACAGGCAGTGTCTTGAGTCGGTATTCACTATTCATGCGGGACATCACATGGTTTGGAAGCCACCTGTTTGTGCTGTAATAAAGCCAATGTCATTGTTATGCACCATAGGTTCATCCAGATAGTAACAGAAGTTTTTGGGCAGAACAAAATATGAGTTTCCCATATCAAACTATTTTATATTAATAAAATATATTTGCTAATTTGGTACCATTTGCATCAGTAATATGAATTAATTAGAATTGTTGTCTTACTGATGATTACTGTGCCCCAGCCTTTTCTTCTAATAGTACCAGTGGTCCGACCATCCTCTATGTGTGTCTCCAGCACCCTCACCTTGGTGTGTCTTCAGCCCATCCACCCCCTATGTGTCTCTTCAGAGCTGTCCCCCTGCTTCTCTCTAGCACCAACCTTCTGTGTCTCCACATTGCCATCATGCAGTATATCCCCAGCTCCATCATCCTGCATTTTCCCAGCGCTATCATCCTGCATCTCTATAGCACCATCATCCTGCATCTCCCCAGCGCCATTATGCTACATATTCTCAGCATCATCCTCCTCCCCTAGCACATAATAACCCCCCTCCCTCACAGACAGATCAACATCTCCCCTTAGCACTAAATAGTCCCTCTCCCCAACAGATCATAATCTCCCCTTAGCACAGAGTAGCCCCCTCCCCCACACAAATAATCTTCCCTGAGCAGAGAATAGCCCCCTCCCCACAGACAGATCATCTCCCCCTAGCACAGAATAACCCCCCTCAGACAGATCATCTCCCCTTAGCACAGACAGATCATCATGTCCCCATAGTACAACAGACCCCCTCCCCAAGACAGATCATCATCTCCCCATAGTACAACAGACCCCCCTCCCTGAGACAGATCATCATCTCCCCATAGTACAACAGACCCCCCTCCCCGAGACAGATTATCATCTCCCCATAGTACTACAGACCCCCCTCCCTGAGACAGATCATCATCTCCCCATAGTACAACAGACCCCCCCTCCCCCACAGACAGATCATCGCCTCTTAGCAAAAATTTGCTCCCTCCAACCCTCCCCCACAGACAGATCATCTCTAATAGTGCACAATAACACCCCCCTCAGATCATTATTAATCCCCTCAGGGCCACCACCCCAGACATTCCCCCTGATATAGATGAGAGATATATCTCTCCAGACTCCATCTCCCTAAGATCAGACTGGCCCCGACTTGTCATGTCACAGGACAGAGAGTCCTGCATGCAGCGTTGCTGTGTCTCTCAGTCCCAGTCTCCCAGCAGCCAGCCCAGCCCCATTGCCATTGTCCTTCCCCGGCTGGGTATAATCTCTTCATGAATTGTAATTTCAATAAACCCCCAGCCCAGCCCAGGTCTACCTGACCTGAATCCTCTAGCTAGCCTACTACCTGTCAACTGCTACAGCGCTACCAGCTATTGACTGCAACCAGCCCAAATGTCTCCTCTCCACTCTGCTCCCTCCCCAGGCTGTGAGATTAAACTTTAACTTCACAAGTCACAGCCTGGGGAGGAAACAGAGTGGAGAGGAGACAATCAGGCTGACTGCCTGGGTGGCCCCCGACCCCGCAACTTACCGCAAGCCATCCGCCGACACACGGGGACCCGCGCCTGCTGGTGTGCTCTCCGCACACTTCCTAAGTCCTCAACGGCGCATGTGACGTAGATGGCGTGCCAGGTGGGGCTTTAATAGGCTAGCTGGCCTCTCTTCTCACGGGCCGCGGGCAGGCACTGACAGCCGGGCTGCAAGGGAATACAGGAGACGCAAATCAGTGGGCGGGGCCACAGTTGTGAAGCGGCCCCACAACCAATCGGCCCACCGGGATTTATCCCGCAAAATATAAAGGCCAATCCTCCCCTGCTCTTTACTGTGCGACTAAGCCACAATTTTAAATGTCTAACTCTGGATATGCATAATTGATATGAATTCTTTGCACTATATTTATCATGACATAATAAGACTGTTTTTCTTCGATAACTAATTATGTCCATCATGCTCATCTTTTCACTACTTTGACACTGGGTGTTATTTGATAGGGTGTACTTCTCTAACTGAGTGGCGAAGGGCTGTTAGCTTGGCCATCTTTGCATAGCAGGTTAGGAGCGCAACTGGATCCATATTGAGAATATACAGTCATGCTACACATTTACTAAATATAGAAGGCCTGTATTTATGCTAAATATACCGAAAGGCTGTGTTCATTCTTTTATACAAAAAGCCATATTCATACTATATATATATGGGCAGGCCTTATTCCTACTTAATAATACACAGAAAAGCCATATTTATTTTTTTACAGGAAATGGGCTTATTCATACTAATATACAGATGGACCATATTAATAATAAAAATAGGGATAAGGCTGTATACATGTTCAATTTACTGAGAGGCCATTTACATTTTAGTTATACACTGTTCTTGATTAGCAGTTCTTTGACACTTCTGTTGCCCACACATACGGATCTTATGCTGTGAACTACAATATACAATAGCTGCTCTTGCGATGGCCTTTCGCTGGGCTTTTCACACCAGCAACTTTGTTGCTTCTTCAAAATGTGCTCCTAACCGACGTTTTATAGATTTGTTTAGCGATGTTTCAGATTTGTCAACTGTACCTGGCGAATTCTGGTTTAGCCTGCCATTCTCCCTTCCCTGGAGTATAGTTATGGCGAATTTCCTCCTCCAATTTCATTTTCAATTAGCTTTTCTGTGCTGTATTTTGCACCTTGACCTGTCCCTGGATGAGTACAGCACCTATTCTGTTAGGATTTTTGTCACATCTCATGCTGCGTCGGCTGGATTTCACTTCTTAACATTGAGGCTCTTGGTTGATGAAAAGTGCTATAATATAAGGATAACTTTGTTGTCTTGTTTGTATATTTTTCTTTTAAATTGAGAGCTTCATCCACTGAACACTGTCCTCGGTGGGGCGGTCTTAATTGGATCTTGCCCTGTTTTTTCCCTTCTTTAGGACAATAATTGGCTAGTACATAAAAATAGGAATACAATTTACTCGTTCCCCACCTTTCCCTACCACCTTACTCTCTTGGTTTAATTTTGTTTATTGTAGTTGTCTTATTAATGTAAAAAAAATGTGTAGGTTTGATTTTTTGGTATGGTCTGGAATGATTTTTCAACTAGACTTCATTGGTCGGAGGTTGAATTGTGTATCTCAATAGTGTATCTGGGTGCACTGTTTTATGTCAGGGTAGTATTTCGAGTTTCATTTCATTTCATTTCTGATCATTCCTTCACTGTGTCCTCTCATGACTCCTCTTCCCCTCCACTTCCACTAAAGGTAGGAGTTCCCCAAGGTTCTGTTCTTGGACCTCTCCTTTTCTCCCTATATACATCCTCTTTGGGTGAACTCATTAACTCCTTTGACCTCCAATATCATCTCTATGCAGATGATACTCAAATTTACCTTTCCACCCCTGAGCTCACCCCTGAGCTCCTTACCCGTATCTCCAACTGTCTCTCTGCTGTCTCTTTGTGGATGTCCCAGCGCTTTCTTAAACTTAACATGTCTAAGACTGAGCTGATCATCTTCCCACCCTCTTCCACTACATCACTTTCCACAATTTCATTATCTATTGATGGCACAACTATCTCCTCTAGCCCCAAAGTGCGCTGTCTTGGAGTTATCCTAGACTCCTCCCTCTCGTTTAAACCGCACTTTCAGCACCTCTCGCAGTCCTGCCGTTTTCACCTAAAAAATATCTCCAGGATTAGACCCTTCCTCACCCAGGATGCCACTAAAACCCTCATCCACTCACTGGTCATATCCAGATTGGACTACTGTAACCTTCTCCTAGCTGGCCTCCCAGTCTCTCATCTCTCTCCACTACAATCTGTTCTTAATGCTGCTGCTCGGCTCATCTTCCTCTCCAGATGTTCTACATCTGCTTCCCCTCTCCTTCAAGCCCTTCCCCTTCAGATGCCAATTCAAGGTTCTTACATTCGCCTACAAAGCCCCCACCAAATCCTCTCCCGCATACATTTCTGACCTTCTCTCCCTTCACACTCCCGCCCGCCCACTTCGCTCAACTAATGCATGCCGCCTCTCTTGCCAACTGATTACTTCCTCCCACTCCCGCATCCGAGATTTTGCCCGTGCTGCTCCCTACCTTTGGAATGCTCTCTCTCTCCCCATCAGACTCTCCACCTCTCTACAAATCTTCAAACGGGCTCTCAAGACCCACTACTTCATCAAGGCCTTCCAGCACTCAACCTAACCCACCTCATGCTCTTTCCTTCCCATCTTCCCCTTCTGTGTCATGCCTGTCTGTCTGCCCCTCCCCTTAGAATGTAAGCTCTCACGAGCAGGGACCTCTTCCCTCATGTGCTTCTCTTTACATTTTCTTCTACTCTCTACTCCCCATTAGGGCACCTAACACGGGACCGCCAATTCCCGGCAGCTTATTGTGAGTGCTTTAATCACTATTTCAGCAATGTATATAAGTTGTGTCCTTGTCCTGTACTGTAATGTACTGTATGTTACTTGTTTCTTGTTCACCTATTAGTTCTATGTACTATGTAAGGCGCTGCGGAACACTTGTGGCGCCATATAAATAAAGGATAATAATAATAATAATAATAATAATAATAATAATAACAGTATATTGTGTCTTTGAGACTATTTGTGCAGCTGTGGGCTGAGTATGTGATGGTTTTATAATGTATCCTTGCTTGTCTCTACTGGCAGTCTGAAATGTGTGGATGCCATTGAGAGGTCTATACCGCACATGCATGCTTCTGTGTCTAGACACGTCTTGGAATTGGTGGTGGAGTAGTGCATCGCCCCTTAATTTAATTTCTGTATTCCTGTCTATTTTGGATTGGTGGTGTGTATTCGAGTGGGGAAGACATTTTGTTTGTATGGTTGCAGGCTTGAATCTTTACTTTGAACCTTGCATGGCAGGATAGTGCAGCAGTCCTGCGTCCAGTTGCTGCAGTCTGGGGTTTGTACTCCCCATCAGTACACTGGGTAGACTGATTTCAACCTAGTGGGGTGAAATTGTGGTGTTATTTGCTTAAGTCATGTGGATTGTGAAAACCTGGTCTTTCTTTCTTCCAATAACATACATTTATTAAATAAGGCTGACTCTTTTTGTATGCTACATTGTTGTCTTGTGTCTTTATTTTGATAAGTTTTACTAAGGTTAAGGTAAAGTAATTTATGTATTATTAGACCTCTGACAATAGGAAGTTTAAGATACATTAACTGTGTCTTCTGTTTTCTGTGTTTTCTATCTTTAAAACACCAGTGTGAATGATCTTCCTTTTTTACGTATTACGCACAGAGGGCCTGATTCATTACAGATCGCTATTGCGATCGTGGCTGTGAATACACACGCAGGTCTGCTGCGAAAATATGCTAATGAATGCAATTGCAAAACTGTTACACAGCCAGCATAGAACGCCCACTACCGCTATCTCACATCTGTACTACCTTGCATTCCTGCATATACATTGGGAACATCGAGTAACATCGGCCCCTCATGCACTATTACAACAGGTCTGACCTCACTAAGAAATTGCTGACCACGTCACACACAGTGAGTGCATAAGCTGTGTATGCCGTCACAGTGGCTAATTTATGCACGCCCATGCAACGGCATTCAAACAGACAAGCACGACTGCATTTCTCCTACCACTCTCGTCACCACCCCCAAACGCTGACGTCCCGTCCCTTGATCTGCAATGGCTTTGTATCTGCTTAGGTGATCGCAGTGCGATCGCAATGCCAACTCACGCACGCGCACTGCGATGCATACACATGCATAGCACACACCATCTGCCGATCTGCATATGCTGTTGCAGTTGCGATCTGTAATGAATCAGGCCCAGGGCACAGATCTACAAATGAGCACCATGTGTAAAACTATTTCAGATTTTTAGGTGTTCATGAAAAACATGTAACCTTCATGCATTCATGTATAGAGAAAATAGCAATGATTTGACCAGTCTTATAGAAATAATTGTGACTTGATTCTAACAGTTCATTCAGTCACACGGAACAGAAGGAAAACAATATATTTGATGTTATACTGTCTACAATCACAGTGGGACATTTTAAGATCTGAACATGTTTTATACATTAACAAAACCAAAATGTAAAATATATCACATTATCATTAAAAAAGAAAAGAAAAATAAGACTGGAGAACACATTATATTATATCCTATTCACTTGTTTGATTTCTTATTAGTTTTTATTAATGTAAATTTACATTTTAATTGTGTATTCCCTTACATGAGCCACTGGTGGGCAACAGGGAAATATTTTAAAATTGCAAATGTTAACAACATTATTAAGAATTCTTATTTTATTGTGAAGAAACCTGGATACTTTATCCACACAATCAGCCTGTTGAAGGTGATAGTTCCCAATGCGTTCTGATACATCATACAGCAGAACACCATTACAATGTTTTTTCAGAACTTTTAACTGACACACACATGTTGCTAATGTCTCATACTTTATTTGTTTTTAAATGAAAAGAAACATTTTAAAACATGTTTTTATAAGAATTCTTCAGAATCATTTGCTCTGTATCAATCATCATGTTTCCTGGTCCGTTATCTTGCAGACTTTTTTTTTAAACTGTGCTTTGCTAAATAGTCCATATGATTGTCAAAAACAGATCCCATTTTTGATTGAAATCAATAAATCACAGTGCTTTCAGCTTTCACAATATTTACTTCATAAGTAATCTTCTTGTTTCATTTTTTTTCTATAGGTTACACTTCTATCAACAAATGAATTTATATTTACTACACATACATATATACTGAGTGTGCTAGAAGATGCAAATTAGAACATGTAAATGTGTATATTTATAAAGGATTGATTTTCTTTTTGCATGCATTTTTTTCAAGTTCAATGAGGAAAACTGATTTTAAATAAGTATAGTTAGTAAACAATAAAATCTAAAAAAATATTATTAAACAGTAATCTAGAGTTTAGTTTACCACAGGGAAAAGAAAGCAGGAGAATTTTGATAGGCCTGATTCTGGTACACACACACAGCTCTGTATGTGGCCATATCCTGGGCCATCTTAACATATGAGTACACTGAGCAGCTGCCTAGGGTCCCATGATTCTAGGGGCCTTCAAGCAGTGGTGAGATGGGCTGGGGGTCATCTACATGGAGTGTGCAGCTGCTCGCAGCTGGCTAAGAGGAAGGCAGAGAAAGCTGCTCCCCGAAATTACACACAATCAGAGTGGCCATACAGCATTCTCTACTGGGCTCCCAGCCTGCAGCCACAGAGCCAGATTTAGGGGGTGGAGGCACAGGGGGCACAATAAGCAAGGCCTCCTCTCTCAGAGGCCCCCCATACTTTAATTTCAGCTGCAGTGCTGTGGAGGAACTGCACTGCATGCTGGAGTAGAGAAGAGAGAGTTGGAGTCTGTAATCCTCACTTTATATCATTTTTTAGGTTTAAACATTGATTTTGTTGAAATAAGTACTAATAAATCTAAAGGTTTAATTTTATTTATTTTATTATTTATTTTTATTTTATTTTATTATGGGTGGGTAGGGGCCCCAGTGCATTGCTTTGTACAGTGCTATTAAGAGGGCCCTTGCCATATCTTATTAATTTTAGCAAACTGTTCATGCAAAGTAGTGAACATATGCACCTTAATGAATCTCTGGATTATACTGAGTCAGATGGATCTCTCCATATTTGAAATGGATGTTACTAGGTGTTGAACAGGCAGCAACTGGTCAGACACTAGGAGGAGCACTGTCTTGTAGGAGTGTCATGGGAGTCTAGTGGGTGTGTAGTCAAGTTAGTCCTATTGTGACTCAAACATATGCTGAGTTGATTACTATTTCAGATGGATGCTTTATACCCAGCCTGGAAAAGGTGTAATTGCCAATATTAATGATGAGGGCTGCGCTGGCAGATGGCAGCACTAACTGATGGCAAACAGTGAGTCAGTGTGTGTATAGTTGCATTGGCATTGCTTTACAGTTATAATCCCAATTGCCCAATACTGCACAGGAAACTACTGACCTCATTTGACTTAAGACATCACTTATTAGGAATAGTAAACCTTGTTGAGCCACATGATGTTCTCACGCACGTGTGTCTTTTATTCTGCAGTATACAGTTTCTTCCTACTCTATAACTTCCAATTATTGTGTATTATCCCAAATATTACAGAAATTAATTAGACATGTAGATAATTGTTGTTTTGAATGTTTATTCATGTTACACCATCAGATACTTATTTAGCACAAGGCAATTGTTTATGCTTTATTTGACATTTGATACCCTGCTGAAAATGAAGGGGAAAATTATAACTAAAATGTAAACTTCTCAGCAATTCACCAATGCCTAGCTATTTTAAAATATAACAAATCACTCAACTGAGCTGTAGGACATTAGAGTAGATTAGTAAAAAGCCCACTTCCGTGTGATTTCAGTTTACATTAGGGTCGTTAAGGATTTAAGGCTGATGTGGATTGGTTTTCACCTAAATTCATTTACCATTTTCCACATCATTTAGTACAGAATAGACATGGTCACTCTATGAAAACACTGAATGTTCTTGTTTTCTGTATAGTTGCAGACAGTGTTTTTATGCACCACAATCATGCTAAAGATGCATTAGTTTGGACTTGACATAATTTCCTAAAATAAATACAAAGATTACATTATTAGGGTATAAAATCCTATGTGGGCCAGGGCTTGGAAGATATTGGCAAAAGACTGGATAATTGATGAGCACATGGTAATCAAGTGATAATTTGTTTTTCTGCTGTCAATGTGTGACATGATATGCCTTCTAAGCTAATGAGCAGGACAATCAACTGACTGTTTTTCTACCACATGTGCACAAAGATAACAGCTAAAAGTCTAGTGGCATTCTTTGTATGTGTTTTGTGGCATTCATTGAATCTGTTGAGTTGCATGTGCTTATATTATATTACCCTTATCTGGTATTGGTGGGAATCTGAGACACTGCTGACTTTTAGGAAATGTAATGGTTTATTCACACATATAAAGCTTGATTCAGAGTCGCACACTATGCAGATACAACTGCAGTTGTCCAATCTTTTAAGTACTGTGCATGGGTCTGCGCAATCATCCTAATTTTTACCGCAGCAGAGACGCAGAATGAATTTGGAATCAGGTAGTGTGGATTTCAGTGGGCGTTCCTGGGAAGTAACAAGGGGTGGTTAGGCTGCCGCAGGTGTGCTTACAGTGATTGCATCTAAACACACAAAACAGCTCATACAGTTCATCATAGGGCTGGTGCATGTTTCCATGGTACTTCTGATGGTGCATAGGATGCAGTGAGATGCATTTCCACAGATCCAAGACACTGCAAGTGAGCACCGTAGATTTGAAGAAATCGGAGAGGCAGTAGATTAAAATACATCTGCATGCGACTCAGAATCATGAGATGGTTTTGCACTGCCTTTTAGTTCCATTATAAAACAATTCTGGCTCCAAAATGACAATCCAAGTACTCCCAAGATTAACCACTATCTTCTGTGATTTTTGCTGGCAGAAATGTTACATTTTTTGTATTACTATGAGCAGCATTTCTTTTTTCCAATTTAAACATGATGCTATTATTTTTTATTTCCAACACCAAATGTAAGACCACCAAATGCCCACCAAACGTGAGCACAGTAGTGTTTGTGGTTTGAGGAAAATAAATTATAAAATACTTTTTTTTCAATAAAAATATTATTTAAATAGTTGATACTTGAATGCAAACTTTGAACATGTGCATTGAACAAGAACTGCTAAAATCAAACATGTGCTGCAACTTTCAAGCCCACAGTTTGAATCAGGGACAATTTATTATTATACTGTCAACATGTTCAGGTCTTTGAACTACTAAAATCTGATAGTTCAAAAGTTCAAAAATTTGTCTACTCCTAGAAAGATTTTGTTGTGAGTTGTATATCAGAAAGTATTTTATTTTTTGTTCAGAGGAGTGGGCTAATGAAGTAATGAAATATATTCATGTATAAAGAGTAGATGCTGTAATCCTAGTTTTGATTGAATGAGTTCCATAACCAGTGGGTGTATATTGCTGTAACAGAAGTTCCATATATGGAACTTACCATTAGAGATTTCACACATTGTTTAGGAAACATCTTCCTGATGGAGATGGATTGAAATAGTGTATAAGCAGTAAGATGAGGTGCCAAGACTATGGGCCTGATTCAGACCCACTCGCAAGCGGCTGTCCGCTCGCAAGTGGGTCGATGTTCTGCACTGAGCATGCGCACGACGGAGGGAGCTCCGTCGTGCGCATGCGCCAGACGCGACGAGCGAAGGAAAATCCTTCGCTCGTTGTGTCTGAACAAAGGGGGCATGCTGTCGATGTTGATTGACAGCACGCCCGCTTGGGTGGGCGTGCCGGGGGCGTGCCTCCCTGACGGGGGCGTTCCTAAGGGAACGCCTCCCGTCAGAAGCCGGCTCACTGACATCACTAGTGATGTCAGAGGGAGTGATTTTGGCTCTGATAGAGCCAAAATCACTCCGGGCCTTGCGGTTGAAAACCTCAACCGCAGGCTCCGGCTCGCAGTTTCGATGGTCGCGATGGTCACTACCATCACGGCCATCAAACTGCACGCTCGTATAGGCTGTGGGTGGTGACCCACAGCTATACGAGCGTCCAGGAGGACGCTCCATAGTTATGGAGGACGGCCCTCATTCAGAGCGTGCGCTCTGCTCAGAGCGTACGGCTCTGAATGAGGGCCTATATCCTGTAATTATAAGTTGTTGTTCTTTAAAAATATTTTGTTATATCTCATGAACTATTCTAATATATCTGGAATGATCACTTGCAACAAAGCCTATTTTAGCTCTACTGTTTTGTTTGAAAGGTGCAAAGACACTTTGCAGTCATCAAACAAAATAGTAGAGATAGGCATTGCTACAAGATGACATTCTGGAATGACAGGGATTTTTGGGTTTGTTTCTCTTGCTGTTAGGGAATCTGAAGTAAACTACTTTACGTCTTACCAGAAACCTAACGACAGAAACATTTTCTCATCTTCTGTGTAGTGTAAAGTTGGATCACCAACAATTAGTTAAATTAGTAATTGAATGTGATACAATATAAATAAAAAATGTAATATAACATAAACAAATTTATAACAAAAGAATGGGCAAAAGGATTAAATTCCAATCATACATAAATCGCATAAATATAATTACTGGTGAACGTGCCAAATTAGTTACTTACCGTATATACTCGAGTATAAGTCGACCCGAATATAAGCCGAGGTACCCAATTTTACCACGAAAAACTGGGAAAACTTATTGACTCGAGTATAAGCCTAGGGTGGGAAATGCAGCAGCTACTGGTAGTAATCCCCCCCTGGTACTGTCCCCAGTAGTAATCCCCCCCTGGTAGTGCCCCCAGTAGTAATATCCCCCCCTGGTAGTGCCCCCAGTAGTAATATCCCCCCCTGGTAGTGCCCCCAGTAGTAATACCCCCCCTGGTAGTGCCCCAGTAGCAATATCCCCCCTGGTAGTGCCCCCAGTATTAATCCCCCCCCTGGTAGTGCCCCCAGTAGCAATATCCCCCCCTGGTAGTGCCCCCAGTATTAATCCCCCCCTGGTAGTGCCCCCAGTAGCAATATCCCCCCCTGGTTGTGCCCCCAGTATTAACCCCCCCTGGTAGTGCCCCCAGTAGCAACATCCCCCCCTGGTAGTGCTCGACGTCTCTCCCATTACCCACTGCGGGAGCCGGAAGATGGCTCCCGCAGTGGGAGCAGCAGTAGCCGCTGAGAGTCTGACAGACTTTCAGCGGCTGCTGATTATACCAAACACATAGCTGTCGGCTCCGGCGGCTGTGTGTTTGGCAGTGTGTAGTACTGACCGAACTCCGTCCGGACAGCGCTACACATGCGGTGCAGGCTGTGTCACAGTGACACAGTCTGCACCGCGGCCCGCATGGTACGCTACTCAGCAGTGTACCATTGGGCATGACTCGAGTATAAGCCGAGGGGGTGCTTTTTCAGAACAAAAAATGTGCTGAAAAACTCGGCTTATACTCGAGTATATACGGTAACTTCATGATTAGCTTCCCTGAAAAGCTCCTGCATTTTCTACTATGGTAAGTGGATAGATAGATCAAAAAGGTTTAAGCGCTTAATATTGGCTGAGCGGACAAACAAACAAACAAACAAATGACATATATGTTTATACTCTTTTGGGATAAAGTGTGAGAGTTTGAAGCTTGCTGGTAACTTGCCAGCGCATCTACGAGTGATAGTCAGTGTGTTGGTTCCTATCCTAACTGTCCCTTACACTACCTGAGAGTGTTCGGTGGTTGCGGCGAACTTCTCCCTTGCACGGGGGTGCCTTCTCCTTCCGGATCCAACTCTGCGTGCCACGATGTTCAAATGACGGCAGCCGCTGGCTGTGGTGATCTTCTCCCTCACACGGGGTGCCACTCTGCAAGCAGTGCCCAGCGACAAAGGGAAACCAGGAGCCCAAGAAGCAGAATCCAGTAGGATGAAAATGTAACCAGAAGTACAGGAATCTGACAGGATGATCTGGCACAGAAGGAACTGTGGAGCAGGTTTAAATAAAACTGTCACAGGTGCAGGATAGAAAGATAGATAGATAGATAGATAGATAGATAGATAGATAGATAGATAGATAGATAGATAGATAGATCGATCATAATAAATTTAAATTTGTCAACATTGAAATTAGTACTGTTCAGAGGTAATCTACTGCTTTCAACTGTAAATTAACTAATTAGTCCTATTTACATAAAATACTCATTTTTGCTAGTATGCAACATTAAAGTGAATAATTAATCAAACAACACTAGCCATGTGGAATAAATATCAAAAAAATATATTCATAAATTAAAACATTGTAATTTCAAAGCTGCAATTTGAAATTTACCTAACATGATTACTTTTTGCCAGAGTGCTTGATATTTGTCCAATGACATATAGTGTATGACTAATTCAGATATTTAAAAGAATAACTTTTAAAAATGTTTAGCCACAGGAAATGAGAAAACTGAACCAGTGTGTATATTCTACTATTTAGTTATTTCATTTTTTTGTTATTAGTATTTTTTATTTTTAAATACTAGCAACACATGCCAAATAGATCTTTAAATGTAATTTTGCAAGCACAATTTCCACTAGGCTGTTTTTCATTTGAGCACAAACCATTTCTAGTGAGAATTTCTATATATACAGTTGTAGCTATGCTCATCGTTGCTGCAATCACACCATACAGGCACCCTAGTCGCGCCATAAAAATAGCGCAGGTAGGCACGTTAAGGCATACTAAGGCGCAGTAAGGCACAAGAGAATCCACAGCATGCAATTGCATAGCTTCACCACTTGGTGGTGATTGCTCCACTAATGAAAACTACATTACAGTGCTGAATAGCAGCGGATGAATATGGCATTGCTCACACAATGCTTCACGTGCCTTATAGATGCATGCTGGGCTCCTGGGTTGCTTTAAAAAGTCGAAGTAAAAATGTCCTCTTACAAAAAAAAAGGCTTGCATTGAGCTGTTTCTGCTTGGAAGATGCACGCAGTTGGGAGAGCAAAGAAAGAAAAAAAAACCTTGGCATTTACTGACATCACCATGTCATGGCAGGTGATTAACATCTGCCTCCATGGCTAGCTTGGACTAGTGGTATTGACGATAATTACCATGCCCTCTCCCTTGGGTTCGGCTCCCGCAAAGGATGCTTTTGTATACATTTTTGGAAAACCATGGGAGTTCTGCTCTGTTATTAATTTTACACTTTATTGTATGATTTACATTGCAAACCTCATGTATGCGTTATTTTCTGCAGTGTACTCACACAATGATTCATGTGCCTTACAGATGCATGCTGGGCCCCAGATTCGCTTTATATAGTCCTCAGAGCCCAAACTAAAAAAGTGCTTGCATTGAGCTGTCTCTGCTTGGAAGACGCCCGCAATGACAGTGGAAAACACTACAGTATGATCACTTGGGAGACCCCAGAAGCACTATTAAGACAAAATAAATATTCTTACAAATACATGCACCTTGTGTGCCTTCTGGTTTCCCTTCCCCCAAATAAAGCCATCATGAGCCATTCATTTACATACAGTATAAAAGGCCCCATTGTGTCTATCACATGTCTCACAAGGGGGTGGGGGAAGCTGCCTATGACACACCAAAAGCACTACTTTCTTAAGGGGAAAAAAAAACTTACCTTTCACTATAGTATTACAACTTTGGGCTACCAGAATATTAAAACATATTAAACATTATACAAAGTACATAATAATTTAATCACCTATTTAATATTTATATTTGATAAATTTAATTAATTTTACCTATCTGCATGTCCCCAATGTTTAACAGCAGATCTCTGTATGCTAAATGTAACAGTATGCCAATATTCAGGATTTTCTAATCAGCAATTTATCACCTTCTGCTGGCTAGGAACTGATTTGTTCCTCATCATTTAAACACGATGCAACCACAGTACCCATCCCTGCAATTCAACTTACTCATCTGGGTCATTGTATTCTGAGTATTTGAATCATTGGCTTATCTTATATACATTTTTGCACACTCAATCTGTATCATTTGACACAGCATACACCATACAAGAGTGGAGGGAAGTATGCACTTTGTTGTGGACTAGTTGTATTCATCAAGTGCACTAGTGTAAAGCAAAGATGTTTTGCATTGGGAAAAAGTGTGCATTCCTAAATTACTTATTTATTTTATGGCAATCAACATATTGTAGGGAAGGTGAAATGTGTGTGCAAAATATAAAAAATATAAATTAGGCAGTATTGCTGCAGTATTCCTTAGTCAGTTCTATAGGATTTGCAATGTGAACACATACTGTATTTGAAAAAGATGCTACTGAGGAATCCAAAAAGAGTTCAGTATATTTTGTTGACGGTTAGAATGTCAGCATGGTCATATTGTTGTCATGTTATATGTCAATATGTGCAGCATGTCGACATTGACTATGAAGACATTGAGCATGTCAACACTGATGAAATGTCGACGTACTAATAATATCAACAATCAGTGGTACGGCAACACAGCTGTTCCGGCAGTAAGTACTCTAACCCTACGCCTAATTCCTACCCCAAATCCTGCAGGTGTCACTAATGCTCCGATGGTTGCAGCCACCTAAGAATAAAGCCGCAATCTGTGTTTACCTTAGTGGTAAACCTAATGTCGGCATTTCACAAAATGTTGGCATTTCAATTGTCAACATTTACAATATTGGCATTGACTGTTGACATACTAACAATATCACATCCACAAACCATTGTTGATGCTTATTTGTAACCCCTGACAGTCCATGAAAGAATTCTGTTAATGTAATATATTATTTTCTGTATATGTAGTTATTTTGTAATTTTTCATTACCATTTAATCTAACATTTAATTTAATCTGATGCTTTCTTTCATTACCATTATTTAATTTTGACTATATAAATAAATGATTTCTCCCACTGTTTTCTTTACCTAGTACCCTCATCCACATACTTCAATATTTATTTATCACCATTTATATCACTACCAGTCAGCCCATAACTATGATTTTTTTTTTACCCCGTCTTGGCCTGCACATCTTGCAACACTTCCACATGTTGAATTCTATAGTTTCCTATTTTACTATTTGCTCAGACTTCTACTCATTTACTGTACCTCTCTTCCTACCCTCTACTAATATATATTGACTCACTATTTATAACACTGTTGCTATATACTTTTTTTATTTATGCCACCCTCATGTTTCCCTATTTTATGTAGATTCTAATTACTATGAGTTTGTCATGATTAAAGTATAGCCAGTAGTTAATAAAATATCATACTGTAAATACAAAAATACTTAATCTCACAGGTATGAATTGTTATTAACATGTGAACTAACTATGCCAATACTCAAGATGATAACTAGGCTAAAGCTACAGTGAACACTAGAACACTAGAGCTGTTCTGAGTCGAACCGAGTCCTAGTACTGCAGTCAGTTTGGAACGCGAATTTAAAGACCAAAGTCAAGTTTTGGATTGCATGTAAACAGGTCCAAAATGTTTTATCAATTGTTTAAATGATTTTTACCGATTTTTTGATTTTCATACATTTTTATTGGTTTTAAGGTATCCAAAGTGGAACCAAAATGGAATCCAAAACAAAACACGTGAGGGTGGTGTTGCCAAAACTAAAACATGATGATGAATTAAGGTGCCCACACATATAGCGATATTTTACCCGATCTGGCCGAATCCTACGCATTGGAACGACTGATCGTTTAAAATATGGCCAAATCGTGAAGAAATTGTGAGTCCCCACTCACGATCACGATGCGATGAGAGTCCCCGCAGGTCGCACATCGCATCTTCAGATCTGCCGTGCTGTAGGGCAGATCTGACAATCTCAAGTCAGGATGCACTGGAGTAGTTAGGAGGCACGATAGATCATGTGTCCAATTGGCAGCATTTTCAGACCAAATCATGTGCAGGACTGCCAGGGAGCTCCCGGGGAGAGTTCAGGGGGAAATCATACACACCGTGTGATTGAGATCACATCGGTATGTGTGTGGGCACCTTAAGGATCAAAACCAGCTGGGCAATTTGTATTCCCTGACCGGTGAGGCCTGATAATTGGCTACATGTAAGTTTGTATTTGGCTGCATCTAGTTATTTTTAGTAGACTGCAATGCGTTGCAGGTTGCTAATGCATCCTTAAGTACTTAGGCCCCCATTTCTCAATGATCGCTTTTGCAACATGATCAGGGCATGAAAGTAGTGCCCATGATCGCATTGCAAAATGTGTTAATAGCGGCCAGATGTACACTATCATCCAGGAAATGCAGGGATATGGGCTCTAAAAGGAGCCCATCCCTGCGATGTGCCTGGAGAGCTGACAGCCAGTTCTGGGGCTGCTGTGCATGTGCAGTCCCGCGGTCTGCAAATGCACAGCCACCATAGCCGGGGAGGGTTTCGGCAGATCCCGCCGTCGGCTAATTATGTGCGGTGTAACCCATAGGCTACAGCAGCTAATGCCATCTTCAGATGGCATTAGCTGAGGAGGCCAATATCGGGAATGCAGGATATTGGTACATTTTGCAGCATTGTATCCCCCATAGAAACCTATGGGGGATGTGGCTGACAGCGGTAATGGAGGCATCACAGCAGGTATCGGAGATACTTGCTGCAGTCCCTCCTTAATATAACAGAGGATACTTAATATTTGAGGTAAACCCCCGTAAATGGCTGTTTTCAGGGATTACACTTCAAATATACTTTGATAAATGGGCCCCTTAGATTAGGAACATCTCTGTATTTTCTCTACAACTGCTGACTGGGGAATTCCTGTGTGTCAACTGGGCAGCAACAGGAGGTTTGCACACAATAGACATTTTCTGTGGGTGTGTGATGTGTGTGTAGCCAGAACCAATGATATAGTTGATAATTGCTTTTGAGGATGGAGTATTGGGATGGTACAATCGCATTGATTTTGTAAGACTCAGAATATAAGCGTATAATTGCATTATTATTCTGTCCACATTAAGTTTGCAGTGGGCATCCAGAATTGCTTTCACATTATGTGCGACTCAGAATAAGGCCCTAGTGTATATTGCAACAACTGTTACTACTGTAAATTTAGTATGTAAAATAAGTTATAATGAGCCATCAAATGCTGTCAAAATAGTGACAATATCAGGTCTAATATACAATATATCTCTACAGGAAAATTACGTTATATTTAAGAAGGCCTCTGCACCTCTTTAGGATCAGTGTAATGAGGCATATCAAACATTTCAAACTTAAATGATAGCCCATAAAGAATCAAAGTGTTAAACAATATTTCTAAATAATCTATCTAGCTTCTAGCTTCATGTGAAAATTTGGTAGGAGAATATTACCCGTATGGTTAATGTAATGTTTTATTTCTAGGATTTTCCAGAGAAAAGCTATTTAATTTAAAAGAATTAATGACCACAAAGTAGTTTGAGAGCACAGGTCATAAAAGAGTAATTAACATTAGAGATGTGCGGGTTTGGTTTTATTCGGTTCTTATCACCAAATTATCGCAAATTCGGATTAGTTCGGATTTCTCTTATTTGCTATCCCAAACACGTGACAGGCAGATAGCTAATTTGATGCCGTTTTTGAGATCCGCATATATACGAGTAAATCCGAATAAAACCAAACCACCCCCTATGTGATGTTATTAGGAGGCATTTCCGCCTCCAAATAACATCAGGCTGGGGGGAGCCTCACTAGCTGGGCTTTCCCCAGTGCTCTTACATCACTGAATGGACTCTGCGCACATGCGCGCAGCATCCATTCAGAGTCTCTTGGGGTCCGGCACCACCGCACAGCTGCGGCGGTGGGGGTCCCCAACCTCCCGATTTGACCACCCGCGGGCCACTTCGGCCCACGGGTGTAACAGCGGGACAGTACTGTCCCTCTGAAATCGGAATGTTGGGGAGGGGTGTGCCATCTATGGGTGATGCCCCTGTGCAACCGCTTAGGTCAAACACCCCTAGAGCCAAACCTGATGAGGAGGCTTGCTGGAGCTATTTATTTAGCTCTGAATAGCTTAGCTTTTTGACTCCATTAGCTAATAACATCTGAAAACAGTGTTTGCCTACTTAACTTTATTGAGTCATACTGGCCAACTCAGGTGTTCTGGAGCTGTTCCTGATGCCCATTGCAGGGATTTCACACATGTGTAGCCTGTTGCACTGGTCGCATACAAACCAAGAATTAAGGGTTTAGCATTATTTTACTTTTTACCTATCACTGGCATCATATCTTATAAGAAGCTAGAGTATGTCCTGACAACTTGCCAATTATAAATAACCCTTTTAAAACTATATAATCTGACTATGCAGCCACTCTGATTATGCAACTACTGATGCACTGTTTAAGTATGGGCAACAAACTCATTATGAGTGGTTTAAATCAACCTGCAACAACCTCCCACAACAAGGCTAACAATAGAAGTCTTAAACAGGTAAAATACAGCTTACCATGTATTAGAAATAATACAGCCCTTTGTTATTTCACTTCATAGTATGGTGATGGCAAAGTATGAATAATTATCACTACCTTGACTCTAACTCTTCATTGGCCCTATCCTTCTATTTCCAGACATGTGAAATCTACTTTCACATGTGCAGTCCTAAAAGGAAATTATTCAAAATAAACATACTCCTCACCATGAAAGCCCTTTATAATATGGCTGTCCCAGCATATGTTTTTATATACATAATAAAATAATGCAATGAGTAAAGTGGCAAAAAATGTTTACAGTAAGTTTTAAAGTAAGACGTGGCATACTGTAAATGGTAACAAGCTTATCAGCCGACAATGCCGGGAGAAATATTTTTTTCTGACCCTAATGTATCTGCTTGTATCTTTGTTTACACAGATACATAGATGATTTACTTTTGATTTGGATGGGGACTGACTCAGAATTTGTGGATTTGATTGATAGGCATAATGCTAGTTATAGCCCTATCTAGCTAACATACAAAATTGATCCCAATACTGTTAACTTTTTAGATATTCAGGTGACATTGTCAGCCGGTAAGCTTGTTACCACCTTATACCACAAACCTACCGATAGGATCACATTGTTACATTCTGGTAGTTTCCATCCTAGGTCATTAAAATATGGTTTACCGTATTCTCAATTTACTCGAGCAGTCCGGATTTGTAGTGACCTGAAGTGGAACATATTCATATCATGGTTAACAAATTTGTACAATGGAGTTATCACCTTTGTCCTTTACTTAATGCCAAGGAAAGGGCACTTAAGATTCCCAGAAATCAACTGTTGCAAGCAAGGGTTAAATCTAAGGACAGTAAGCAGATGCCGTGGATTAATCAATACAATGTAGCCAGTGCGGGCATTAATGCTGAGACTAAGAGATTGTGGCCCATGTTGCAATCTGACAGTGATGTAAATGTCAGATGTTTCAGTCATGACTAGTTATAAACGAGGACGCAACATACGAGACTGGGTCATGATAACTGATATCTCTAAAAAGCCAGGAGCTGAAACAGCGCATTTTATGCAGCCTAAGAAGGGCTGCTTTAGATGCTTAAATTGCCTAACGTGTCGTTATCTCACAGTTGGTGAGAGTTTCCATCATCCCTTTAGTGGTAAAAAATTTTTTGATTGGACATAGGGTAACCTGCAGTACCAAGTTCATAGTATATATGATTACGTGTCCCTGTGGGTTGAGTTATGTTGGGAAACTGACAGAACCCTCAGGGTACGTATGGCCTTACACTGGTCGGCTATTAGGAGTGCCCTAAGTTCTGGACAAAATGATCAGCCAGTGGCATGGTACTTCGTTCAAGCCGGACATAGTTTGACAGCCTTAAGGTATATAATCATTGATCATATCCCCTAATCCATTATAGGGGGGGATAGATCTTTGAGACTTCTAACGTGTTAATCTCGTTGGATTTACAGGGTTACATTGTTTCATGTAGGATGGTTTTAAGAATATAGATTGGTAATGTGATACTGTGATAATGTGCATAAATTAAATATCTTATAGTAGGTTTGATATCTTGTAAGCAGGTATATTGAACTGGGTCTTAATGTTTTGTATATGTTGATGATTTTTTGTCCAATTTTGATTGCAATTGTGAAAGATGGTGCTGCATTTTTATTGGTTGATTTGTCACACACATGCTGTAAATTATTATTGGCAACATGCCGGGTTGTGCTGACGTCACTAGTGGGTGTTCAGTTCCGGCTACAAGACGCCAGGAATAGACGTGGTGTTGGAGGTGGATAAAAAGATGAGCGATTTGTATTGTTTGTGACCTTGATAACGATGCATTAAAGCATCAAAACATCAGTGATATCCCTGTGTCCAATTTAATTTTTTGAACCGAGTGCCACCGTGCTGTGTGGATATATTGGGGTTCCCTTGCTGGGGGATACCTGCGAAAGGCACCGGGCTACTTTGTTGTGCAGTGTGCTGCCTATTTGGAGTATATATATATATATATATATATATATATATCCACACATAAAAACAACAGCCTTAACTAAGATGTAATTTAAAATATAAGAATAAATTACATTTATTTTGTTTGTAAGTTAAGAAGATCTTAAAAAAATTGTAATTTTACATTTTAAATTGTATTTCAGCACTTATCAAACCAATCTGACAATACTGAATACTGGAGACAGTAAAATCATAATTTTACAATAACACATTGTGAAATTAAAAATTTTATTAGCTATGTTATTTGTTTTTCTTTTTTAGTTTATGTATATTTCTTTTATATTTACAGACAGTCATGTATAGTCCAGAAACATAAAATAGGCATTAGTTTTGGCAACCCTGTCTTACAAGTAGTTTTTAAACTTTCTACTTTAGTCTCATTCTGTATATTTTTACTTTCTAAATCCCAGCTATGAGCCGTGAAGCATTTTAATGGAAAGCCATTATTGCACTAAGTGAATCCAAAAAATAAACATACATTTAAACAAATGCCTGTTAGAAAGATGACAAAGTTTATTCTCAAATATCTCTAAAACCATTAGAAACTAGAGAGTGATATTAGAAAAACCTAGAATAAAAAACATCGATATATGTTGTGATCAAAATAGCAACTCGAGAACTTTACAGCATGTAAGTAAAAGATGCAAAATGTCTCCAGAATAAGTAATGCAAACTAACTAATACCAGTAACTGTTGTTAAGAAAAATACACTTCAATATGCTATAAGAATTACAACTTAAACTACATATCATTTGATGTCTGTATATGTTTTGTCAGGTGTTGATGATAAACTAAAACTTTAAAATACAGACTAATTGCTGGGGAAAAGGGTCAGCTTTATTTAAATAATAATAGTATATGAGGAAGAGGTAATGGTAGCATTACACTGCTGTGTAAATGACCTTACACAGCAGTGTTGCGATCTGCTTACTTCCCTAGTCAAGCCTAGATGAGGGGTCTTCTGCCAGCCCATCATATACACACTTAAGGTGTTCCATCTCCCTTCCTAATGACACCAAACCATAAGGCCCACCAGGACTTAAGATGCTGTTGAATCCCACAGGGTATAATCAGGCTGGCCCTTGTATTGGCAGGGAGAACACCCGAAGATCTACAAAGGGACAGCCACTACTACGGTTCTTTCCCACAGTAAAGCTGACAACCAAGATACCCTAATGGGATGTGCGGGAATGGGCGGGAATGTCCATAAACTGAGAGATCTCCTCAACAGAGAAACTACTAGAAATACTACATAACTACACCAACAAACACACACCTGTAAACCACTGAATGGTTAAGTACAAACTGGACATATCACAGAACAAACACCTACATTAACCCCTGCTGAAGTAAATGCAGATATACACATACAAGGTGTTTAATACACAACAGGAATATGTCAATGCCTTCTGTTCCTTATCAGTAGTTTGCAAATAATAATATTATTATTATTATTATTAATTAACAAGACACATTCTGCCTTCTTTAAAGAGTCATCCCAGTGTGTATTTTTGTCAAGTAAAACTATTAAAATATCAGATGAGAAAGGGCTGGAGATTATGGCCCTTATTCAGAGGCGGTCGGAGGATGCAAGCGGTCGCTCAGAAACTGGGCGGCCGCTTGCATCCTGACCGGCCGCCTCAGTTTCGGTCGTTAGGCTGTGGGTTAACACCCACAGCTCTAACGACTGCTAGGGTGATGGTGCGATGGTCATTGACTAGGGTAGGGTCTCACTTGTCGTAAGCCCCGGAGAGCTTCTGGCTCTGTCAGAGCCGGAAGCTCTCCACTGACATCACTAGTAATGTCAGTGGGGCCTCCCCCAAATGGCAGGCGTTCCCATGGGAATGCCTCCGTTTGGGCTGCCACCCCCCCGGCCCACCTTCCAAATGGGGTGAGCTGTCAATCAACATCGACAGTTCGCCCCCTTTGGAAAGAGACCCGCTACGACCGGCGCTGTCAGTCGTAGTGGGTCTCACGCATGCGCATGAAGGAGCTAGCTCCTTCGTGCGCATGCGCACTTGACAAACATCGAGGCGGCCGAGCAGTCGTAGACCGTACGGCCGCCTCTGAATAAAGCCCTATATCCAGGAGGAAGTGAACAGGAACCTGGCATCCCACTGTTTGGTCCACCTGTTTTTACCCTCATAGGGGTCCATGAATATCCATTTGGTATTTAAGCTTCAATCTTCATTTCTGGCAAGTACTACAAAGCCTTGGTGGAGTTTTTTTTCATCTTGTATATTGCTTTCATGAATTGAACTCATGACATCATGAGGAGCACCCTCTATTTTATTTGATGCATACCTGTATGGATTGGAAGTTGAAGATTTGTAAAAGCCTCTGATATGCTGTGACAAAAAAATACTTTTGTGAGTAGGATTTGAGTGACAACTTGACTGGGTGTCAGTGATTACTACACATATATATATGTACATATGTATTTATCTACAAAGGTCTGCTGACTCTGGATTTGAATTTAAGATCATGATTACTGGTGTGATTAGTACCTCAACAACAAGTAGCACTTTACCATATTGCATTTTGTAAACACTCCTTCTGCCCATCTCTTCACGGTCGTGCATCAATGCTACTGTCTCTGGGCCTGATTCAGAGCCGCTCGTAAGCGGCCGCTCGTTCGCATCATAGGCAAACGCAGGGGGGGTTTCCATCTGCCTGGAAACACCCCTCCCCAGCCCACACCATGACCATAATAAAAATTGTAATATAATAGAATTTTACTAGTGCTGCATGTTCTTCACAGTATCACAAATGAAATAATTAGCACCACCTGTCCAACTTTTAACATGTATCAGTCAGTAATAAATAACCTTTGCACCAACTAGGAGATCTGGAAAACATTCACTATTAGGGATGTGCTGCTATAGAGCTCAATATGTACATATATGTCCAGGGCAGTGCTAGGTTATTCAGCTGCTCCCCCAGACTCGCGGACTTGCTCCAGTACTCTGGAATGGTGCCCACATCTAAAATAAAAACATTCAGCTCAGGCAGGATGGCCCTACTGCTGCATTTAATGGCTTACTGTGATCGCTGGTCCTCTATATGCTGGAATTATGACACACAATATACTTTGTAAGATGCATATTAAAGCTGGATAAGTGCTAATTATGCCCTCTTCATGGACTGGCCACACTCACTCTAAAATCAAGCATTTGGAAACCCACCTCTAGAAATCCTGCATTTGCCACTGTGCGTACGGATCGTTATACGCATGCGCGAACCAGTCAGTGCAGTCGAAATTCATGTGCTCGCAAAATAGCGAATGCCTGAAAATTTGAGTGACAGAAAGAGGCGTATGTGGGTGGTAACAGGGGAAGGTGCTTGAAAACGGGGAGTGGAGAACCGAACGCAGGCGTGCCAAAAGGTCAAAATGGGCGTTTTATGGGTGTGCATAATTAAAACAGCAGCGTCATTGACCACGTCACTGGGTTATTTTATAGCCAGAACTGCTCGCAAAATTGTGGTAGCAAAAACCAACCACAAGAATAGTGAGCAGTTCATACCCTGGTCGATGTACTCGATTAATCTAATAAATAGCTGACATGATGTAGGATGCGAGCGGCCAGGGGGCGTAGTTTTCCAAAAAACGACCGCAAGTTTTGTTCGCTCATTCAGACATAGAGGCGTGAACAGACCGCAAAGAGCGAATGGTTCATTTGAATAGCCACCCCTATTTTCTGAACGAGCGAGCGCAAATAGCGTCCGGCTCTGAATCAGGCCCTCTCTCTACAACACAATATTGTCAGTTGTCTATCATGAAGCAGCTTCTTCAAGCTCATTTCACCACCAGCATTCCATGTCACAAAATTGGTACTCCAAAGTTAACTTGCTACCAATAAAAGTATTCCCGAACTTCCAATTGAGAAAACCATGTTGACTAAATCCACTTCATATTCATCTAGTCTTTTTTCTACACTTTCCTCTATTTTGCCATGCAAACCTACTTCAGATCCATAATCTCCACCTTGTCAGCTCTTTGCCAATATGAACTGTAAAACTTCTCAAATAGCTGCCTGACCAACTTTCTCTCCACCCACTCACAGTTCAACCATCTACAGTCTGGTGTTCACCATCTTCTTTCCAGTGAAACTCACCTCACTAAAGTAACTAATGATCTGCTCTTAGCAAGGTAAATGGTAATTTCACCAATTCATACTTCTGGCAACTGTGCCACTATCCACATTATCAACTTATATCTTCTTATGAACATCCTTCACTCCTTTGACCTTCACATGACTGGGTATGCATTCTACCTCTCTGATTGCTGCTTCAGTGTCTATTTCTGACTCATGCCACACTTATCCTCTTTTGGTGTCTCTCAAGGCTTTGTTTTCAGCCTTTTTCTTGTTCCTCTCTGCACTTTTGGTAAACTAATTTGGTACTTCAGCCTTAGCTATCATCTATTTGCAAATTACACCAACATATACCTTTTATCACCCGAACCTTCCTCTTTTCTATAACCCGTGCATTCATCTGCCTCTCTACCATCTCCAACTACAGTAGATGCTCCAAAGCTCTTGCAAGCTAAATAAGTACCAGCATACATATGGATGTAGACATGTTTTTTTTGTAAGTATGCATAATACAAACTTGGCATTTTATGCTAAGGTAAATATCATATTTCCAACTCATCATGAGCTCCAGTGTATTTATAATTTCATGTTATAATGTCATTTGCAGCAAACTTACCCAAGCTACCTCCCTGGAAAACTTAATAAAAAATACTTCTATTGAGAATGGTACAGAAGTTTTTCAAAAATATAGGATGATGAGCCATTAAAAGCTGGAAAGTGGGCCATATTCTGTTTTGCTCTTTTCCTTGTTTCTTGTTCTCCTCTCCTTTATTTAGTTGTCAGTTCTTCCTCCTTCATGGGTCTGTCTTCAATTCTTACATTTGTTGTTGCTCGGACCAGACACTGGCTGTGGCACGCTGGGTGCATGTCACTGCAGGCTAGTGTAATAGTTTTGAGTTTGTTTAGGGGGAGGGCATAGGCAGGGTTGCAGAGTGCTCAGAGTGTGTGAGAGATTTTTTTTAAGAAGACTCTGTGGTAGATGCACGCAGTGCGCATTAGGCCCAACAACGTTATGACAATTTTTCTCAGCATATGATTTTATTAAATAGATTATCTTTTTTACTTTCATCTTCACCATTGTTCTTTTTTGGTAGTCCTCACTCTTTCTCCTCTTCTGAATGTTTTTTGTTATGTGGCCTGTGCATCCCTGTGTGACTTTTCCTTTTCTTCTAAATTGCTATACATTTTTGGATGTGCATAATGTTGTGATGTTGTTAATGGTTGATTTTCAGGAGTGTGTTTGTTTTCTGCATGAGATGATATGTGATGTATGAGGTGGTAGGTGATGAATAAGTATAAGAAACAACAGAAGTGTTTTTTCGACTATGTTATGTCAGTAGTGTCTGGAATTAAAATCTTTGACATTGGTGGGAGGGGTCAGAGTTCATACCAACTGTAATTAAATGTGATGACATGATTTTTATCAGCAGCCAATTTTATTATATAGATTTGCATCTAAATTTAATTGTGTCTTACTTGGTTATTGCAACTTTCACATTTATTAATAAAATTGAAATGACACTTCATACACAGTGTTTTCTTGTGTAGAAATTGGGTAATGTGACTTTAGTATTTACTGCTAACAATACCAAGCCACAATTGCATGCTTTTGTTACTCCTGATGTAAATCAGACATATACTGCATGCAGCTATTGCAGAGCACAGCATATATGTAATAGCATTTTTTCTGTTCAATTTTATGCCCTTGTTTTTTGCATAAAATGTATTTAAATTCCCATGCGCCCCATAAGGTCTGCGTCAGACGCAGACACAGCTGTGTTTTTTGCCGCAGTCTCCCCTGCATCTATAAGCTAATATTTCTATCAAGTAGTAAATCTGTGCATCAAAATATGCAAGGTCTGAGACACCCACTGTGAGCAACCATAGATGCTTAACTACCACTTGGTCACAACATCAAAACTTGCACTAACCCTATGGTGTTCACAGTTTCTCTATCTGAGTATGGCCTCCTATGTCAGTGTCACTACCACAACATACCTGGTACACTCTCATCAGATGCAAAATCTCTGTGCATCATTTTAGCCACCCACCTGTTACCTCCCAGTCACTTTATAGGGGCACCTGTTACATTTCTGATACCAAATCTGTGCTGCGACCTCGTACATATAAAATCAGGACACATGCGCACTGTGAAGAAAAACATTGCTCCACTGCATCTAACATTGCTGCTGCATCCGACTCTGAATCAGGCCCTCTTTGTTTAAATTAATTTGCTACTATTGCAGGGGCAGAGCTGTAAAGAGCCTGGCCTGGGTAACGGCAAGGGGGAATGGACTAATGTAAGGAAATGTGGCCACACCCCCTGCCAAAAAAGAAAAAAAACTATTATCTGCAGCGCTCCATAGGGGCAGATCCAGCATCAGTCTCCCTGTACTCACTGCAGCCCAGCATACAGCAGTGTGTGCTGGATGCTGCTGCCACTGACAGTTGGGGGGAGCAGCGGACCTTAGCCCCCACCGGGCCCCTCCAGGAAGTCATGGCCCGGGTAATAAGTACATAATCCCCCTCTATCGGCACCCCTGTACAGGGGCCATGTAATTACAAATAGTTGATGAGCATTCTGATACCTGATAAAGAGAATGGACTCCCAAAATAGCTTTGCTTAATTTCTCTTATTTTCAGAAGTCCATGGATGTGGAAGTGTTTCCTTAGCAACCTTCAACCTGAGACACACATATTGATGCAACGCTAGTCAGACATAATCAAGAACAAAAAAAGGTATATAAACGAGTAACATGAGTTGTTGAAGCTCCCCTTTCAATAAAATAAATCATCTGGTGCATGTTGCATAGGAATATGAGAGCTCTATTTACATCAAGCAGTGCTACACTAACACTTGTATCTTAGGGGGTGGAGCCATTGTGATTTCACTAAGAATATTTACTTTATGCTGTCATTTGCTTACTCATGCTATGTACTGCAGAGAAAGCTATACTGCACACATTCACACATTCCAATCCTGGGTTGGAGGGGGTCCCATAGGGAATATATACACATGGACCCTCAGGCACCTGTGTACACCTCTGATTGCTATATACATAAATAATGTGCTTTTCATTTGATGTCACTGCTCCAAGTTATGTCCTATCTTCCCAACACCATTACCATCAATCAATTCACAATTTACTGATATAGATCAGTATGGGTTCTACCATCTTCTATAATGCTGCATTTAACACTTAACAGGCGAATATTTTTTAAAAAATTGTCTCCAAAATTGTTGATTCTTTTTATTATCAAATTATGTAAATAATAGCTATTTAAACCTGATTCAGTATAATGTTATTAACAAATATGCAGATTTGTTAATAAAAGTATAGTGAATAAGGTTTATAACTCTTATTTACGGAATCGGTATGAAATACCGCCAGCCGCGCCTGGCTGACAAAAGCAGAGTTCCCGGCAGTGGAAGCCAGACAGCGCTGGAAATCCCAATCATCGATAGGTAAGTACTTACTAATCTAACCCCCTAACCCTAACCCTCCTTAGGGGTGCCTAACCCTAACCTCCCCCCCAAGTGCCTAACACTAATCCCCCCTCTAAGTGCCTAACCCTAACCCCCCCTCTTCCCCGCTGCCTAAACCTAAGTCCCCTGGGGGGTGCCCAACCCTAAGTACCCCCCGGGGGTGCCTAACCCTCCCTCCCCCTAGCCTAACCCTAACCCTCTCGGGGGGGTGCCTAACCCTAAGTTCCCCCCGGGTGCCCTAAACCTAACCCTCCCCCCCAGTGGCTGTCCGCTTGTGGCACCCAGCATCCCTTCGATCGGGATGCTGGAAGCAGGATGCCGGTCTCCCGGCGTCGGGAAAATGTCAGGCGTCTACATCTAGATGCCCGGCATTTCACCCTCGCAAAGTTATGACAGTCGGGAAGCCGGCTGTTGGTATTAAGGCAGCCGGCTTCCCGATTGTATACCCTTATTTACAACATTTTACATACAGTAATATAATAATAATACTAATCAACAATAATAATAATAATAATAATAATAGCAAACAATTTTGAGGACATTTTTGGACAAAATAGTTTTATACTGTTTACAGTGGAATTGCCTACAGCAGCCATCCATGAAAGTGCCGTTAGCTTTGGGAGAGAAGGGAAGCTGCAGTTTCCCTGAGCTCAATGAATCTTAGGCTTCAGGAAAATGGTCATCCTGTAGCTGCTGCCCCTCTTAAGTAGCCCAGCCAGTAGGAGAAGTCAGCAGTGAAGTTATCGCGGCAACTGATGGGCAGACTGGGTGGCTTGAGCTGGAAGCTGCTGGAAGATTAGCTTACACCAGCCACCGTTAGGCTCCTCTGACATGGTTGCATCAAATGCGACTGTGTCAGGAAAAGACAAGCCTGGAATGGTTGCATCTCATGTAACCACATCAGGCAGGTGCTTAATGCTATGCTTTGCAATTTTTTTTATTTATTTATCTACCATTTTTGCTCTCAAAAGAATTGGATTTTAATAGCATTTGGAACAAAATTATATCAACATTATATGTATAGTGTATACTTGGCTGAAATAAATGATTTGCAAACTATTTGTTCTAGTCAATATGATTTCCATTTCACAACAGCTAGTGGTCTAAGGGGCGAGCCTTCAAACCACAACTGAAGACAGAGAGTGATTTAAAACCACTTCCCTGCCTGCCTAAGTCTGTTGTTTTTCCTATAATGTACTTTCCACCGTGACTCAGCCAGAGGAATATAATTTCCCTTTACAAAGTTCATCTCAATTTAAAATGTTTGTTGCTGCTGTCTCCCATGATGTAGCCATCTACAGTATGTTCTACTTAATGTTAAACCCCAGATAATTTACCTTAAACATAAATTGTATGTCTGGCAAATGCATCGCCTCTGCAATATGTCCTGCAGCTCTCTCCAGTTTATCTTTCACTGACTGTATTTTCTACTATAGCTTGCTATGTTGCCTCCTTCTTGGGGGGGTCTAAGTGCCCCATTTTGCTTATTAAACTGTATTTAGACACTGAGGTGATGGTGGCTGGGCATTGCAGGACATGCATTGTTATTATTTGGATGCACAATTGATGCATATTATTAACTGGGTGGCTGTTCTGAGGGTGGGGATGCTCATTGGGCTCTACTTCAGAAGGACTACTTGACATTTACTTCCATGGAGTTTTTGTTTGCTGAATCCTCTTTTGTGGGTTGTCCCCCTATCCTGATGCAGGCACATAGGGTTTGGTGGCACCTTTTGGTTATCTTGTGCTGTGTACACGATAAATCAGATCTACAGGGAGGGTGGTTTGTGCTCCTTTACTCAACTTAGCTCTGAGTTTGCTCTACCCAAGATATTGTTCTACAGATACCTGCAGCTTCAGCATGCAGGTGGGGGGACTCCTGAATTAGCATAGCTGCCAGTTCATGCTATGCTCCGTACTCTTCTCTTCAAGAAATGTATCTCTTGTCTGTATTCATCTCCTAGATCAGCTATTGATTCTCTGGGGTTGGCGGTGCTGCTGGCTAAGTGGGAAGTTGATCTGGTTCTCCTGTCTGATAAAGAGTCAACTATAGTTTTAAGTTCACATAGAGTGGTCACAGCATATGCCAGTTTCCAACAAATTCAGGTTTATATTCTTCATAGAGTTTATTGGACACAAGTGCATTTGGGGAAGCTTGGGAGGTTGCCTTCCACCTTCTGTCCTAAATGCATTGGCTCTGATGATGGCTTCTGGCACTTGCTTTGGACTTGTCCTATAGTTTCCTAATTATAGACCCATGTCTATAACTGATTCTGGGATCCAGCTTTTAGGCCTGCTGTTTTCTCCAAGGCTTTGTATTTTTGCATTTGGTTTTGGAGATATGTTGAATCATTAGCTATAAATATATGTTACAGTTATTTTACCTTGGCTAAGGTATACTTTGCTTGAACCTGGATGGCTCTGCAGCCCCATACTCTATCCTCCTTGATAGGGTTAGTTAATATTACTGTCTCCCAGAAAGGTTCAAGTACAGTAAATTTAAGGGGATGCATTTAAGATCCCGACAACAGGAATTTCGTCTGCCGTAACCCCGGCACTTGAATCCTGATGGCCAACAGAACACCGGTGACAGAATCCCAACATGACTGGGTATGCCAACGCAAGGATCCCGGCAGATGGCATCCTGATCGTAAGGAGACTGGTGAAAGGTAAGTATCAGTCATGGGGGGGTTTAGACACCCCAGGCGGACTTAAAGTTAGGCTGTGGGAGGGGGGTGGTTAGGATTAGGCTCTAGACAGGGGGGTTAAGTTTAGGCACCACCGGGGGAGGTTAGGGTTAGGCACTAAGGGGGAGGGTTAGGTTTAGGTACTTACCGGGAGGGTTAGGATGCAGGGTAGAGAAGGTTAGTATGAGGGTGCAGGAAAGGAGGGTTAGGGGGTAAATAGTACAGGGGAACAGTACTCACCATTCCCCTGTCGGGATTTGAACCATTGGGATGCCGCTGTCTGTGTACTGACAGATGGAATCCCGTCCAACAGTATTTCATACCGATTCCAATGTAGGTGCCTTGTAGAAATATAATATAATTTGGTCTATTTGGCGCTCTGTGAAATATGCTCTTGACCAGGAGTTTTCTTATCACGAATTCTCCTGTTATTTTACTTACAGCATGTGTGTACCGGCCGCACATGCTTGATGTTATGCTGTTATGTGTTTGACCATGTTTAGCTGTGTGCTGCTATTGCCAACTAGTTGTGTGCTCTATGCTTATATTGTTGTTTTATTTGTTTTTCTGTATTTTGTACCGGTATAACTTTTAAAATCAGAAAATTTTTTATTGTTACCATGTCGCATATAACTCAAAACTGTAACAGCAGTAGCAAGTATGTAAGTGAAGGAATCAATGTGTCAAACAGCTCAGATTGTATAACATATTACATAACAGTACAGCATTCCTGGTGGATGCTCTAAAAAACCTGGCCCTGTCAGGATCACAAGTTCTTCAGCAGATTTTCACAAAGGTATGGACAGACTTGCTTCAAGCATTATGGTATAGAAACATAGCACTATAAAAGCAGCCTTATTAGCTGCTGCATCTTTCAGATAGTGATCTTTAAAGATATTTGTGAATCAGTGGCGGCTCCAGAGGTGGGGCAGCAGAGCAGTCCAAAATTCAAACAGGGGAGCCACACCAAGTGCCAGTGAGTCCCAGCTATCTATGTTTGGCAGCATTTGAAATGGCAGTTGGTATGTTTCCCCTATTTAAATTTTGGACTGCCCTGCAGCCCCACCTCTGAAGCCGCCACTGTTTGTGATTATAATGGATACCTTTATAACAGACATTATCCGAACTCTAATACAAATAGGTTAGGTTCCTTATCTAACAATGACATATTCTACTAATGAGTTTTGCAAAGAAGATGTTTTAGTATGACCTTTCAGTGTAATATGGTAACCATTTGGCTTCAACCAACTATATTAGAGTAAGCTCCTCCCCCTGAGCAACAAACATCACAGCAAAAACAGATGCTAGTTTCTTTGAGACAGAAACTTAATCTGTAATTAGAAGTCATGGAAGATAGAAGAAGTGGAAGAGTACCTAGGGTTCCTAATAGTAACAGGTCTAGATAATAAAATACAGAGTAAGAGCTGCAGCTAAATCTTGCACTCAGAGAAACCTGAAATCAGCAAATTAAGAGACTTACACAGACTTGCACGGCAAAAAATGTAATGCCCTGTGAAGCAGGGAAGATGTACTTAATGAATTTAACTTGATACACCAATCATTAAATTCAGAAAGCATTGTTTTTTCATCTGACACTGGTACAATGCCTTAGGTATACATTAATGAGGGCATACTGGATGGTGCTAAGGGCAGGTCTGTGAGAAGCCTAGCAATGTTACTACCCACATCGACTGGAGTAGCTGATCTAACAGATCTAAGTACCATGCAAACAGTCCTTGAAAGCCAAGAAGGGGAACCAACTTTTGTAAGACAAACTGGGTAAACCAGAATTATTCTAGGGACAGAATCTAATCTAATCTTGTGAAGGTCCCTGAGGAGCAGGAGCATTGGTGACTTTACTTAAGGTCCTACCTGCATTTAGGGTGCTCTACTGATTGCCTTCATTAAGGTGAATGTAGAGGCCACTAACATTTCTAATGAACATGGATTATCTCCTTCTTTCTTAGCTTTGTCCAATATATAAGGGAGAGGACTAGCTGCAAAAGCAATTTTGTACTGATTTTTTAAAAACAATTCCTATCACCAACAAGGGCTTTAAGAGCAGGGTCAATATCAGGTCAAAAGGGAAAGGAACATTAGGTATACTTCATCCTCCTTGATGAGGGAAGCCTTGATGGCTAATTTTCCAAGGTTTTATACCTTAGAAGTATCTTTTAATGACCAATAAAAATTATTAAGTGTAGGAGGTGGAGTTGTAACTGCCAGAGTAATTATTACCATTTGAAGTTTACATAGCTAGCCTCATTTAGAGGATGGTGCAGACCTGATAACCTTCTCAGATTCCCAGTTCACAGTAGAATGGGGAGGTGGATGATAATTAAATGGACCTGGCATAGACAGGGGAATGAGTTTGCTTTGCCTGAAAAGGCATTAATGTGAAAGATCTTATTCTTGTCAAATTTATGCTGTGTAATGAACATGTGCTTATTACTTGTCCCTACGTCAGAAATTGAGTTAACACAGTCTTTGTCCAATTTTACCTAAGAACTTAAGTGAAACTCATCTTTCAGGGTATTTGACGTAAATTCTCTTCTATATCTTTCTCTCTTTAGCCCATCTATCTCTTACCATATCCCTCTCCCACTATTTTTTTCTATTTCCTGCTACCTTTGTACCAATTCAGTCTGATATATCAGCATGACCAAAGCCAATATTATCGTGGGAGGTAGGTGGATGTTCTTGGCTTTTTCAGTGATAGGGCTGCTGGAGTTAAGGAGATAGGGAGGTGGGGAGGGTTTGGCCAGGTAGAGTGACATAGCTTGCAGAGGTGGGATGGGCTTGTCCAGACTATGACTTAGAAACTGGAATTGAGGAGGGAGGGAGATGGGGAATGGCACAGCTTGACTCAGTGACAGTGGATGGACAGAGATGAGAGGAGAGGGATAAGGAGGAGGTCAACTATGCTTACATAGAGTGGTTTGTGGGGGGAAATTGTGTGGAAAGAAGTAGGCGGCCCCTATTTATGTCTAGTAGCGCTATGAGCTCTGAGGGGGTGGGGCTTCCCTTCATCTCTAATGCATAATTGTGGAGAAAGGAGGTCACCCCATCAATATGATAATATTGGTGATTATTATAATAAATGTGCTTCTGATCTCATAGCTCCAAACTTCCTAATAATAAAGCTCTTCTGGATGCTTTCAATATGCATACTTTATGGGATACTTATGTGGTCATAAGTACTACATCGGAGTCACACACAGAGTAAATAGGCTATACAGTCTATGAAAGGCACTGAATATGTTCCTAAGAAGTTAAAATAACCCTGTAAAGTAAAGAATAATTTTGTGAATTACCCAAGAAATGAGGGGGTGTTTCATAGTGTATTGTAGTTGATTACAGCAACATTCAAAAAGACAAACAATGTGCAAAATGTACTAAATAAAATTGTATGCTTGCCCATATTACACCATTGTGCAATTGTAATTGCATGAATATTCATTCAACTAATGTGGGGAAATTTCCACTTAAAGTTCTAATAACAATACTGTCAATCTGATTTATTATGGTTATGGTGTAACACACTTTCTCATTGGTTGCCAGAACACATTTGTATACTGAGAAAATCCCAACCTTATCAGCCTCTTTGTCCTGTTTGAGAGCAGCCATTATGATAAACTAGGAATATGATACCCATCTATGGTCCTTCAGCTGGGGTGACTTGGTTGCTCAGCACATTAATTTTACATGGATGCTCTGTGGTCTGAGAGAGAGGAAGAAAGATATTCATTTTTACATGCTCTAGAGATCACTGTGCACCCCAACAATGTATCCATGACACAGATGTGTATCTATACAACATATTAGTTGCATTTACATTAATTGATACTGTGTGAATGATACTTGCTATAGTATTTTTCTGGGCCATGGTAAAATACAAACCTGCTCAAAGTACAAAAAGGTCAGTATCACCCACTTGAACAATTATAAAATCTTCATAAGTTATAAAATCTTTGTCAGTATCAAGTACATTTTGTAAATAGAATTACATTTTCCAGGCTGAATTGTAATTTCTTTAACAAAAAAGAGCCCCAAAAAATAGATACACTGGATTGCAGTAATCATGAGCAGTATCAATAAAACATATTTATAAGAAATACAACATATCAAGTAATGCAATAAATATCTTATTTTAATTAAAATGACATACAGTACTGTTCAATATCATATTAAAAATTATAAAACAACAACATAATTATCATAATACCTTGCAATCAGTGGTAAATTTTACCTAGGGCAGGGGTCTTCAACCTTGGCCCTCCAGCTGCTGTGGAACTACACATCCCAGCATGCACTGCCATAATTTTAGCATGCTGTTATATCAAAAAGGTGGCAGTGCATGCTGGGATGTGTAGTTCCACAGCAGCTGGAGGGCCAAGGTTGAAGAACCCTGACCTAGGGGCTGCAGGACTGCAGCGCCCCCCCAGTAAAATCCACCACCTCAGTGAGCCAGTTGCAGTCTGTGACTGCACTGGCTACACTGTGACTAACAGTGACTCCTCTTTGGAAGCGCTGTCCCTAGAAGCCAGTGTCATGAACAGTGCCACTGCCGCCTGTGCACATATGATGGTCCTGGCACCTGCCTCATCCATTGCTGTGTCTCCTCCAGTCCTACTCTCTCAGGTTGGAGCACAAGCAATGGCAGCCCCCCATATCTAAGAGAGTAGGAACCACAGCTGCATACAGTACAATACTTTACTAATACATTTATAAAATTACAATATAATTCTAATCACCATCCAATATGATTTTTTTTACCTAAGGATCACTGCCCAAAATGACGCTGATGTAGCTATAAACTTAGTTCAGGACCGATGAATTAAATTAGAAAATTTAAGTAAAACAAGGATAGCAGAGAAATGTGTCCCAGCTGAAATATCTTATGTAGGAAGAGAAGGAATGTAATCAAAAGCAGAACCAAATGTTTTAGACTGCTTTATTCAAATGGATGGCGGCTGTGGGTGAACTACATGGGATAGTTTATTTATGCTACATATGGCCTCTGCAAAGCACTGGACTTCTCATCAGAATAACATTACAAGAGATCTATTTATGAACGGGGGGAAAACCCTATTGTCAGCAAATTCAGTTGAAAAATTCTTACAAATGTAAGATCAACGTATTTAATAATATTTTTTATTTTACAAAATGGAACTGAAAGTCTAGATGACTAGCTGGGTAAGGCTTGTGCATAGCCACTCAGACTAGCCCAGTGAAGTGGCAAGTTTACTGTTATATCTTTGGGCCAGTAATTCTGAAGCCATGCCTCTCAACATTTGCAATGGCAAATCAGCACAAGATAAGCTCCATTGCTGCTCTGCCCATACTCCATCCCTATCCACCCAAGCCCCACCCAAATATGCCCATAAACTCCTTTTTAATGAACATTTGCCCTTTCACTTCCAGCAGTTGGGACCATTGGTACATATGGGTGAGGCAGTTGAGTATTGATCTACTGCCTTGACAAGATTGTCATGATAAATGATAGCAACTGGTGATATTAGCACAATAAGTGGTGTTATAAAATCAGCCTTATTACCAGATATGAATAAACAGACCCCCTAAGTTACTGCAATTTTGCTTAAGTGTTACCTGCAGCTTTAAAAACATAAAGTGTTTTTGGATCTATAAATATATGTGCATCTGTAAGAAAATTTTAGTTATAATAGTAAGAACCTTCGTAATAAGTTTACCATCTCACAAGACCTGCAAGGTTTTAATTAACTTATAGATGATAGTGATCCCTATTATGAGCAGCTTCATTCTGTATCTGCTTTCAAAATCTATTTTCCTATCTTACTTGTTTCTCTAGCAAAATCAATACACTTCTCACCTTTGTCAGCATTTCTTACCTCCGCTAAGTATCTCTCTTTCCTGTGACATAATCAATATACATATAGCTGAGCAATGAGTTATGAATAGTACAAAAAGAAGAGAAAATTAATTGATTTGTATTAAATATTCAAAGTGAAATTGATGTCTGAAACAAATACAGTTCATAACTGGCCAACGTTTGACCTCAAGGGTTTAAACCATAACATTACTAAGACAACCACTGCAGCCTAATTAAATTTAAGATCAACCAGTGTGCATTTCTGAGTCGTAGAACTTGGCCTATATACTATTCTTAATCACTGGATTTAGGTTAGCTTCTGCCCAGCTGAAGAACCATTACACTGATTGCACATCTTGCAGTTTATCATTTAATCCATATTTTGTCCTTGTTAATTCAGCAAACTTAAACTATTTGTGTTTATATGATAAAGTTTTAAAGTTAGTCAGCAGTTGTTCACTTTTTTCTTTTTAAAGGTGAAATATGGTTAAAATTAATAACAGCATATCATGCCATTTTGACTCTTATCTGCAGTATTTAAAAAAAACAAATGAATAAATAAATGAATAAATGAGCAAATATTTTCTTACCCTAAACAAACAGCACATACAATCTCAATTGTGTATTTTATAATCTATAGTTTTTCAATACACTGTACATGTGCACCCCCTGTATATAGGGAATATGTTACTGGCAGTACTGCACTGTTATATAACACATTTATAGCAATGAGCTAATTAGTGCTATAAAATCTCCGAGAACCAGACCCACCCGAACTTCATGTTCCGAGGCGAGATCCAAGTCCAGCTCGAGTTTTCACGCCTGACTCGGATCTGAAAACGAGGCAAAAAGCGTCATCCTCCTGCTGTTGGATTCTCATGGGTTTTGGATTATATGAAGGTCCCCATGATCGGCACCATTTTCACTCCGGCTGTGGAGAGAGAAGCTAGCAGACGTGTAGTCACTAGTCAGTCACTGTCAGGCACTCAGTGTGTGTGTCCTGTATGGGTCTTGGCCTGAAGGCTGCTGCTATGTTGTCCATAAAGGGGCTTAGGCTGCAGTATATACAGAGGGCTTCCTTCAGTAAGTGCTGCAGCTGCTGTGTCACTTGTCCTGTCAAATAACTGTGGCTGCTGCTGTGTTGTTGTCCTGTCCATCAGGCTAGGGCTGCAGTCCATAAAAAGGTGTTGTATTGTCCATGGGGGGTGCTCTGTCATTTAGGGGTGCTCTTCCCCAGTGTAAAAATACATAAAATGACTTTTTTTTTCGTGTGTGTGATTAGCAACTTAGCTATTATTGTTCGGTGACACTGCCGCAGTTTATAGTCCATGTATTTGAGACTCTGCAGGTAGTCTGTCTGCCTTCGGCAGGGGTACTTTGTTGTCCATAAAGAAGTGGTGCTGTCTGTGTTGTCCATCCAGGGGCTGCTGCCTGATTCAAGGGTGCTTTTGCCCATTATGCAAAAAAAAAGTGCTTTTTTTTGTGTGTGTGTGCGCATTAGCAACTTAGCTGTGCTATTATTGTTCGGTGACACTGCCACAGTTTATCATCCACATATTTGTGACTTTGCAGGTGGTATGTCTGCACTCAGCAGGGGTGCTTTGTTGTCCATAAAAAGGTGTGCTGTCTGTGTAGTTCATCAAGAGACTGCTGTCTTATTCAGGGGTGCTCTTCCCCAATGTCAAAAAAATATTGCTCAGTGACACTGCAGGTCAGACCGCAGTGTAAGTTTGTTGATATGGAGGACAATCAAATGAGAGTAGAGCAGGAACTACATACCAGTCTTGCAGCTGCTGCCAGCAGTCATGATAATGATGCAAGGCCATCAACATCATCTGTGAAGGCCAATGCCCAAGAGCTTAAGTCAAAATCAAACAAGCAATGTTTTACAGGGTTAAAGAAAAAAAAATAAAAGCTAAGTTAGCTGCAGAGAAACAAAACATTGGCAATATGCCATTTACTACACAAAGTGGCAAGGAAAGGTTAAGTCTTTTTCCTTTATTTATGACTGGTGGTTCTGCATCTTATGATGATGTAAGCCGTTTTCCCTGTAGAAGTGTCAAAAAAATTTAAATTGCAAGGCAGATGAACCAACTGTGTGCTCAGAAAAGTCACAGATCCCCGAGGAGATCCAAGTGTGTCCACGGTTGCATTGGGTGAGCCTGACCTTTCTAATACTGTACATGAAGAGGATCCTCCTTCCACCATTTGTGTGCCCTCTGTAAATGTGGGGATGAGTAGCAGAAGTTAACATGCTGACGTACAAATCGAGGATGCTTCTGTGGAATTACACCAGGAGGATGAGGAGGATATTTCTGTAGTTAGCGCTAACAAGGATGTTGTGGATGTTGATGATGAGGAGGTTGATGCCGAGGATGTTGTTTGTGTACAGTAACTCAGGCAACAGTTGTTGCAGAATGATATGAAAAAGCCCATTGTTGTCATGCCGTGGCAAAAGACAAAAAAAATCTACTTTTCATGTGTGGATTTATTTCTACCCAAATCCAGATAACAGTTGTCAAGCCACCTGTAATGTTTTCCAAGCAAGAGTTAGTAGAGGTAAGGACCTTAACCTTCTAGGAACCTCCTCCCTGTTATGTCACTTGCAGAGCATTCATCAAAATCAAAAGTGTTTTTCAAATTCAGAAACTTTCACTAAAAATGTAACAATCATTCCAGTGTCACCTAACTGTTCCCTTCTCTCTGTTAGATCCAAATGCCTGCAATCTCCACCACCAACACCTGCATCATCACTCAATCATGATCGGAAGTAGTCCTGCATCCAATTTCATAAGAGTTACTGACTCCTCGACCTATCCATGATTCCTTAGAAGGATCCTTGAGTGCTATGCCTATTGCTGCTGCTGCTGCTGCTGCTGTGAGTGGATCTCCATCCCAGACCAGGAAGAAGACTACTTTTAGTAGTTTAACAAAACAATTTACTGTCAAACAATCCTTTGCAATGGGGAACAAGTATGACAGCAGTTATCCAGTTGCACAGCGAAGCATCTGACACCATAACAGCAATTCCCAGTCTGCACAAAGACATTAAAAAACCATATTAGTGTGCTCAGAAATTCCATTGGGCCCTCTGTCCACTAAACCACAGATATATGGACAAGCAAACAGGGCAAACTAAAGATTACATGACTGTCACAGCCCACTGCGCAAATGCGTTGTCTACAACAGTGCAAACAGCAGCAGCATCTAACAAATGCCAGCTCATTCAGAGGCAGGCTACTCTGTGTATCACCGGTTTCACTAAGAGGAATAACACTGACAACCTCTTAGAAAAACTCAGGGAAATTATTGCAAAATTGCTTACCCCGCTTGGATTCTCATCGGGATTTGTGATTTCTAACAATGCCACCAATTTTGTGTGAGCATTACATCTGGGTGAATTTGAACACATCCCATGTTTTGCTCCCACAATTAATTTGGTGGTGCAACATTTTCTAAAAAATGACAGGTGTGTGCAGGAGCTTCTCTTGGTGACCCAAAAGATTTTGCGACATTTTCAACATTCAGCAACTGTGTGTTGAAGATTGTAGCACCAGCAAGTACTGTTGAATTTGCCCTGCCATCAGCTGAAGCAAGAGGTAGTAACTAGGTGGAATTCTACCCTCTATATGCTTCAGCGTATGGAGGAGCAGCAAAAGGCCATCCAAGGCTAGACAATGGCCTATGACATAGGGAAAGGAGCGGGAATGCACCTTAGTCAAGTGCAGTGGAGAATAATTTCTGTGTTGTGCAAGGTACTCAAATCCATTGAACTTGGCACATATGAAGATAGTTCAGACACTGCCAGTTTGAGTCCGGTCATTTCCATAATCAGACTTTTTCAAAAGCAGCTGAAAAAACTGAAGGATGAGCTAAAACGGACTGCAGATCAAGCCCTTCATTCGCTTCACCGGGATCGAAGGGTCGTAAATCTCTTGAAATCAGATCACTATATTTTGGCGATCATACTTGATCCTAGGTTTAAGTCATACCTTGTGTCTTTCTTTCCAATGCACATAAATCTGAAAAGATGCAAAGAGCTGTTTGTGAAACAATTGTCAGCTCAAGTGGCACGTGACATGGCAGCATCTCTTCCTTCAGTCTCTGCAGCTGCAAGGAAAAAAATAACTTTTCCTAAGAGACCCACTGCTGGTGATGCAAATCACTCAGCAAAACCTAATGACATCTGGTTGGGTCTGAAAGAACTGCCTACAATTAGTGACATGTCTACTGTGACTTTGTCTGAAATGGTCACCATGCAGAGAATGGTGGATGATTATTTTAGGGATATCATCCAAATAGGTATGTCAGACAGTCCATTTCACTACTGACAGGAAAAAGATGCAATTTTGAGTCCCTTACACAAGTTACTTAAGTTACTTAAGTTGCCCACCCTGAAAGAGCTTTCAGCGCAGCTGGGAACCTTGTCAATGATCAGCATAGGAGGTTACTTCCCCAAAATGTGGAAAAGATGATGTTTATCAAAATGAATTACAAATTCCACAAGGAAGACCTTTACCAGCAATTAAGTAAAAAAATACAGAGGCGCCTGTAATGGTGGATTCCAATGGGGACAAATTAATATTGTGTGAAGAAGAGGATGTACACACTGATGGGGATGATGATGATGATGATGAGAACATCTGATCTTACCTATGTTGTAAAGCCAGTTTGTGTATGGGATCATTGCCACCAATGTCCAATGCGCATAGGCAGCTTGTTTTGTGGGGGTCCAAACAAACCAATCATTTCAGCCACAAGTGTCAGTCCCTGTCGCTGAAGTGATTGGTTTGTTAAACTGTGAATGTCCTGTTTCATATATACAACATAAGTGTAGGTGGAAGGGCCCAAAAACAATTCCATCTTTTCTTTGTATTATGTGCTGTTTGGGGCATTGCTGCCTGACATTTTTAATTTTATGGTTAATGAATGTCCAGAAATTGTAATGGCCACAGACAGCATCTCCTGTATTCCTTTCATTTAAAAAAAAATAATTCTGAACCACCAAGTTGATGGGGTGGCCAAATATGAGCAGCAGCACAGAGCATCTTCTTGCCAGGATGTGTGCAATAAAGTGCAAATACGTTTAATACAAAAATTAGTTGTGTATATTGGTCAAATACATACATATTTACATGGTACATACAGTGCGTAAAGCATGCTGAGGTAAACTGAAGTACGCCACCTGTTGTTGACAAATAACTTCCAGTAGGCCCAGCAAACATCACAGATGCTGGGAGTTCTAGTTTAGCTGGATAACTACAGGCTGCTTTCCTCTGATGTAAACAGTAAGTCTTGGTCCCATTATCCCTATCCTGAGTACAAAGTAAACATCTGTTTACAGTATGTTCTAGCAACACCTCCACAAGCAAGACCACCTCATTTCTAGATGTAAATAAAATATAAAAAAAACCTCCTCCAGATCAAAGATGTCTTTTAGGTACTGAAGAACTTGATCCTAGATTGATCTTCCCTCATATTTTTTTTTAAGAATTAAAACAGTAAAATAAATTAAAATCTAATCAATCCTTCTGTCCTTTCCCGGTCTTTGGTCCATAAACATATTCCAACATATTCCAACTCGCTCGGGCCTCTGACCTAGTTAAGGAAAAAATTCCTGGTTTTTAAAAATCCTAGGGGTTGTATCATTTATTAAACTGCCATCGTGTCTACCACTGCAATGCCACTCTTTGCCATGTTGGAAGCTAAACTGCCACATGTTAGTGTCCCCCACTGCATTTAGCTTAGTCAGCCAGCTAGCTGGATGCAACCTTTTGGCCCTAAACTAGAGGTAAATATCAATATTGTGGGCTGTAAGGTGGTCAAAATTGACTGGAAATATATGTTATTGAGGTTAATAATACTGTAGGAACAAAAACAGGCCAAAATTATGTGATTATTGCTGCTTTTATGATTTTCTTTTTAGAAAAAAAATCACGATTCAAAACCAAAATCAAAACACACAAGGGGTGGTTTTGACAAAACCAAATCCACAAAACTAAAACCAAAACACGGGGGTCAGTGCACATCCCTACTATACATGTGATGTACACTGTGAAATTTACTGTACTGCTTTTAGATCCCATATCAGTGTGTGGTATAAGTGCTGTATCTGCATTTTTGCCTGCACTGATGCAAACACATTTTAAGGAACATACATGTACAGAAATGTAATGAATACAGCATGCACATAGCAGCTGATTAAGAGGTGAATGCAATTTGGCTGCAGATGTGACTGTATTGTATGCATGGAAATAAGTGCAGAGCTCTGCATGATTCACAGCTGGTCCTGTCTACAGTATGTGGCCAATCTAACTCTATCCATTTGTGAAAATAGCTGTCATCACTAACAGTGTGCATTTATACCAGCCCGAAACCTGGTGCAAGAGAGCCATCTGAAATCTTGCAGATCTCTGTATACACTCACCTACAGTACATACCCACAAATTACTCTCAGGATACTTATCCTATGCACAGATGTTGCCCAGCTATATGCCCACTCAGCCATAAGTGGATATATGACTGAGATCTGTATAACTCTGAGTTGCTCATAATTGTTCTAAATTGTATCCCTTACCTATTTCTCAGCCACAGATATGCAACATGTGGCCGCAAAAGAACACTGAGCTTTAGGAGCTGGTAAAGCTTAACAAATCACCCCCTATAACTCCCTCTAGATCTGCTACTGCACCCAGCTGTTGCCCAGTTATAGTAAATGCACTCAGCCACAAGTGGAGATGCAACTGAGATTTAAATTACTATGAATGGTTTGCAGTTACTCAAAGTTGCATATACTTAGCTATAGAACATGCTCAGGACAAAATCGCAAGATCTGTCTGCAAAATAGACTTGCAGGCTACTCTAAACCAGAACCACAATGTACTGTAAAAAAATTGAAAGAGGTTCACAAGATAGAGGCAATGCACTGTTTGATAAGAGGAGAGCACAGAGCATTATGGGATCCACAATCTGTTGGTGTCGCCAATGGATCCTGCATATTGTACATATTGTACATGTAAGGTACAGTAAATGTTTGTGGAGATTATTGTTTGTGCTTTTGAGAGTCTGACTCTCACCAGCAGCCTGTCTTTGAAATAAACATTTTTTTATTCATTCACAAAATACCAATCATAAACAGCAGGTTAGCACAACTCCTTAACATGTTTTCCCTGCTGAGACAATTGTTACCATCACTAAGGGAGTCAGCAAGAGCTCCAGTGCAATTTGGTATGGAATTAGTTGGGCCTAGAAAAAGGAAGCTTACTCCATAACTGAATATATATAACTACGAGTGATGGTACACATAATCACTTGTGACTGAAGTGGCATAACAGGAGGCCTACTCACAAAGGTATTAATCAAATAGGGCTTGTTAATAGAATTGTGAGCTATGCAGAGTTGGCCGGAAGAACCAAGGAAAATATGCATATACTTCCATGCACACGTGTGGGATCAGTTACTGCCAACTTATATTTACTCTGTTTCAAGCCCTTATTGTTTTGTTATAGCCAATCATTACCTAATACTGATTTTTAAGGTATTAAAACTAATTCACTGGTTAACACAATTTTAATAATTTTCTGACCAATAAAGTAAAATAGGTGAAACCTACAGTATTTTGGATTCTGAATTCAAATCTGATTTTAGAATTTTTCATCAGCCCAAGCTTAATGTGCAACGTAGGCAGATACAGTTGTCTCTGGGTCAACACGAGGAGTATTGACTACTTTTTTCTGCCCTGAGTCAGTGTAGTTTGTTTTTGCCACACTTTTGTTATATAATGTTTTCCAGTCATGTTTATGCAGGCTTCTAGTGAGTCATTTATCTTGGCTCTAGCATTTAATAATACTTATCTTCGATTATAATTGATAATAATAAATGTAATCGATTATAATCCATTAAAAAAAGAAAATAGCTGTTTACTACTATTTTGGTTGCAAATGATAGGACCATCAGGATGTCGACTACATCCCCCAGCACTGCTATCTATTTGCAGCATACATTCGCCGGCTGGTGAGCTGTATGGAACCCCGCTACACTCCATTACCAGTGTTCATGTAACAGGGAGTAAGGCTTTATCCACTATAACAACACCACTGGTTAAGTAACTGGGCTGTTCATAGTTTGAGTCATCCACTGGGGTGTGCTAACATAATTGCAATATCAACACCTACACACATTATTTCTAATAAGGTAAGCTGCTAATATCTGTGATATCTTCAGCATTCCCTTTATAATGAATGGTCCTGATACTTTATTTGTACTGTAGAAATTAAGAGATAAAGAATAGACACCTTAAAATGTACAGTTCTAAGTAAACAGTCACTTAGGGGGTGATTCAATTCAATGCAAATTGAATAGCGCCGGGAGTGAGCTATTCAATTCAGTGCGCTGTGTGGTCGGAGAATGCCGGTTATCACCCTTGTTAAGGTGCGTAAATCGGTTAGCGCCGCGCTAAGCAGAAAAACAGCTGCGCGCCTAGCATTTTGGTCAGATTTCTCCTCGCATCCTCAGGGGTGTGCGAGAAAAAATCCTTAGCCCGCCCAAACAGCGCACTGAATTGAATAGCTCCAGGAGCTCGCTTCCGGGGCTATTCAATTCACATTGAATGTAATTGCCCCCTTAGATGTAAATAGGCACCACAAAATAATTTATAACTTTTGCTCAATATCTGCTGGAATATAAAATGTTAGACAAGTATTAAAAATTATCATTGCTCTCAATATCCATATACTTTATCCATGATAGGTGGTAAATATAGTGTATAAAATGAATTACTCATCTGTGGTTGTGAATTATACCTTTATCTAGTGAGTATCTACAAGATGTAACCACGGACTTAATATAGTATAATTCACAGCTCACCGTTCAAACTGTTCTAGGGGAAGGCAGCGTACTAAAAACAGGATAATCCATTGATCCCCCTGTTGATAATGTTGATGTTGATATGTGGCTACACAGGATTTTATTAAATGTGATCTTCTCCTTTTGCATAAAAGGATAGCTCTACACTGGAGGCCTGTACTGTTTCATCATATATTGACAACTAGACTCATATTACTACAGCTGTTCAGGTCCTGGTGCAAATCCATCAGTGAGAGTGATCACACACACCACGACAGCCAGACCCGCAATTTGCACAACAACGCTTAACCTTAGCATGTGTCTTTAATGCTAGGCACAAAACTTAGTCACTCATACCTATTTTGGCAGTTCTTTATCAAGGTGGGCCATCCTGTTCCAGGGCAATGTCACTGCATTCCTAAGGCTCATGCATGCAGTCATGTTTGTTCTGATTAGCTGAGTGCCACCACTTAGTCACTACCTGTCTGCTGTACTTGCATGACTGTTTTTCTGTATTATCTGAAAGAGAGCTCTATTTAAGCTCAATTTGCACATCGTCACAAAAATGTGGAATATTACTCCTCTGTGTGCTCACTTACCAGTATGCATCTCTAGTCTCTGGTCCATTGTCTGTACCTATTATCTTGTCAGCTGGTCCTCTGAAAGCTGCTTCCTCTTAGCTGCCTCTGAGTTTGTCTCATTCACTCTGCAGCATATTGCTATTGCTGATATCCAGCCTGCACTCCTTCAACCTGCTGCTTCTCCTCCGGTTCCTTCCCAGTTCAAGCTCTGGTCCCAGTCCAGTTCAGGCTGCGGTTCCAATCCAGTTCAAGCTTGGGTTCCAATCTGGTTCAAGCTGCTGCACTCCTCTGGTCCCACTCCAGTTCAAGCTCTGATTCCTGTCCGGTTTAGCCTGCATAGCCTCAAAATGTCATTCATTTCAGATCCAGCCAGGTTCAGCCTGCTTCCCACAGTCTGGTTTCAGCTTGAGCAGTAGTCAGAAGTATCCTGACTGTTATAGTGAGTACCAAGTCTTCAGCCTCCTGTTATAGTGACCTAAAAGCAGAGATGTGACCGACCCCTGTGTTTTGGTTTTGGTCTGGTTTTGGATCTGGATTCATCTTCATGTTTTGGTTTTGGTTTTGAAAAACCATAATCACGTGTTTTGATTATGTATTTTTAAAAAACCCAGCTAAAATTACATAACTTTGACCTAATAGCATGCAATCCAAAACCAGAGTTCAGTTTTTAAATCCGAGTCCCGAACCACAGGAAGATCCGATCCGGCACTTGGTTCAACTCGGTACCCCAAATTCCAAATTCAGACTCGGTTCAGCTCCGAAGCCCTAAATTTGGTTGTTATCAGTTCTGAGAACCAGAACCACACATCTCTAACCTAAAGCAAGTCCTCTGAATACAACTCGCCTGCTCATTGTGGGTTCAATGGACTGTTCCTGCATTTTACTTCAGACTGTATTGCTGCTCATTGAGTTCTACTATCTAACTCAGCATTTCATCTCAAAGCCTGTTTCTGGGACTCTCTGCTCTTTGTACCATTGGTGTAAACAATGATGGTAGTTGTTGATCTAAGGATCCTCTTTCTGATTGTTGGGGTTCATGTTGAGTCTCCAGTGGATTGGTCTACTACAGATGCTGAGGACTTGGTACATGATCTATATCCTTCTTTGAGGGTGTTGGCTCCAAGCACCCCACTCTGGTATTCGGGTAGCACTATGTCCAATGGGTTCCAGATGGGATATTGATTTTCTGTATTATGTTCAGTTCTCAAACACTGGTTTCAGCCCCTGGGTCCTACCATGAGTAGAGATCTAATCTAGCCATCTAAATTCCTATTTACCTTTTCAGCCTATTCCTTGGATAATGACATGAATATGACTACTCAAACCATGACAATGTTCTGTACACGTGCCAGCGGCAAGATGTGTCCCTTCTTTTCAGTCCTGTGTATAATCGTGACTGAAATGGAGAGCTTTGCAATGATTTCAGCCACAATTGAATATTGTCATTTGGATAATGTATCTATATATCGGAGTAATCGTCTGACTTTTTTACCTAGCAGCAAAAGAATAAAACTTACCAGAACCCTTAAATAGACTAGTATAAATGCTACTGAAAGGAAACATCTAATTCACTCTGTGTAAACTCACCTTTTATTTTGTTCAAACTTGGAACCATATATAAAACAACAACAACCATTCTAATCAATCAAAAAGAATATCTGTTTTCAAAAACTCATAAATGGATATGTTTGTTTTACAGACATATCTTACAAGGTTTACAAGGTAGTAATTAGCTGCAATGATTATAGTATAATTTCCATCTTCAGTATGTTATTATGCATTGCACTGTCTTCATTTAGTCTTAATTCCTCACCAGCAGCCTGACTGAAATACAGATATTTTATGATAATTTGATAAAAAATGATCACACAAATCCAGTTCTCTGTACGGAGAAACAGCACATGGCCTTGGACATTGTTATGCGGGGTGACTTTTTTTTTAATCAACACAGAAACTCAAAAGGCTTGACCCTCCATCTCACTACATAATCACATAGCCCTAAACATAACACTTAGGCTTCCAGGAAGGCAGGCTGATATGTAGAACTCAAGGTTGTGAATGTTTAGTGGAAGACAATACCTTACTTTTAGGAAAAGCTCTGAAACTGAAATGGAAAAATAGTTATTATCTGTCAAACATAATATTAACAATGCATTTTCACATTATGATCTGCTATTTCTAAATGCTTACAACCATACTCAGGGCCATCCCCAGGTCTATTACCACCCTAGGCCAGAATTTTGGTGGCTCCTGGATGACGTTACATCAGCATTGCACTGCTCGGAGCCACTTTCCCAGCATCTGTGCTGCTTAGTGCAGTGTGACTATACAGACATAGATATATAGCCTGACCACTGCTGCAGAACGGCAGGCCAAGCAATGTATCTAGGTCCATAATGCTGCACTACAAGGTGTCTCAGGCTGCCACTGTGTTCAATTGCTTTGTGTGATGTGCGTCCAAATTTTCTTTTCTCCCCAACAGCTCCACTGCTTGAATGTGCCTTGAGCTGGCCTTGCGCATATATATATTTTAGGAAGTGGCTAATTTGATGTCAAAGACAGCAAAGATGAATAATAAAGCTAATGGGAAGATATTGTACAATACTTTCTTATTCTAGATAATCTCAGTGATTTTTTTTTTGTTGCTCTCACCCCAAATTTGCTTTCACCCATTTTGTCCACTAATACTAGGAAGAGGAGTAACAGTTACAAGCACTGAGCATCACACACCTATACATGTCTATGCTGCTACATAAAGAATATCAGTAAAGAATCATCCAGCAATCAGATTCCAATATTCCCTTATAGCAAAGGTGGATATTTAATTGAAAGAGAAATTATACAAAATGAAATGAATGTAGTTTAAACACTACATGAGGATGTAATAATATGGTGTTTAAGGCTAAGATACCTTATTGTAAGCCACAGTACTTCAAGTGTGCAGACACAGTCTACTGGTTGCTTATGTCCATAGACAAGGAATCTAGTTAACAGATTCTTAGTGTTAGGTGTTCACAGGATAGAAAAAAACAAATTTCCATAGCTGAAACAACCATAGATTCAAATCTACCTTTTTGTCTTCCTTCTGTGCTTATGAAGTAAAGGGGCCTATCCACTAGGCGACGTGAAAGACTGAAAGTCTAGCGTTCAGACCTTCATGTCGCCGAGGTGCGGTGCCCGCTCCGAATGGCATTCACTGAACGTCATTCAGTGCAGGAGCCCGACCTCCTATCTCTGAACATGCAGAACCTGGCGAGTATCGTCAGATTAACGGGCCTGTTCAGTAGATAGTCGGGGATGGCAAGGACCCAGCGTGCACGTGCATCGCTGGTCCCTGCCGGCTATCCATTACACGACTTTGTGAACAGTGTGACCAATATCCCCTGGTTTTGGTCAGATTGTTCACAAAGTCGTGTAATGGATAGGCTCCTTAACAGTGAAGTAACAACATAAACTTATGCCTGACTTGTGCATAAATAATTTTGTGATCTAGATGCCCAAGACAATGATGTGTAGAGCTTTTCCTTATCTCAGGACTATACTTCACTTATATTTCTGGAACTTGAGAAAGTAACCAATCATTTTCTTCAACATCACAGAAATTGGTCGCTGGCAATCTTCAGCTGTGTGATTCAATTATGTTCATATTCTGCCACAGCTACTCAAAGATCTGTGGGGCTGATTCAGCAGTGCATGTATGTGCGCTGCTGATCGCAGATTCCCGATGGTTGGGAATCTGTGCACGCCCTGGATCCAAACTGTGCATGTGCAGTACGGGTCTGCATGCTCTCACGCAGTCTGGCAGCAGACTGGCAGTGACTTAGAGTCTGCTACCCTTTGTGGGCAGGGAGGGGGTGGCGACAGCCTTCGGTTCCCAAAATGGAGGCATGTCACCACCTTTGTGGAGAATGGAAGAGGCCAGGGTCTCCGAAAAATGATCTCTTTTCCAAAACTGCCATGGCCGGCCTGCGTGACCTCATGGTCACTCATCCGTCCGAGGATCAAGCAGATGATCCGATGCTGCTCCATGGACAGATCATTAATGCTGCAGTAACATAATAGCAAGGACATAAATGACAAGCTGCTTGAGTGCAGCTTTGCAATTCCGTCATGTGCTGAATCATGCCCTGTGTCTCCAGGAAGACCAAGTTCTCTACAGCACGTGCTTCTCTTCCTTGATGATGATCAGGAAGCAGGATATGAAGTCTTGGTTGGAATTGATAAAACATGGAGTTCAGACTAATCCCATGGGTGCATGTGTCCTGCATCTACTGCACCCAGAGCCGTAACTAGACTTTTTGGTGCCCTGTGCCAGAAAGAGCATTGGCGCCCCCTTCATTTTTCAAAGGGACATAATGCACCCAACATAGGCCATGGCTTCATGGGGAAGGGCCAGGGAATAGATAGGAGAGGCCAGAATATGCTGGGGATGAAATAAGAGGAAGCTACAAGCAAGAATGATAATAAACAGAAATTTGACAGGCCCAAGCAGCGCACCCTGACCTGTGGTGGCCTGTGCGATGGTACCAGCCGCACTACCCTAGCTACGATCCTGACTGCACCTACAGACATATGACAACTGTGAATTCAGGTATGGATACCCTGAGACTGGCCCATGATGCAGTAAGTTAACCCTTATCTCTATGAGCCAGTATCACTAAGCCAGTTAAGTATTGCTCAGCTACCTCAGCAATATTTTATTGATAGATTGCTGTGATAAGTGGATATTAAAGCAGTATTGCTCAGCTACCTCATCAATATTTAGTAAATAGACCCCTTAGTTTTGTTAATAATGTCGCTTCTGTGCCAGTAAAAGAAGCTATAGTTTTGCAAATAAAATGTGCAATTTATTTTATTTTATGCTGTCACTACATTGCCTCTAAAATTGCCTGTTGGAAATATAATGGATTTACACTAGCACTCAACAATAGTAATAACCTATTTAGGGATTGTTGGTGTTTCTGTCTAGACATTGACTAACCTCACCTGACATTATGATCTACTAATATTTGTCTATATATGTCTGTAGGATAATAATTATGAGTCAACCAGCTAATTCATGTTAAACCTTGCTTTCAAAGGCTTAGGCATTTTCTGATCAGGCTAAAACCTAAGGTTTAACTTTTAGCAAACTTTGAAGCAGTAAATTAACACCTCTTACATCTTCATATTTCTGCGGATGAAGCTGTTGCTTGATTTGTATTTTATAATGATGTAGTTTCATGTTTTTAAGAAGAAAAACATTGTCTGTTCCACAACAAGATTTCGTTTTTCATCTTTAAGTAGTTTTTATTAGCATTGTACTGTATAATTACAATAAAGAGTTAATAATATACCTTAATACTGTAATTTAAGTGACATGTCATTGTTGATAACATTTTTCTTACATATTTCACTAAAGCAATATTTAAAATGACCTTTCTGTTAGGTAAATTACATTTAATAAATAATGTATACCCCTCCCTTGACTATGATGACCCCTTCCATTTAATTTCATAGGGGCAGTAATAAAAAATGCACACACTGTACAGAGGGCCTGATTCATATTTGCACGCAAATTGCAATGTTCATGCAGATTGAGCAATTCTTAGCCATTGTGCATCCATGTAAGCAGCACTGGGCAAGCGCAGCAATTCTACTGCATTTATGCTCGCACAAAGGATTCATTTGCAAAGTGAGTGACAGGTATTCAGCGTTTATGGGAGGTAGCTAGAGAAATGCAGATGTGTCAGGACAATTCGAACACTGTTTTCTGGGCATGCATAAATTAGCGTCTGCACTCTTGCTCGCAGCAGGAGAGCCCTCTGCGTGTCTGGAGACCCGCTGATTATGCAGCAGCCTAAACTTATTCAGAAGCTGCTGCCAGATCTGCATCGATGTTTCCGATGGTAATGCTGTTGCATGCCGTTGGACGGATAGGAGAAGGCAGCAGTGGGCATCCCTATGCACTGTTAAGCTTTGGAGACATTAGCATATTTTTGCAATTGCAATCCGTGAGAGATGGCAGCTGCGATGGCATTTACGTGCGAATCAGAATTAAGCCCAGAGGCTATTCAAGAGTTTAAGTGTCATTGGTGCAGATGTATGAAGCTCTGGAAATGATAAAGTGCAGAGTGATAACCGTCCAGCCACTCAGCTCCCTACTGTCATGTTAAAGGCTGTGTTTGAAAAATGTCAGTTGGGAGCTGATTGGCTGGTTGATTATCACTCTCCACTTTATCACTTCACAGACCTTCATACATCTGCCCCATTGTTCCATGGATGCATCATTATTACATTTTCATGATTTTTCAAGATGTGATTTGGCCAATTATTAAATCTAAGATTAAAGATGGTGGCATAAAGATGAATTATTAAGTTACTACTAATATCGAATATATAATATTATTAATAATATTAACTTATGCACAATGTAATAATATATTTTAGATGTTTTCTGCTGAAAGAAGTATTTTGGGACAATTATTTAGGCACCCTAACTAAATTTGGATAAATAGGGAAAAAATAATCATTAAGTATTCTTTACACATATATTTTAATAAAGTGGCTATATAATTGTAATGTTATTCCATTTATATATTTTTTTTTCTCATAAAATTATTTTATGCATTAGATTATTTGCGCATTATATCAAGTTTGTTTAAAATACTGTCATGTCAAGAAAAGGTTAATATGTGGCCCTTTGAATGGTTTTATGGAAGGTATTATAAATATAATGATGTGATTTAAATATTATGCTTAAAATGACAACAACCTGAAAATGATCACACATACAAAAGTTCAAATAAAGTTCTTTTTATATAAATTATGGACATTGTATTGCATGTAGAGATGTGCGCCTGGCCATTTTTGCTGCTTTTGGTTCTAATTCATCATCCAGTTTTGGTTTTGGTCTGCCTAAATGCCGTGACTAGTTTTGGCTTTGGATTTATTTCCAAAAATTGTCAATAAAGCTAAAATCACAAAATGTTGGCCTTTTTGAACCTCAATAACATTAATTTCCAGTTATTTCCACTCAATTTTGACCACCTCACAGCTCACAATATTGTTCAAGAATATAGGACAAAGGCTGGCTGGCTAAACTAAGCAACAAAGCAGTGGCACAAATACACAGCAATTATTTCTGTTTAAAAATATTTTGTAAATATGTTATATGATAAATCAGCCTTTTTGTTAAGCAGTTCCCCAAAATCTCCCCAACCATAAAAACAGAGTTCCGTACCTGTGGTTAGGATACAGTTCAGGTTACAATATGGGTTGGATATAATGCAGGTTGCATACAGTGCAGGATACAGTGCGGGTCAGATAAAGTGTGGGTCGGATACAGTGTGGGTCAGACACAACGTGGCTTGGATACAGTGCCTATCAGATACAGTGCGGGTCAGGTACAGTGCAGGTTGGATTCAGTGTGGGTCAGATTCAGTGTGGGTTACAGTGCAGGTCAAATACAGTGCAGGTTGGATACACCAATGGTGCACTTACTGTGATAGAGGGTGCCGGCATTGTCCTCAGTGCTGGGTGCCATTGGTGTAGACTGTGTGGGGGTGCTGGTGATGTCGGCTGTGTTGGGGTGACGGTGGTGTCCTCAGTGTGGGTTTGCTGATGGTGCCAGCAGTTGAAGGGTGCCAGTGGTGTTGGCAGTGTGAGGGTGGCAGCAGTGTACCAGTGCAGGGATGCTGGCAGTGTCGGCAGTGTGGGGTTGCTGGCAGTGCCGGGGTGCTGTGGTGTTGACACTGCAGAGGGTGCGGTTGGTGGTGTTTCGGTGCTGTGAGGGCCACCATCTTGCATCTGTTTGCCCGATTGAAGTCTATGGTGAAGTGCTGAATGGCTGAGAGCTATGACAGAGTGCTCTATCAGTCAATCAGCAGTCAGTCCATTGATTTCAATGGGACTTTTGAAAATGGCACCTGAAAATGTGATATTGGACAGCGGGATCTCTAGGTTTTGGCTCATGTAGGGATCTAAGGCAAACAGGAAAATCCGAGCTGTAGCTAGGATCGGGCATGTTCAGATTCCAAAGAATTCAAACCGCTTATCTCAAATTGAATATGATATATATTGTGTCTACAAAGAAAGAAGGTGTTATGACCCATACGGGAAGTTCTTCAGATGAGGACAAAAAGCCAGGGGGTTAGGGTGGCTAGGGAACAACTAGGAGAGTGACAGTGACTAGATCTTCCTACTGCAGCCAAACCCAGGTTTGGCTAGATCTACCCAGAGGCATGGAGTCTAACTCACTTGGTGGTCTTCACCAGTGACCCCTCCAGTTTGGATATGGGTTTCGCTGCACCAAGTGAGCAGGTCGTGGCCCTCTGGACAGGTGGCAGGAAGACCGGTAACTATATTTCTGAGAGTTAATTCACAGGAAACCAGCATGGAGACAGTAAAGGTATACACTAGAGGCCAGCATAACAACTAAATAACTAGGACACAAAGGATCACCTAGTGAGCAGAATACTTGACCATAGGAGATCAGCATATGAACTGAATACTTGAACACAAGAGATCAACGTATGAACTGAATACTTGAACACAGGAGATCAGCGTATGAACTGAATACTTGAACACAAGAGATTAGCATATGAATGAAATACTTGAACACAGGATATCAGCGTATGAACTGAATACTTGAACTTAGGGAAATGTAACACAGGAATGCACTGAGAATTGTAAAGGAACCAGTTGCTGACTTGCACTGAGAACACAGGGAAATGTAACATAGGAATGCACTGAGAATTGTCAAGGTTCCACCTGAGAGCTAACTAGTAATTAGGATGAAAACAGACACCAGTAACACAGGGAGACAGCTGGGGAACTGAACAGCACAATAATAACAACACAAGAGCTGTTATGAAAAGATCTGGAATTCAGTGAGAAATATAAAGTAGTAATTACTGTTCTGTGTGGAAGAGCTTCCCTTTTTTATTGTATATTGGGAGAGATTAGTCAGGTGATATGAAACAACATGGCTACACCCATGCCTGGCACCCCGGGAACCAGGACACATGCATGGAAGCCCTAGCAGACCCCGCGGAGAATACTCAGTCACCACTCACCTCCACTCCCAGCGACTGAACACCTAAGCCCAAGGATGCCGGTGTGGAGGTGAGTAGTGACCAATCCCAGGCCGCATCCTGACATAAGCATATGTCTGTCTGAATTTAAACTACTAGACCAGTGATTCCCAACCTCGGTCCTCAAGACACACTAACAGTCCTGGTTTTAGTGATATACATGCTTAAGCACAGATGGTTAAATCAAAATAACTAAGGTACTAATTAAGTCACCTGTGCTCAACTATGGCTATCCTTAAAACCTGGACTGTTGGTGTGCCTTGAGGACCGTGGTTGGCAACCCCTGTTCTAGACTATGGACGTGATTCATCAAGTATCGCAATTGCAACCGCATACATCAATCGTTCAATGGTGCGCATGCATATGCATCACAGTGTATGTGCATGAGTTAGCAGTGCGATCACTCTGCGATTACCTATGCATATACAGTACAAAGCCATTGCAGTGTGAGTTTGTGGGTGGTGACAAAGGAGTGGTCAGAGAAATGCAGGCGTGCCTGTCCATTTGAACGCCATTTTTTGAACGTGCATAAATTAGCCACTGCATACGCAGCATGTGTACTCACTGCGTGTGTCAAGGTTAGCAATTTCTGAGTAAGGTTAGACCTGTTGTATTGTGCGTGAGGGGCTGATGTTACTCAATGGTACTGATGTATATGCAAAATTGCAAGGTATTAATAAATGCTGCTATGCATGCGGTAAGTGGTGGGATGTATCGCATTGAACATGTGATGCTTGATACATACTGCCCCATGGTTGCAGTAATGAGGTAGCCCAAGGGCAATTTAGGACGGATTCAGCTAGTATAGTTGATGATGTTAATTCTCACATTTTTAGTGCAGGATAGCGCACATTCATTCTACACTAGAAGTCATAAACAGCATTGATAATGATAGCCGTGAAGGACTTCATTAGATATTTATTAGGTTCTTATTAGAGATGAGTACCAAACCCCATGTTTTGACTTTGGTTCTAATTCAATGGCTTGTCTTGGTTTTGGTTATGCCAAAACCACCCTAACGCGTTTTTGATCTGTAATTTACATTTTTTTAAATAAAAACAGCTAACAAAGGACCTGATTCACTAAGCATAGCAATTCTGCTTATACACACTCACCACATTTGCTAATATCAGCGGTGCTATTTAAATGTGTGCATTTATATTGTGAATGCAGACAGACATAAGGACGCCCACTTCCCCTTACTCACATCCGTATACTAGGCCAAAATCGGTAACATCGGACCCATATGTACACTTGCACAAGCCATGACCTTACTCAGAAGTTGCTAACAGCCAGGCACGCTATCAGTACTATGGCTGCATATGGCCACGCAGTGGATAATTTATGCCTGCCCCTGCAATGGCATTGAAATGCACTAGCACGAACACCCCCTGTCACACCCACAAATGGTACTTCCTGTCAATCACTCTGCTCTGGGTCTGTGTAGCCTCTGCAAATGCAATTCCCATCGCAATTACTAGTCATGCACTGACAATGCATATGCATGTGCAGAATGCAACAACCAACTGAATGTGTGCGTTTTAGCAACTGCATTCCTTGCTGAATCAGGCTCATAATTTGGGCCTGTTTTTATATCTACAGTATTATTAACCTTAATAACATTAATTTCCAGTCATTTCCAGTCAATTTTGACTACCTCACAACTGACAATATTGTTTTCACTAATATAGACCAAAGTCTGCAGAAAGCTGACTGTCTAAACATAACAACAGAACAGCGGCACAAATGTACAGCAGTTTAAAAGAATATAGGACATCTATGAAACATTGCCACACAGCAGTGGCAGAAGGATGGCAGTTTAATAAACTATAAAAATGTTTCTCATCTATGCAATAGGACAGTCACCAGTGCCCCAAACAGTGCATACTGCAAGAAAAGAGGTGCAAGATGGAATTGTCCTTCGGCCCTCCCACCCACCCTTATGTTATATGTTAGAAAGGATATGCACAGTTTAACAAACAAGCACTTCAGTGACAGGGACTGTGACTTTTATTACTAAAGTGCTTGGTTTGTTTAGGCCCACACAAAACAAGCCACCAATGGGATTAAGGCAGTTAACAGTGTTGTTGCTAATGATCAGTTTAAGGCAGCTAACAGTGCTATTCATGATCTCTACAGTGGCAAGATGACATCATTCTCATCCTCCTCCTCATCCTCAGTGTTAACATCATCTTCACAGAATATTAACTCACCCCTGCTGGAAAACACTATTATAGAAGTCTCAGTACTTTGTTGTAACTAGCGTTAAAGGTTTTCCTCATGGAATTTGTAGTTCATTTTGATGAACATCATCTTTTTCACATTTTGAGGAAGAAGCCTCCTACACCTATCACTGGCAAAGTTCCTGGCTGTGCTGAAAACTCTTTCCGAGTACACACTGGAGGGTGGGCAGCTTAAGTAAAGCAAAGCGAGTTTGTATAAGTGCTTATAAATTGCATTCTTTTCCTCCCAGTAGTCAAATGAACTGTCATACATGTCTATTTGTACACTGTCACTAAAATAATAATCCTCCTTTCTATGGATGGTGACCATATCAGATTGAGTTACGGTAGAGGTGTCACAAATTTGGGGCAATTCTTTTAGACCTGATCAGATTTCAAAATGTTGTGTTGACTCATCTGCATCACCAGTGGGTCTCTTGGGGTAGATCACTTATTTTGGCTGCAGAAGTTGCCGGAGAAACTAATGGAGGAGATGTCATTGTGTCTTGTGCCACTTGAGCTGACAAGTTGCTCACCAGAAGTTCTTTCCATCTCTTTAGATCTGTGTCAGTTGGAAAGAAAGACATTACATATTACTTAAACCTAGTATCAAGCATGGTCGTCAAAATATATTATCCAATTTCAAGATGTTGACAACTCTTTGATCCTGGTGAAGCAAATAGAGGACTTGATATACAAGTCCAACATACTTAGCAAAATCGCCTCATTTCATCTCCCTATTCAGTTTTCCGAGCTGCTTTTCCAAAATTCTGATTAAGTGAATAATCTGACTCCAGCTGGCAGTGTCTGAACTCATTTCATAGGTGACAACTTTGAATGTTTAAGCACCTTGCACAACTCAGAAATAATTCTTCATTGTGCTGGATTAAGGTACGTTAACCTCCTTTTCTTATGAAATGGTTTATTGTGTGGGTTTGGATGGCTTGTTGCTGTTCCTCCATTTGCTGAAGCATATAATGGGTGGAATTCCACCTTGTTACCACACATTGCTTCAGTTGGTGGCGTGACAATTTGAGGGTTATCTTGCAGCCACTGCAATCAACTACATGCAGCTGCTAAACATTTTCAGGCCACAGACAGCATCTCTTGCACACACATGTAATTTTTTAAAACATTCTGCACCACCAAGTTAATTGTGTGAGCAAAAATATGGGACATGTTCAAACTCACCCAGCTGTAGAGCTCTCATGTTGCTTGTGGTGTTATCAGAAATAACAATCCCAACAAAGCGGGGTTAGCTATTTTGCTATGACATTCCTTTATTTGTCTAACAGGTTGATACTGGTATGCCTCTTAGTGAAGCTGGTGATACAGAGAGTAGTCTGCCTGTGAATGAGCTGTCATTGTTTGTTAGATGCTGTTCCTGTGACTGCTGCAGAAGGCAATACATCCCCCTGTTGGTTGTCAAAGTCATGTAATCTTTAGTTTGACCAGTACAGCTTGTCCATGTATCTGTGGCTAAGTAGATATTGAGTACAATAGCATTTTGTTGGCCAATAATTAGGGGTTTTTAACGTCCTGATACAGGTGAGGGACTGCTTTTCTGGTAAAATGGAATAGAGATGGAATTTGGTAGTGGGGACACATGAACTCAATTAACTGTCTAAACCCAGATGCATTTATTGGTGGATATTGGATGCAGATCTCAGACTTGCATAGCCTTCATGGCTTCAGTGATCTGATGTGTAACTCGGTGACAGTTGTCATATGTGTTTCCTCTTGCAAAGGATTGTTTAACAGTCAAATGTTTTTTTAAACTGTTACTAGTAGTCTTCTTGGTCCCCTTCTGGGATGGAGGTCCAACCCCAGAAGCAGGCTGAGCTTTCAAGGATTTATCAGAGGAATCCTGGATAGGGGAAGAGTCAGTTAGCCTTAACAAATTGGATGCAGGACTACCTCGGATTATTAATGTGGATATTGATGATAAAGGTTTTGGTGGTGGAGATTGCAGGTGCTTGGATCTAGCTGAGAAAATGGAGCTAGGGGACTCTGGACTGCTTGTTGTTATTACTTTAGCAGAATTTTCAGATTTTGCCAAAAACTTTTCGTGAACATGCTGCAAATGATGTAACAGAGAGAAGGTCCCTAGACTGTAAGAGTCCCTACCACCACTTTCTTTGACTTTACAAATGCTACAGATTGCTTGACAATTGTTGTCAGGATTGGGCAAAAATAATTCCACACATAAGAAATGTATTTTTTGGTCTTATGCCCAGACTTGACAAAGGCCTTTTTCTTATCATGGGCAAGAACTGCTTTCACCGGTGCTGACTTACACAAACAGCATCCTCTTCATCAACATCCTCATTAGCGCCGGCTTCAGCTACACAAATATCCCCCTCATCCTGTTACACTTCCTCAGTAGCATCTCCAATATCTATGTCATCATATTTTCTTGTGCTGCTCATCCCCACATTTAATGATGGTGCAGAAGTGGTGCAAGGAGGTTTCTCTATGAGTACAGTATCAGAAATGTCAGGCTTACTTATAGAACTCGTAAACACTCCTAGACTCTCTTCAGGGATCTTTGAAATTTCTGAACTCAAATGACGGGATGTACTAAAGGAAAAATGTGATAAAAACCCTGTTTTCAGGGTTTTTACCGCATTTCCATATGTACTAAGCCTCAGCCATCCTATTATCGGTGCAGAGGTTAATGCCAAAAAAACCTGGTGTTAACCTATAGAAGCCTATGGACTTCTTATCGCATCCTAGACCCAATGCTTTGCTAATGCCTCACTGTCCCACAGTAGCCCAGCACTGGCCCTCACTCACCTGAGTCTTCTGGTTGCTGGCCTGTGCTACTCCTGGGTCCTCTGCCTCCTCCTCCTAAATTTCTGGGTGCAGGGAGGAGAAGGAGAAGCCCAGGACTTCCTGCACAGGTCCCCAGCAGGAAGCTCCCAGGGCTCGGAGGGGGCAGGGTCCCATGGAAACCCCCACCCAGCGTTGGATGCCTCACAACAGGCTGTTATAATCACAAGAGCTGTCCTTTGCAATACTAATCGCATATGTTAGTACATATGCGATTAGTAAGGTTGTGGTGACTCGCGGAATGTTCACCACAACTTACTACAACCCACCCCAATGTTTTTTCTTTTGCCTTAGTTTTTTTTAGCACAGATTTTCCTGTAATATCACCTCTTCTAGGCTCTGAGTGAGAAGGAGTTGCACCATCATGTGAGGTTACAGAAGAAGATGCCTGACTGACAGCAGTTGCAAAACCACTTCTCACAAATAAAGGCAAAGGCCTGAGCATTTCCTTGCCACTGCATGTGGTGTATGGCATGTTGGAAATTTTATATATTTCTGTAGTAAACTTTCCCTTTATTAGAGGTGATGTTTTTTTCTTCAGAAATGTAAAATATTGTTTTGGTTTCAGATGCCCTGATTTAAGCCTTCCATGCCCTTGAGCACTGGCTTTAGTAGATGTTGCAGTCATATCATCATGACTGGTGGCAGCAGCTGCAGTGTTAGTATTTGGTTGCTGCTCCTGCTTTTCTATCGATTAATTGTCATTACTCACTGTACAGATATTAAAGCAGTTCTGGAACTAATGACCATTAGTGTTGTTAAACACAGTATCACTGCCTGCCTGAAGTTGTATGAACAACACATTCAGGTTTAAACAAAAAAGAGTTTAATTATTTTTTAAAAAACATTTTTTTCTATTTTTTCAACTTTTTAACAAGTGACCCCAAGAACAGAAGATAACTGTACCTAAATAACTTCAGACTCAGGGCCTGATTCAGACCTATTCGGGGCAAGCTGTCACTTAACATCGACAGCTCGCCCCTTTTGGTGCAAGACCCAGAGTGACAGAATGCCAGTTGCTAGCCGGGTCTGATGCATGCGCACGCTCTGTGGGCCACAATCGACCCAGTTGTGAGCGCTCAGCAATTGCGACCGGGTCTGAATCAGGTCCTCTGTTCAAGCAGGGGCAGTGGGAACTGAGACCCTGATTCAGAGCTGGACACTCTGACAGAGTGTTCACTCTGAATCAGGGCCATCCTTCTTAATTTTAGAGCGGCCATCTGGCCGCTCGCATAGCTGTGGGTGACCACCCACAGCTATGGCGAGCGGCCAAAAAGATGGTTGCGATGGTCAAGACCATCATGACCATCGGGCTTGTGACCAGACCCTTGTTGTAGGGTCTTGTCTGCTCTATCAGAGCCGAAAGCAAGTGATGTCAGTGGGGCCGGCCCCAGACGGTAGGCGTTCCCATGGGAATGCCTCTGTCTGGCCAGCCACAACCCCAGCATGCCCACGAAAGGGGGCGTGCTGTCACTCACCATCAACAGCCCCTCCCCTTTGTAGCTCGCGAGCGGGTCTGAATCAGACCCAGAATTCTAATACAGAATTCCTGTGGAAGGAGGGGGGGGGTGTGGTGCTTATGGGGCTAGACCTAAAAAGCTTTTGAAGGTACCAAGTTGAAATTTGGAGTGGCCAGTTCAAAATGTTGCTTGCTGCTGCATGCCAAATTTCATAGCAAAAAAAAATAAAATGGAGAATTTGGGATTAATCTAAAGTTCCAACTGTCTTTTGCCCACTCTCAATTAGGACCACTTTTCTGCTGTAGTATATGGGGGATTTTGGGGAAGGCATAGATTATACACCACTTTCAGACTGGAAAAAGCTGAAATTACAGTTTTTACCCGACATTTGCGTACCGGGTTGATTTGTCAGTGCCTGCCTGTTCCCCCCTTCAGACAGGAGAGCAAATTACCGGGTCAAACATTACAAACTGGTAATTTGCTGATTAACATTGGTATTTCTTCTGTCTGAAAGTGTCAACCCGGGTCGAAATTCCTGGGTCTCAGATCCTGGTAAATTCCTGAGTCGAAGTCGGGAATTTTGAGCCGGGTTGACTCTTTCGGACAGAAAAAGGACCCATGTTGATCAGCAAATTACCGGGTTTAAATGTTTGACCCAGTAATTGGTTTTTCTGTCTGAAAGGGGCATCAGGGTACAGGACGGATTTAGACTTGGGGTTTGTTTTATTAGGTGTCTCTTGTTCCAGGGTAGATGCTTTTGGGGTTCAGATAATTGAAAGTTACAGTTTTTAAACTAGTACCTCACAAATGCCCCATTATAAAGATAGGAAGCTTCAACTTGTTGCACAGCCTCAGTAGGTGCCTCCAGCAGGGGAGTGTACGTGGCTTCACTTGGGGGCACACATGCAGTCTATGCAACTAAGGTCTGATCAGTTTTGTGGCACACACATCCCACTCAGTGCCCACAAACTTCCCATTCGTTCACCACAATATCTTTCTCACTCCATATATCCATCACAGAATTGTGTGCTCATTGGAATATACACATGCAGTCTATGCAACTGAAGTCTGAGCAGTTATGTGGCATACGCATCCCACTCAGTGCCCACAATCTTCCCATTCATTCACCACAACATCCTTCCACTCCATACATCCATCTTATTCAGAATACACATTCAGTTTCCTAATTTCTAAAACTATCATATTCTGTCTATGTATGAACACTATCTGCACCTCCATTGTGCTCTATTAATGTTCTGCAAAACTGGTAGGATTGATAATTGTTAAACGTATAAAGGAACTCCTGAGATTGGATGAGGAACTTCATAAATTAGAGACAATTCTAACAAAATGTGAAAATAGTGAGGAGTTTATGGGGTGATTTTTTACAGAAGAACATTATTACATAACCAGGACTTTATTTCCGTTACAGAAGAAGTTATATTAATTTCTCTAAAAGAACAAATTTCCGTCGGAATTCAGCACAAGGATTGTGATTGAATGTTCAATCGTCTCCAAGTATATCCATTAAAGACTCAGCACCCTCTACATAGTTTATTATACATACATACCTGTACATGTACATACACATATATGTACATCTTATACATATATAAATGTCAATATATACCCACACACACCGGGTGAAACACTAGGCTGACTCCCTGTTCACTTTCACCAGAATTGATCATGGGACACTGACTGGGTGCAGATTGGAGCTGCAGCTGTCTAGAGATGCTGATTGGGACATGGGGGGCAGGCTGGTCTTGGTGGGGAACTGTCAGTGCCACAGGGCTACTGGGGAAATAGGTAGCCATGGCTCTAGTGCATTACTGGGCAGGGAACTATCTGTGGCCACAGAGATTGGGTCACTGAGGGCAGAGCCACATCTCGGGCTGGGCAGGGGACCGGCAGTGCAACCCAATAACTATTTTTCTCATTCACATCAGTCCTTGCCCCAGAAGAATCATTGAGTGCTATGCCTGCTGCTGGGAGTGGATTTTCATCCCAGAAGGGGACCAGGAAGACTACTAATAGTGCTTTTAAAAACAATTGACTGTTAAACAATCCTTTGCAAAGATTCCACTTCACTAGAAAAGCATTTCCCAACCTGTACAGGGACATTAAATAAAACTTAATTAGTGGCCTCCAAAATGCCATTCTACCCACAGTCCATTTAACCACAGATATGTGGACAAGCCAAACAGAGCAAATGCAAGATTTAAGGTGTAAGTCTTACGTTGTGTCTTTCTTGAGAATCCTTGAATGCATGCCTGCTGCTGCTGGGAGAGGATTTTCATTCCAGAAGGGATGAAGATGTTGTGTCTTTCTTCCCAATGGACACAGATCTGAAGAGATGCAAAGAGCTGTTGGTAAGCAAATTGTCAGCTCAAGTGGCACATGATGCAGCGGTAGCTTCTTCTTCAGTTTCTCCAGAAATGCATCTGCCAAGAAAAAATAATCTTTCCCCCAAAAAACCACTGGTGATGCAGATGAGTCAACGCACCCAAGTTTTTTGTCTTGTGCCCAGTCTTGACAATGGGCTTTTCCTTTTCATAGGCAACAACTATTTCATCCACTTGTGCCTAATTTACACAAACAACATCCTCATCAACAAAATCTTCATCATCAACATCCTCATTAGCATCAGCTACACAAATATCCTGCTCATTCTGGTGCACTTCCACAGAAGCATCCTTGATTTTTATGTCAGCATGTTCACTTGTGCTTACATCATCATAAGAGACAAAATCAACAGTCATAACACACTGCACTACCACATAGTGTCACAAGATTAATTATTTATGAATAAGAATAGCACACTGCGCTACCACTTAGTCTCACAAGATTAATTATTTAAGAATAACACACTGCACTATAACTAATAGTGTCACAATATGTGGATGATAAACTACTGTCTGGCCGGTAGTGTCACCAAACAATAATAGCTCAGCTAAGTTGCTAACACACACACAAAAATATCTTTTTTTTTTATTGTGGATTGATATTGATATTATTAATTTAAATTCATTTTTATTTTTTTCACACTGGGGAAGAGCACCCCAGAATGAAGCAGCAGCCCCTTGGTGAACAACACAGACAGCACCCCTTTTTGATGGACAACAACACACCCCTGTCGAGTGCGGACAAACCACCTGCAGGGTCACAAATACATGGACGATAAACTGCAGCAGTGCCACTGTAGAATAATAGCGCAGCTAAGTTGCTAATGCACAAAAAATGCACTTTTATTTTTTTTACACTAGGGAAGAGCACCCCTGAATGAGGCAGCAGCACCTTGATGAACAACACAGACAGCACCCCTTCTTTATGGACAACAAATAGCACCCCTGCCGAGTGCAAACAGACCACGCGCAGTGCAGAGACAGAAATGCGTGGACGATAAACTGTGGTCTGGCCTGCACTGTCACCAAACAATAATAGCACAGCTAAGTTATTAACGCACACAAAAAAAAACACTTTTTATACTGGGGAAGAGCACCTCTGTTTGACAGAGCACCCCCACTGGGCAGCACAACACCCCTTATGGACTGCAGCCCTAGCCCATAGATGGACAGGACAGCAACAGCAGCCCTTATTTATAATATAATAACACTGCAGCAGCCCCTTGATTGACAGGTCAAGTTACACAGCAGCTGCAGCACCCACGGAAGCCCCCCTTTATATGCTGCAGCCCCATGGACAACATAGCAGCAGCCTTCAGCCCCAGACCCCGACAGGACAAGTTGGTCAACACACAGACACAGACAGTAACATGTCTGTTTAGTTCACCATCCACACCTGGAGTGAAAATGGTGCCGATCACCGGGACCTTTATAGAATCCAAAACCCGTGAGAGTCCAATAGTGGGAGGATGACTACAAATTAAATAAGGGAAGAAGAGATCCACCTGTGCTAAAATGACTTGCAGCTGGTAAACTATGCAATGTGAGCACACCAAAAGGTAACCATAGAAATACAATAAAAAAACAGACATATAGTAAACCAGCGCTGTCAGAAAACCGATCCTGCTTGATCACACAGGGATGTCTGTCATGATGATCTATGCTTCTAAGGGCAGCTTCTTTGTAACAGCAGGATGTCATAAACTTATATAATGATACTCTCACACATTCACATCAAGATATCTTTTTCAGTTGGTAATAAAGTAAAAGCTTCACTAAAAAGAAGGAGTGATACTTACAATTGAATTCTCACTCTCATTCCCAGAAAGGTATCTTTATACTCCCTGGCTGGATGTAGAATACCACTTGTCCAAGTAAAAAAAGTTAATATTTATTCACATGGAGGTAACAACAAACATCTTACCAAAAGGTAAGGAACAAATAGGAACCAGGTGTCTATATCCCAAATGCTGCAGTCAACGGGAGTGGGGGTGAGCATCCGCAAATTCAGATCACCTCTCCATGTAGGTCCTTGTTCAATAAAAGATGCACAGCTTCAATGCGTTTCAAGGGGCCTTCCCCTCTTTATCAAGAAGTGCTGTCATCTGTAAAGTGGTGGGTTTATAAGCCTGGCTTCCTCCAGTCATGTGTTGAAATTCCACCAATCACATGAAGAGCTGGAAACCTAAATGGCCAGTACTATGCATACACTATAACATCCTCAAAAACGCCTTTCAGAACATGTGCGCCATATAAAAAAAGGGTTATGATTCACATAAAGTTTCTTTACATTTCAAGGAGAAACATAATTACAATATTAAAAGTCTCAGTAAATTCTGTGGTGTTAAAATTTGCAAAGGATCCAAAGACACAGCATCGGATCAATTGCATGAGCATAGCATTTAAACCGAAGTTAAAGTGAAGGAGACCACTCTATCCTTAAACCATTCATTAACAAGAACAAATGGACAAAGTATAATCAACAAATGTAAGTTCACAATATCTACACTGCAAGCAACTGCTGTCTGCATCACCTGGACAATCTTCACTGGCCTCTGCTTGCTCACTATAAGAACTTACACTTGTTAATATTTGTACTGACTCGCTCGTTTCACAAACAACCCATAGTTTACTCTGGGCCTGATTCAGAGCCGGAAGCTATTTGCACTCGCTCGTTCTGAAAAAGAGGCCGGCTATTTAAATTGAGCCCTCCCTCTTTGTGGTCTGTTGATGCCTCTATGTCTGAGCGAGTGAACGAAACATGCGCTCGCTATTTTATAAAGACGCCCCCTGGCCGCTCGCATCCTATGTCATCTCCGCTATTTATTAGATTAATCGAGTACATCGAAAGGCGTCTGAACTGCTCGCAGTGCTTGTGGTTGGATTTTCCTACCGCAATCATGCGAACAGTTCAGGCTAAGAAATAACCAAGTGACGTGGTCGATGACCCTGCTTTGTTAATAATGCACACCCTTAAAACTCCCGTTTTGACCATTTGGCACGCCTGCATTCGGATCACCACTCCCCGTTTTCAAGCACCTTCACCTGTTACCACCCACAAACGCCTCATCCTGTCACTCAAATTAGCAGGCACTCGCTATTTTGCGAGCGCTCGATTTCCGACCGCAATGACTGGTTGGCGCATGCGCATTACGACCCATACGCATGCGCAGATGTGCAAACATCGCTCGGAGCGAACGAGCGGCCGCTTACGAGCGGCTCTGAATCAGGCCCTCTATTCAGTGCCAATTTCAGTTTATTTCTTAGAAATAATATCTTCCCACCTCTTTTCTGTCCCTAGCCTGTCATCTGTCTTCTAATTCAGCTTACTTTAATATTCCATATTTCCTCTTTTCCTCTGCTCAGTAATAGTTTGGAAATTGTGTAAACACCTTTTCCTACATTGTACTATTACTTGCTTCTCTGCAAATCTCTTGTACTGTCTCTAACACTTATATTTTATTCCTACATCTAGTTTTCCTCCCCCTATTCAACTCATCCACACCATTATCATATGTACTTCCCTATCCACTCATTGTCTATCTAATCCTCTGTCCTACCCCTTTTTTCCAACTATATAATTTCCCCCTTGTCTCCTCCACCTCCTCCTTCCTTTATCTCCCCTCCTCTGTCTGCCATCCTCCCTCTCCTCTCCCACTACTACACTTTCATTGTCTTCTATCCCTCCTATGTCCTACTACCCCACTGATAATCCCTTCTCCAAATCTTCTCTCCATGTCACACCATCCCCATCATATTGTACTACCTCCCTGCCAACCACCTACAGGTTCGCTTCCCAGCACTGGTCCTCACACAATCTCTCCACTAAATTCATCTCGGCCACATATATTAAACTCACCTTCTCACTATAGCAACCCAAATAATCTAATTCACATCTCTCCCACACACAATGTGCCCCTATCCTGTGCCCTCTGGAATGCCAGATCAGTATGTAACAAACTCGTACCCACCCATGACCTTTTCATCTCTAAAAACTTGCATCTCCTAGCCATTACTGAAACCTGGCTTTCACCCTCTGACACCACTTCCCCTGCTGCTCTCTCCTCTGGGGGCCTCATCTTCTCTCATACCCCTCAGCCTGGGGGTCGCCATGGTGATGGGGTAGGGGTCCTTCTATCCCCCGGTTACTCCTACCAACTCCTACCCTCTGAACCATCTCTTACTTTCTCTGCATTTGAGGTTCATCCTATACACCACTTCCAACCAGTTCACCTTAGAGTAGCTGTCTTTTACCGTCCCCCTGGCCCTCCTTCCAACTTCAATGACAACTTTGCTTCCTCGCTCCCTCACTTTCTCTCCTCTGACCTTCCCTCTGTTTTCCTAGGTGACTTCAATATTCTTATTGATATCCCCACAGAAGCCTCTGCATCCAAACTCCTTACCCTCACGTCTTCATTTGGTCTCTCCCAATGGACCTCCTAACCCTCCCATGTGAGTGGGCACTCACTTGACCTGGTCTTCACTCACCATTGTGATATTTCTGATTACTCCAATTCCCCATTCCCCCTTTCTGACCATCACCTTCTCTCTTTTTACCTATCCCTCTCTCCTTCCCTTCCTCTACCTCCTAAGGCCATCATCACTAAGTGCAACATTGAGGCTATTGACACCATTTCTTTTTCTTCCCAGCTTGACTCACTTCTCTCCCCTATCCTGTCTCTCTCCTGCCCTGAACAAGCCATTTCCCTATACAATACCTCCCTTACTTCTGCTCTGGACTCTGTTGCTGTGGCATTCACTATTCACCCTCGCAGATTTATACCTCAACGCTGGCATTCCAAATGCACCAGATACCTGCAAAAGTGTTCACGAACTGCCGAGCGACAGTGAAGAAGATCATGCTCTAAGGCTGCTTTTCTCCATTTCAAATTTATGCTCTCATCATACAGTACTGCCCTCTCCCTCTCTAAACAGTCATATTTCAAGAACTTTTTTTCCTCTCAGTTCTCAAATCCCCATTGTCTCTTCACCACCTTCAACTCCCTCCTCCACCCACCCCCTCCTCACCTCCCCTCCTTGCTCTCTGCCCTTGACTTTTCTACCTACTTTACATCTAAAATTGACTCCATACGTCTGGACATCTTATCCCACCAGTCCCCCTGCTATCCCCTCCACCTTTCCCAGATCGGCCCTCTCCTTCCATTTTACTGACTCTAACTTTCTTCTCCCCTGTATCTGGAGAGGAATTAATTTCCCTCATCCAGTCCTCCGCCCTTCCACCTTTCCCCTTGACCCTATCCCTTCACGTCTCTTCAGCTACCTCTCTCCATCTGCCTGCTCCCATCTTGCCCACCTCCTTAATCTCTCCCTATCATCAGGCACTGTCCCGTCTGCATTCAAACATGCCCTTGTCTCCCCATACTAAAAAAAACCTACCCTTGATTCTAGCACTCTCTCCAACTACTGTCACATCTCTCTCTTCCCTTTTGCTTCCAAGCTCCTTGAGCATGTTGTTTACAACCACCTTACCACCCTTCTTTCCTCCCACTCCCTCCTTCACCCTTTTCAGTCTGGCTTCCATTCTCTTCACTCCACTGAAACTGCCCTCACAAAAGTCAGCAATGACCTCCTTGCTGCTAAATCCAAGGGCCACTACTCTCTACTCATTCTCCTTGACCTCTCTGCTGCTTTTCACACTGTGGACCACCCTCTCCTTCTGCAAATCCTTCACTCCCTTGGTCTATGTGACACTGCCCTCTCCTGGCTATCCTCCTACCTCTCTGACCGATCCTTCTCTGTCTTGTCTCATGACTCCTCTTCTCCCCCACAGCCTCTTGCAGTAGGTGTTCCCCAAAGGTTCTGTTCTAGGACCTCTCCTTTTCTCACTCTATACATCCTCACTAGGTGAACTCATCAACTCTTTTGACCTCCAATATCATATCTATGGTGATGATACTCAGATCTACCTTTCCTCCCCTGACCTCTCTCCCTCTCTCCTCACTCTTGTCTCCAACTGTCTCTCTGCCATCTCTTTCTGGATGTTCCAGCGATTTCTTAAACTTAATATGTCTAAGACTGAGCTAATTATTTTCCCACCCACATACATAACCACACTTCCCACCATTTCTTTATCAATTGATGGCACAACTATCTCCTATAGCCCCAAAGTGCGCTGTCTTGGAGTTATCCTGGACTTCTCACTCTCCTTCAAACCACATATCCAGAATCTCTCACAGTCCTGTCATTTTCATCTTAAAAATATTTCCAAGATTAGACCCTTTCTCACATAGGATGCCACTAAAACCTTGATACACTCATTGGTCATCTCCTGATTGGACTACTGTAACCTCCTCCTATCTTGCCTCTCCAACTCCCTTCTCTCCAGTCTCCAGTCTGTCCTGAATGCTGCTGCTCAGCTCATCTTCCTCTCAAAACGCTCCGCATCTGCCTCCCCTCTCCTACAAGCTCTCCACTGGCTCCCCTTCCCTTTTAGAACCCAATTTAAGGTTCTCACACTCACTTACAAAGCCCTCAGCCATTCCTCTCCCATTTACCTCTCTGATCTAATCTCCCTTCACTCTCCTGTCTGCCCTTTTCTTTCAACAAATGCACGCTGCCTTTCATGCCAATTGATTACTTCCTCCCACTCCCGACTCCAAGATTTTGCCTGTGCTGCTCCTCATCTTTGGAACTCTCTCCCACTTCCAATCAGATTCTCCACCACTCTTCAATCCTTCAAATGGGCTCTCAAGACCAACTATTTCATCAAAACCTTCCAGCTCTCATTTTAACTTGCTGCTACATACCCTTCCTCCTTGCCCACCCCATCTGTGTCACCCCTGTTTGTCTGTCCCTCCCCTTTAGAATGTAAGCTCCTTTGAGCAGGGTCCTCTACCCTCATGTGCTTCTCCTTACTCTACCTTCATCTACTTCTTACTGTCTACCAGGGCACCTAACACTTGATTGCTTTACATTGTTGCTTATCTGGGTGTTATGGTCGTGAATGTAGCAATACATATTATCCATGTCCTGTATTGTATTGTATTGTATTGTATTGTATTGTACTGTACTGTACTGTAAGTGAATGTAAATAAACCTATTTGTTTATGTACTTTATAAGGCGCTTCGGAACACTTGTGGTGCCATATAAATAAATTATAATAATAATAATAATGACAGGTTACACAGGATGTCTGTCAATATCACGCTGTGGGTGCAAGTGAAGCAGCATCCAGAGATGCAGCCACTGGCTTCTACACACTGTGAAAATGGGACCGACCCCCCATTTTCTGGATAGTCGCTTGTCGCTGCCCTCAAAAGCCAGCAGCATGGCAATCACGCTGCAACTTTTGAAGCACCATGAACAACATCACAGGATCAGATCTGCACATGCTCTGCATGCTCCTGCTAAGCTAATTAAATATCAGAGATTTACTTCAATATTGAATTGATGTAAATCTCTGAATCAGGTCCTTAATCCAGCACAACAGTGATACTACCCACTTGAATAACAGTTAATGGCTGCATACACCACCCTGCAAAATAGCAGCCCATGACTGTCAGAACAGACTTATGAATTGCAGGTTAGGAGAGACAATAATGTTTAGAGTCCAGAACTGTTGTGGCACAAAAACGCACCATACAGAAATGTAAGTGATATAATTCTGAAAGAGGAGGTGTTTCTTCACAGGAACCATCAGTTGTGATCACACAACCTGCTGGAATGAATACATTTGATGCTCTTGAGTTTGAGTAAGCTCCCTTACCAATGAATGTTGCAGCACCATAAGCTGAAGTGAATGAAGAACAAATTATATTTGTTTGGTTTACAGATGGATCATCACAGGTAGCAAAAAAAGGCAGAATCTTGACAGCTGAGTCATAGCCAATTACTGAGACAATCTTATATGAAACAGGTGATGGATGATCCAGTTAATATTCAGAGCTATGTGCTGTTGGCTATGGATTTTTTGAAGTGACAACAAGACCCCTATACACAGTCAGCCATGCAGTCTTTAAGGGATTTACAGCTTGAATTTCCACCTAGAAACAATACAATTGTCAGGTGAAAGGCAATCCCATTGTGGGAACATATATTTAACTGATTCTGAGTTAGACACAGATGCAGCTGCTTCTTATGCTAATGCCATAGCTGATTTTCACAAAACTGAGAAGCCCACTTGCAGTGTCTTGTGAAAGTGTATTTCCATCTCTGTGTGTTTAAGATGCCACCATTGGTAGCAGCACCGCCAACATTTGCAACCAGCCCTATGGCAGGTGTAGTTGACCTCCTGTGAGAGTGGTTCAGCATCCTTGGATGCAGCTGCTTTCAGTGACACGCCCACGACATGTCCTTGTTGTCATAGCCACCCCCCTTGTTACCATCCGAGACCACCAATTAAAATTCACAGACCCTGCGTCCAATGCTATACTTGTTTCTGAGCACTAACAATCGGGATGTGTGAGGTATGCAGGCCACAGATTTTAAATATCGACCAACTGCATATGGCATCAACACTGCATTTGACTGAGAATCAGGCCCATTGTGTGACCCTGGTATTCAGAATGGGGCTGTCACCATATGATCAATATAAACTGATTATTTTGGGACATTAGGCACATTCTTAATTGGGGCTCCAAGGTGCAGAAAGTACCTTACTTATAACTGGGCTCAGCAAAAATCAATACCTCTCAGCCAGCTGATGGCAAGAGATATTCAGCACAAATGTGAGACCTGTCAGCATCTAAACAGCAGGAAAAAAATGACTGGAGATCTTGGATCGATACATTGAGGAATAGCTGGAGGCCGAATATTGCAAATGGATTTTATTGGCCCTTTACCCACATGGAGTGGGAAAGTGCAATATTGCTAATACTAGTTGTACCACATTGGCTATTACCTGCAAGTAACAGGCCTGATTGAGAGGTTGAATGTTTTATTAAAAGAGCAGTTTAGGGATGGGACAGAGTATGGTAATAGGCTTTGAGATTGGTGAATGGGAGAGTGATAGGAGATGTAAATCAATTTCTATGTCTTTTGCAGCCTCCTGTCCCACAGGCCATCTCATAGTATCACCTTGAGAACCAAACATCAAATACATATAGACAAGTACACTATTCCCATATATGTCAGGGAAGACTTGGCTGTGTGGAAAAAATATGTATATAAAGAGGATGCTGATATTGTTGAGGAATACATACCTGTAGCACACAGATGGATTCTGGATGCAAAACACAGTGATTAACTGCATTTCATACCTGAAAAGAACACAGGGAATTTTGTTCATGAGATGATCTAGTGAGGAAAGATGAAATAGAAGAATACTGTGTAAGGATGTTTTTCCACAAATACAATGTGCTAGAGAAGATAATTCTTCTGTGAAACATCACTGCAGTTCCTGAGCAATTGTATATCCTAACTCAACAAGAATATTAAGTACCATGGGTCTAAGATGTGGATTTGCTGACTGGCAAATAAACTGAAACAATGAAGGGGAAAGTTATATCTGTAAAGCCAGAGCAGAATCATTATGTTCTGATGTTTTCCTTCCCTCTTCCAGGTTGTACCATCGAGAAGGATGATGTCCCTTGTGTGAATCTCGGGTCTGATGATGCCTGTTCTCTTATGTTGTGCCACATTACCCCAGGGACTAGATGAACCATAAAATAATGCTGTCATTCTGATGCATTATCAAGCTTCTCAATGACTACAGGTTGAAGACTGCTGGATTTGTACACATGCCCTATTGTCTGTTAGATCAATGAATTGGGAAGCTTTAAGCTTTACTGAATTCTTGTCTTTGAAGAAACTAGATGGGTAAGGTATGAATTACTCATTTATTGGCAAAGAAAACCTTTAAATCATAACTACTCTCAGTACTGCACCATAGTTATGTATTTTATCTCTCCCAGTAATGATCGGGAAGATTTTGACTTTAAATGGAACTCTGGGCCTGATTCAGGGATTCAGACCCGCTCGCAAGCACACAGCGCTCGCAAGCAGGTCGATGGTCGCCCACTGCACATGCGCCACCTCCAGCGTGCGCATGCGCAAGACCCATCCAGCGGCGGCTGCTCTGTCGCTACAGGTCTCACTACAAGATGGGGTGGCTGTCAATGTTGACTGACAACTTGCCCCGTTTTGTAGGCGGGGAGGGGGGCTGGCTGCACAAATGCAGGCATTCACTTAGGAACACCTGGCATTTGTGGGCGGCCCTACTGACATCACTAGTGATGTCAGTAGCGGACTTCCTGCTCTATTAGAGCAGGAAGTCCACTCGGGCTTGCAAGAGCTGAGCCCCTACCACAGGATCTCCTTGCAAGCAGTACAAAAGAGGTTGAGTCAATTATTCATACCAACAAGGATTAAATATGTCCAATCACCAGAGATCTTGTGCTGGATTCATGGATGTTGTAAATACAGGTATGACTGAAGGCCAAAGCACGTCGAAAAATTTCGAAAACCACTATAAAATGTAATGGTATATTTACAAAATAGGCTTTACACCAAATGTGTAACAAGCCAGGGATATGCCAACTATTGTTTATATGGTAGTTTTAAAGATACCTTATATTTTTTTCAAACAACGGTGGGAATAGTGGCGGGAATCTCCCAATCCTCCTTTTCCTGGATCCTGAGGGCAGTGATGGAGGCCCTTTTCAAGCACCTCCATCATTTTATTCAAATGCCTTTGGATATGGGTGCCCTTAGTGTGGCCAAGGCCAATTTTTACCAAATAGCTGGCTTCCCACACATCATAGGGGTTGTGGATGGTACTCACATACCACTTCAGCCTCCAGCATGGCTGGAGGCCATATTTCGCAACCGGAAACACTATCACTCCCTGAATGTAATGGTGGTATGTGATGCCTCCCTCCAGATCCTGTCCCTGAATGAAAAATTACCCGGAAGAGCTCATGATTCATTCATCATCCGGCAATCAGGGATATGGCACAAATTAAACAACCTACAAGCTGGTGATGCGTGGCTTCTGGGTAAGTGGAGACCTTTAGTACATAACAATGTTAAGCTTGATACACAGTGATCCTGATGTTGTCACTTCTTTTTCACAGGAGACAGTGGCTACCCTTGCACGCCCTGGCTGCTCACTCATTATTTGGCTCCCACACGAGGGCCACAAAGTAATTTTAATGCCGCACTTACAGCCACCAGGCAAGTGGTGGAGCACTGTATCAGCCTTTTAAAAGGCCGATTCAGATGCCTCCACCGCTCTGGTGGCGAGCTCATGTATTTGCCGGATATGGTTTCGAAAATTGTGGTCCTGTGTGGGATATTTCACAACATTGCCATAAGGAGTGGTGTCCCAATGCAGCCAAAGGATGCCTTACCTGAGGATGGCCCCCCCGAGGTTGGTCGGAGGTCAGTATGTGGGGGGGCCATACGCGATGATGTGGTGGCCAGATATTTTAGGTATTTATTGGCAACACAACAGTGTTTAGACACAATGTGTCATAATCTTTGGGACTCCAACGATGACTACTTCCTGCTACCCTAAAAAATCCTTCATGGGGACACATTGGATATATATTCTGGAACACATATTGCAACGCAACATTTGTGGAATCATGTTGGCATGGTCCTTCGTCAACCAGTTCTTGATTTTTCATTTCTGTTTTCAGATGTTGTTTTATGGGTTGTATTTTTGTTTATCACTGTGTGTATTGTTTGTGAGTGAACACTTTGTTATTTTAGTTATGTTGTGAGTAAATGTTTTGAGAGTGTAATTTCGGTCATTTTATTGCCCATTACAAGCAAGTGTAACCAGGTTCACCCACGTTAAAATTTAATAAGGGGTAATCCTGTAATGACGCAAGTTGAGCTAAATTTAAAGATGTTTTCTGGGTCAAAACCAACACCAAAAGGAATCCTGTACAATCAGTTGGATTTGTAATCTCAGCCTAAGCAGCTTGCCCCCCAAATAGGAACATGTAAAATGTAGTAATATATAAATTGTCAAACACAAAAAAAGGCCAATCAGATTGTTACTGTTAGGTGTTTCTTGTGCCTGTTTTCCTACAAAATACAACACACAATCTTAGTGACAATAATTGCAAATACTTGCTGGAAGAGTCTACTTATGTCATTGTAAACAATCTCAGATTTGGAGACAAGGAATGAGACAGAACGTTAAGATTAAAATTTTATTGTAGACAACTATTTTTTATGAAAAAAAAAAATTTAGGGATGCAGGATGACAGACATATGGTCAAGGACCACCAGCAGCCCGATGACGTAGGCCCGCATCCGTTCTACACATCCGGCTAAGTCCGCCATACGCCTCTGTTCCTCTGTGGGTTAGAAAAGTGTGGGGCTTAATACATAAATAATGAAACCACATTAAAAAACAACCCAAACAAAGCTAACCAAAAATGACAATATTGTGACCAAAAGCAGAATTACCCCAAAAATACCAAGCACCCAAAAATGGACACCCCAAAAATTGCGAGAAAAAACATCAGATTCTGACAGGTGTGATATGTGTATGGGGAAATCAGCAGTAAAAGGTAAAGACAAACAGAAATCTACACCAAATTCTCACAAACCACACAAAAAAGGCACAGACACAGGATTACATACAAACAGTTTAAAAAATTAAAAAAACATACCGTTCAAAATAACGCCCGCTACAGAAGCCACTCCCTCGTCCTCCTCGGAGGTGCCAACATTCCCCAACGAGGTTGGCGGGGTGATTTGGGATTCAGGGGAGGGGGTAGTTATGAGAGGGGTGGTTGGAGGAGAGGGGGAATTGGGATGGAGGGGAAGGAGCCCCGAAACATCATCAACAGGGTCTGTGCAGGCTGGGGAGGGTGGGGAAATATGGGAATTTTGGGGTGTGGATGTTTGGCTTGGGGTTGGGGAGAGGGGCCGAGAGTGCCGTCTTTGACCCCGATGATGCCGTAGTCTTCGCTCTGCCCCTAAAAGATGGGAAACAAATTGTGGTTATTTTCAACCCAGACCTAGTTAAACACTAATTTTTGACAATACAAATATGTAAACATGGCCATGCACATATGAGTACAATGAATAAATAGGACATACATGAAAACATGGCCATGCAGATATGAATACAAAGAATAAAGAGGACATACATGAAAACATGGCCATGCAGATATGAATACAAAGAATAAAGAGGACATACATGAAAACATGGCCATGCACATATGAGTACAAAGATAAACATGAAAACCACAGTCACAAAAACTTACTTTCTGTGATCTGCATGCGAAAGCATGCCAGCATGCGGGGCGTCCGCCGTTGTAGGTCCGACCACCTGCGCTCCAGCTGGCCGATCTGGCGGCATGAGCCGAAGGAACGCAGGCGGCCACGTACCTCTGCATATGCGGAACGCTTTTCTATATTGGTGATGGGGGGAGGCTGGCTGGTGATCCGCCTGTCCATGACCTCGGTTAACACCATCAGCTCGCGCCTGGTGAATGCCGAGGCTCTCATGATGGCAATGGTGTATTTTTTAAAAATCATTTTTAATAAAGACCCGAAAATAAATTTGATTGGCTAATGTATTTGGGTAATTAACAGGACCAATTCTATTGGTTAGTGTATGAGTCATGTGTTTGACAGGGCCCCAAATCTATTGAGAGTTATGATAGGCTTGATGCAGTGACATGCCTAAGCAAATTTAAATAAAGAAATGAACCCAGGAAAATATGCGTGGCTAAAAACAAATAAAACAAATGTTTAATTGGCTCAAACATGTATTTTGGCAAAGAAAAGCGAATGTTTAAGCTGTACGTATTCTGCGGGGAAACACAAACACGGACAAGAGTAAAGTTTATTGCATTGTCCAAAAAAAAAAATAAGAGCAATTAAGATAATTGATTGGCATGATACGATTGAGGGAGGTAGGCAGAATAAAGGAGCAGGTAATCGGAATCTGACAGGCCCACTTCCGGTTTGTACTTGTGCGTGCGTTCCCTTCAAGCCACATTGGGGATGTACGCTCGCTATTTGGCACTCTCGTTAGTTAGAGGAGGGGTCGGTAGAGTTTGGGGAGGATGTTTAGATGAGTTCGAAAATATGAGCGAGTGCTTGAATTAACATATGTGTGTACGTACACCGAACGTACGAATGGCCACTTGCGTCCGGGTCTGAATTAGGGCCATAGTCCCTACTACTTACTATACTGCCAGTAGGGATATAATCATGGCACAAATACTAGAGATGCGCACTGACCCTCATGTTGTGGATTTGGTTTTTTGGTTTTATATCTGTATTAACTTTCATGTTTTGGTTTTGGTTCTGGTTTTGCAAAAACTCCCTCACCTGTTTTGGTTTTGGATCTGTATTTATTTTTTAAAAACTGCTAAAATCATATAATTTGGGCCTTTTTTGTTCCATAGAGTATTAGTAACCTAAATTACATTCATTTCCAGTCAATTTTGACCACCTCACAGCTGACAATAATGTTTTCATCCAGTTTAGGCTAAAGCATGCAGTAAGGTGGATGGCAACAGAAAAGTGGCACAAACACATGGCAGTTTATGGCACATCTTTGACACATTGCCACACATCATTGGCAGAAAAAAAAAGTGGTGCAAGATAGAATTGTCCCTGGGCCCTTCTACCCACCCTTATGCTGGATATTTAAAAGGACATGCACAGTTTAAGAAACCAAGCACTTCAGCGACAGGGACTGCCACTTGTGCCTGAAGTGCTTGGTTTGTTTGGGCTCCCCTACAAAACAAGCTACAAGTAGACTTAAGGCAGCTAAGCTAACAGTGCTGTCAATGATGTCTCCCTTAAGTGGCAAGATGTCATCGCTATCCTCTTCCTCACCCCATCTGATTTTTCATCCTCCTCACACACTATGAATTTATCCCAGCTGGCATCCACCATTATAGAAGTCTGTAATTGCCAGTAAACGTCTTCCTCTTGGTAATTTCCAGTTAATTTTGATGAACAATATCTTTTCCACATTTTCAGGAAGAAGTCTTCTACGTCCATCACTGACTAGGTTACCAGCTGTGCTGACAATTCTTTCTAAATACACACTGGAGCAGCTTAGGTAATTCAAAGCCAGTTTGTACAAGGTATTCAACAATAAGATTACAGCGCTAAGAATGTGAACTGAATAGTAAAGGGTATAATTTAATGAATACTGGAAGTAAAAACATATGCAATATATTCAATCATAAAAATAAAATTAAAATGAAAGCATCATCCAATCCACCATAAATAACTAGTCCATAGGTGCTCAGAGGCATGTAATAGTCCAATATAATTGGTGCTCAAATGCTGTATAGTCCAAGCCAAATAATTACCAAGTCCAATGTCCAATGTGAATGGCTTGGACTATACAGCATTTGAGCACCAATTATATTGGACTATTACATGCCTCTGAGCACCTATGGACTAGTTATTGACGGTGGATTGGATGATGCTTTCAATTTAATTTTATTTTTATGATTGAATATACTGCATATGTTTTTACTTCCAGTATTCATTAAATTATACCCTTTACTATTCAGTTCACATTCTTAGCGCTGTAATCTTGCTATATACTTTTTTCTCCCGAGGTCTGACTAACCTCTATATACAGCTGCTTACCCTTTATGAATAATTCATCCCATATGAGCGCTCCATCAGTATTTACTGTGGTTGTTGTTAGTTTGTACAAGGACCTCCAAATTTCCTTTTTTTTCCTTCCAGTACTCAAAGGGTTTCTGTGACCTGTGACATGACTAATTATATGCTGTCAATTAAATAATCCCCCATCATTCTTTTGTTGATGTCTGTATTAGATGGAGTTATGGTAGATGTATCATTAATTTTGGAAAAATTCCTTTTAGACCCAACCAGATGTCAAAATGATGTGTTGACTCCTCTGCATCACCAGACAACCTGAAGGAGGAGATGTCATCATGTCATGTGCCACTTGAGTAGCCAACTTGCTCACCAAGAGCTCATTGCATCTCTTAAGATCTGGGTTAGTTGGAAAGAAAGACACAATGTATGACTTAAACCTAAAATCAAGCACGGTCGCTACAATGTAGTGTACTGATTTCAAGATATTGATAACCCTTGGATCCTTGCGAAGCGAATAAAGGACATGAACTGCAAGTGTGACATACTTAGCGGAATCACTTAGTTTCATCTCCTCCTTCACTTTCTAAAGTTGCTTTTCCAAAAGTTTAATTAGGGGAATTACCTTACTCAAGCTGGCAATGTCTGAATGCACTTCACAGGTGACTACTTCAAATGGTTTTGGCACCTTGCACAATGTGGAAAGTAGTCTCCACTGTGCTGCCATAAGGTACATTCCCCTTCCTTTCCCAATGTCATGGCTTGTTGTGTAGCTTTGGATGGCTGCTGTTCCTCCATCCGCTGAAGCATTTAAAGGGTGGAATTCCACCTTGTTACCACCTCTTGCTTCTGTTAGTGGCAGGATAAATTGAACTGTTCTTGAAGGTGCTGCAGTTTTCTGCATGCAGCTGCTGAATGCTGAATATGTCCCAAAAATTTTCGTACCACAAACAGCATCTCCTGCACAACCCTATCATTTCTTAAAAAACACTGTACCACCAAGTGATTGTGTAAGCAAAACATGGGATTTGTTGGAATTCACCCAGCTGCAATGCTTTCACAATATTTGTGGCATTATCAGAAATCACAAATCCTGAGGAGTGTCCAAGTGGGGCAAGCCATTTTGCTATGACTGACATCCCTTAGTATTTCTAACAGGTTGTCAGAGGTATGTCTCTTAGTGAAGCCAGTGATAAAGAGAGTAGCCTGCCTCTGAATGAGTTGGCATTGTTTATTAGATGCTGCTGCTGATGGCGATTCACCCACCCAGTGGGCTGTTACAGTCATATAATCTTTACTTTGCCCAGTTCTGCTTGTCTACATATCTTTGGTTTAGTGGACAGTGGGTACAATTTAATTTTGTATGCCAATAATTAGGTTATTTTTAATGTCCTGGTATAACCAAGGTATGGAAACGAGATGGAATTTGGTAGTAGGGACACAGGACCTCAATTAACTGTCTAAAACTTGCTACAGTATTGGCAGATATTGAATGCAGACCTAATTCCAGCATAACTATCAGAGCATCAGCAAGTCATACTTGCATCATTTCACAAAAAACGATTTTACAGTCAATTGTTGTTTGAAACTAATAGTAGTATTGTTGGTCCCCTTCTGGGATGAATATCCACCTCCAACAGCAGCAACAGTAAGCTTAGTGCTTAAGGGTTCTTCTGAAGAATCCTGGATAGGGGAGGAGTCACTTAGCCTTATCCTGGATGCAGAACTACCACTGATCATGTTTAAGAATATTGATGATAAAGATGTTGGTGGTGGAGATTGCAGGTGCTGGGATCTAGCTGAGGGAAGGGAGCTAACTAATGCTAGACTGTCTGTTATTTTTTTAGCACCAGTTTCTGATTTTCCCAAACACTTTCCATGAACTCACTGCAAATTACATAACATGGAGGAGGTTCCTAGACTTTTAAGGTCCCTAACTCTACTTACTGTGGCTTTACAAATGCTACAGATGGCTAGACAAGTAGTGTTAGGATTTGTGTAAACATAATTCCACACATAAGATGTGGATTTTTTGGTCTCATACAGTTTGTTCTACTGCCTTAGTCGTTTTTATTTTTTGACACCTTTTCTAGTGCTGAAAGGCTTACATTGTCATTAGAGGCAAAAGATGCCTCTCTGACAAATGCAGAGCCACCAGTCATAAATACAGGCCAAGGATTGAGCTTTTCCTTGCCTATTCATGTGGTGAATGGCATTTTGGCAATTTTATGTTTTTTTTGCACTAAACTTTCCCTTTACTAGAGGTGTTTTTTACTTTACCAATGTATATTGTTTTTTGGATTTTAGATGCCCTGACTTACACCCTTTATGACCTTGGTCATAGGATTTAGTAGATGATGTTAAAGGCCTAGTATCATCATGACTGGTGACAGCAGCCATCGCACTAGTATGTGGTTCCTGCCCTTCTCTCAACTGATTGTTATCCATGTCAATGAACTTGAAGAAGTAGTACAAACAATAGAACAATATATCTTTTAAAAAACATTTTTTTTGCAAATGACCACTCACACTGCAGGGTATCACAGTGCTTCTATGTATGTGAACAACAACGCAGTGGTGTACAGCACACATGACAATTTGTACAAAAAAAGTACATTATTAGTTTTTTTGCAAATGACACTGCACAGTCACACTGCTTATGTGAACGCAGTGAGTGTACTGCCTGCAGAGTCACAGTACTTGTATGTTATGAATATACAGGGAGGTACGGCCTGTGGAGTCACAGTATGTTATGGATACACAGTGGGGTTCTGCACAAAAAAAAAAAATTTTAACTTTTTTTTAAAACTTTATTTGAAAAGGACAGGTTTACACTAGACACTGGACATTGTCATCACTGAAATTGATGGACACCGGACAGGTGCATCATCAGCATGGGAGTGGATGGACACTGGACATGTGTGTTGTCAGCACTGGAGCAGATGGACACTGGACATTTGCATTGTCAGCACTGGAGTGGATGGACACTGGACAGGTGCATTGTCAGCACTTGAGCGTATGTACACTGGACAGGTCCATTGGCAGCACTGGAGTGGATAGACATTGGACAGGTGCATAGGCAGCACTGGAGTGGATGGACAACAGGCAGGTGCATCAGTAGCACTAGAGCGGAAGGACACTGGGCAGGTTTTTTAACACTGGGGCGGCATTGGCAGCACTGGAGTGGATGGACACTGGACAGGTGCATTGGCAGCAATGGAGCGGATGGACACCAAACAGGTGCATTGGTAGCACTGGAGCCTGACACCACTGGATTGGATTGACACAGCACAGCACTGAGCACTGGAGTGGCTCGACACAGCACAGCACTGAGCACTAGAGTGGATGGACACAGCACAGCACTGAGCAGCCACTGGAGTGGAGCACAGCACAGCAGCACAGGATGGACACAGGAGCAGGAGCAGTCTGGAGTCAATCGACACAGGAGAAGGCAGCACAGCGAGTGGTCACAGCCGAGTGCACATATCATCTTGTAACAGCAGACTGTAACTGACACTGGAATCACTGTGGCAGGGTCACTGTGGCAGGGTCTTATATAGGAATCTAAAACCCCATGTGAATCCTACACTGACTGATGACATTTTGCCTTGACCTCAAGTCTGGAATTGGTGGGGAAATCCGAGCTGCAGGTTCGGATCCCCTTGGATTGAGTACGTTCGGGTAGGCTCATATCTCTGAAACCCGAACCCGCTCATCTCTAACAAATACCTAAACAACTCTTGGCAGAAATGACAGTTAAATCATTGTTTGATGTGCCATGGTTAACAGGTGCTGTTCAGACAGGCCTTTACATTTATTCTTGATTTTGCTACTTTGCTTAATAATATTATTCAGCGATATTTTGAGGCATTTAAGTTAGTTTTTAAAGAATTACAAATGGTCAAAAAAGGATATAATGCACACTGTTTAGTATTAGATCTTTATTGGTAAAGAGGGTGGCATGTGTACAGTAGTGGGTACAGCTTGTTGCAATTATATAAATCAAATATATGCTGTATATGTTTCTACTGCATATCATTTAAACCCAGCTAATTTAGTTGGCTTAATCCTGCAAACTGGCTTTCAGGATGGAAGGGATGGTAAACTGGCATTCTGTATAGAGTGGTATATGGTGTAATGGTCTTCATATGTATAGGAAAGGATCCTAGACAGCACACCATGAATATATATATAATGGGAGGTGCTACCTGTTGAGACTATTAATGCAGGCACAAAAAGTAAAAGACAAATCACAGGTGCACAACTCCAAATTACTAATTATATATAAATACATTATGCAATAAAATTTTGCAATAAATAAATAAATAGAGGTTTTTAGCATAATCATGGCCAAGGATATGTGCCTACCCACCATATCCAGGTAACCTCTGTAGGGTAGGTCCCTAATATACTAGGGTTCAAATCCAGAACGCAGGCCACCCCCAAACCAGATCAGCCAAGCCACCCCAGGGCATCGCTCTAATGAGAAAGGTGAAGTGTAAAGTAAGATAGGTAAGAGCAGCTTCTTCTGAATATATAGGTTGGAGAAGTGAAAATACAAATATAATAAACAAACAGTAAAAGTGTTAAAATGTGCAAAAAAGGAAAAATGTGTTATAATGCGATGCCCTGAAGCAGACCAACTAAAGCAATCCAGGGGACCCATGCCCCAAAAATTAACCCAAAGTTGGGTTGATTTTTGGGGTGTGGGTCCCCTGGATCGCTAGCAGCATTAGAGCATCACAAATCTAGGTCACCCTTACATTAATTTATTTTTCACTGTTTAAAATACAATTCCAAGTCTATTACTGAAACAAGGATCCTGTACACATTTATTATTTGGAAAACTATTTACAAGTCTGCTGCCAAATATGCACAATGGGAGTTTTTGTCAAATCAATAGGAGAGTGTTTTATTTTATTCAATTCACTATGATAGCACATTGCTCTTTTTGATGTTTAATTATTCATACAAGTGATAGACAAACACAAATGAGAACTCCACTGTACCTCTGTCAGTTTAATGAAAGTCTTCTGTAGGTTAGTATGGTTTGAGAGCATGATCCTTGATGCTGCTTTGTGCTTGACTTCACAGATCACAATTTGTATTTGGCTGTTTTTTTTTCAAAAGAATTTTACCTGGAGCTAGCAGTGTCTAGTCACATAGCCCAAAGCAAATTTAAGGCTGCCCTATAGTCAATGACACACATGAATTGGCTATATACAATGTCAAAGTCTTGTAAAAATACAGCAGGTAAAATGTAATTGGTTTGGATTGTAGTTCCACAGGGCGATGAAAACACTTCAGTTAGTAATTTACTAAGTCATTGTGCACAGTTTCCTATTTCTTAACTTCACTGGTTATAATTCATTTGAAGATGGTAAAAATTGTTCTGGGGACTTTTTTTTTAAACAAATGGACAGCTTAATGAAGACTGATCTGTCCTTTTCCCATCTAGCCTGGAAGGTAGAGTTTGATATAAAACAGAGAGTGAAGCCCCGAGGATACACAGCAAAACAGAAAGAGTAACATAGCTCAGCGTGTTTGTGGGAAATCCAATTATTTGTCTCAAGCTTAGAATTCAAAAGTGGATTCAGGAACTCCTAAAGCAATTATGATTTGCACTAAGAAGACAAACTGACTCCAAGGCTAGAAGATAAATGTTTGTATTGTTTACGGCTCTTGTGTGGCACTAGGGAATTGTCCTTTTAACTCCTTCATGATATATATATATATATATATATATATATATATAGAGAGAGAGAGAGAGCGAGAGAGAGAGAGAGAGAGAGAGAGAGAGAGACATTATTTATAAATATATATTGTTTCTCTTTTAAAAAAACTGCTCTTGGTAATTGGAATACACATTATTTAGAAATTGTCGAAAGAAAGTTATATTCTATGGCATGATACCAAACTGGGAATGTTAGGTTAGGAAGAACCTACAGTACCTATATTGGCTTGCTTCCAATAGAGTTAACTGTAATTTCCATAAATTCACACAGCCACATATAATGCAATGTTCTAATTGGTCTGTGCATTCTAATTGAATTTGCCTCTATAAGTTGCAATAAATGTATAGGCATTAGCTATGATCCACAAATAACCATCTCTGCATACATGTATATATTGATAAATATGGGAACTGCTATGCTGATTGATCTTCTTTACATAAAATACCATTTTATCCATAAATGAGACATTTGCCCATTATTTAATTTTAAAAAGTTATGTTTATGTGTAAATAACATTTCAACAGTATTCTTAAAGATAACTTGTCATCTAATCAGGTTAATTTATATGATAATAAACTCTGCTAGCATTCTGCACAGCCCAGTCATCATCATAATTGCTGCCATTGCTGTCCTCTTGTGTCACATTAGTTATCTACAACAGTGCAAAGCATTGGCATGGATCAGAGGTTTTGCGGTTAAGGAACAAATAAATATTTTATGGTCCTGGGTTTAGTAAATATTCTAAATTTCAGGGAGTGTCCCTGAAATAATAATGATCTCCCTGACATCCTGCAGCATCTATCAATCCCCTGAGGCCAGGTTGGCAGTACACAACACATCATAAATATCTGCCTACAATGGAAGAAACATTGGGGTGAAGAATAAGGAGGACGTGTGCTACAAGAAAATGGCTACTGCTCTCCAGCACCTGCCTGAGTGTGTATAAGTGTGCTGAGAGGGATGGGGGTATAAAGTACCCAGACCTGGAACTAGGTGTGGTCTGAGGAGTGTAGTGGAGGTAATGATGCAACCATTGCACCAGTATGCACAACACTACTTAGCAGTAGTGTGCACCATAGGTACGTATTAGTTAATAGGCATTAGCCATGCACCCAACCAATAACTGGTCCTGCTAGAAGTCTTTGCAGTCCTGGTGATTTGCCCAAGGATTTGTGATGAATTACAGATGATTTGTGCACAGGAAAGTGTGCTCATTTACTGTAGATGTATGCTCAGTACATTAGTTCAGAAAACCTGATGTATGCAAAAAGATGATACCAAAAACTTATTTTTTTTAGCTAAAGCAGTGTCTTTAGCAGTTTATTTGAAAAATCGTGCTCACACAGTTGCCTTAAAAGATAAGACAACAATATATAAATGGTCTGGAAGAAAACCAAGTGTCAAACATCTCAGGTTTTTTGGATGTACTGCAAATGTAAATATCCCCAAAGAAAGAATATGTAAGCTGGATTCAAAGTCCACGAAGTGCATCATGATTGCGTATTGCCAAGAGAGTAAAGGGTACAGACTCCAAAATGGAATCAAAATACAAGAAAGTGTGTCAAGGGAAAATATGTTAGATTCCAAGAGACAGCACCAGAAAAGCTGGAGTTGGAAATACAAAATAAATATGCGTCACTGGACATGCCAGAAGCCTGAGGCATATCTGAAGCTACCAGCATGTTCATTCAACCACAGAAAAGAACTTATGCAAGATCAAAAAGTGAAAAACCACAGAAAGGACATTATAAGGAGTTTGCAAAAGTTAAGGTCTGTGAGTCCCTAGATACCGAAGAGGCAAAGTCAAGAAATGGCTGGTGTGGGAGGTCTTGGTGGAATTTTGTACTGGTCCTAGGTTTATTCATTGTGTTCAGTTGCTATACTGTTTCCCAGCAGCACTGATCTTTGTTAATTCTCTTACTATGACTCCATTCAGGTTGGGTAGAGGTACATGTCGGGGCTACTCCCTTTCTCTGGTGAGATCAAATTCTGGCATTTGTGGCTTGTGGGCCAGAGCAGGTGTAGACACTATGCTGATGACATGTTTCTGTTCCTGGCTGATGTGAATGAATTGGTGGACAACCTCCACAGGGTGGTTTATACCTTTTGTGACTTTTTTGGTCTCCTACTTATTTAGTTAAAGTTCAGTAATTTACCCCTTTGTGGTTCCCTTCTGGCACATATACCTTCCTCTTGTCCTCTGCAGTGGACCCTGAGATTCCATTATTTGGATGTTTTGGTGACTGTGTATCCTAAATATTACTGTAAGTTGCATAATGTTGACCCTGTCACTACTCAATTTCAAAATAAAGTCTCATACCTGGAAGAACCTGCCACCTTTAATCACTGGGCCTGTTAATCAATTTAAGATCATCATCTAGTCTAAATACCTATATATTTATCCACACACCCCAGTCTATATTCCCAATTTATGATAGAACTGTCGCATCATTTGTATGGAGTAATAAGAGAGCACAAATTGGACTGCATACATTATCTAAGTCCTAGGCCTATGGGGGGGCATAACCCTCACCAAACCTTTGTATTTACAATATGGCCTTCCAACTTCCTAGTTAAATGGTTTGTATGGTGTAATGTGTGGATTCTACTTTGTGGAGCTTTCTTTCTGAGCAGATGGTGTCCCAGCTAACTTTACAGGTTTTATTTTTCAAAATGTATAGAATCTGTATGCTGGGGAGGGGTGGATCTGGTTGTCCTCTTATGGTGTAACAGCTCTTACCCAGAGCTAGGCATGCTCATCACAGATTCCATTTGACTGCTATTTGGGATCTCCTCTCTAGAGTAGATAATTTATGATGGTACCCTATAATCTTTTTAACATTTTCAGGCATACCATGTAATCCTTCAGCTCTGCTATGCTGTGCATGCCCAGTTCGGTAATGCTTCTCCGATTTGGTACAAGGAAGCTGATTTAATTTCTTTACAATAATATTAATGTCCATTTTCTACCAGACATACTTTTCCCCTTAAAATGTAAGTGGAAATCTGATTTGGGTGTCCTTATTGATAGAGAGTGGAGCAGATTTTAAGCTCTACTAGGAACACCCCTCCTTGTGTTTGATTTCAATGAGTTTACTATTATGTGGTGCATAGGGTATATCATTCCCCTCTCTGTTTACTTAAACACTTGCCTGGTGTGGTCACATCAGATGCGACCATGCCAGACTGGGCTTTAAGTGACATGGTCGCATCTGATGCAACCAGTCAGAAATTCCCACTAGTTGGTTGCTGAAACATAATCTTTAAGCAATCGGCTGTATCAGAGGGACCTGCTGGTCCCCCTGCACCCGCAGCTCCCCCTCCAAAATGTCCTGATCACTGCTGGCGACACTGGTCAGGACACAGCGGCACCCCCCAACCGGCGTGGCTGCAGAGCAGAAATGAATCCGGAAGAAGCAGCAGACGTGGCTCCTGGCAGTTGTCGCTGCTGCTGGGTCATGTGCATTTTCGTATTTGAGGTCCTCACATTATGTAATGATTCCACATGTCTGTATTCTTTTTCTGAAGTACTCTGAATTGACAGCCATTTTTGTTATGCTACTTTACTTTTTGCTTGTTGTTTGTTGTTCTCTTTGGTTGTTTTCTTACTTAATAATCACAAAAAAATTACATGATAAAAAAAGACCACCTGTGATATTCCAAATAAAATAAATATTTTTTTAATTGAAATAGTACTGGACAGTCATGGTAGCCAATCACCACTCTACGATTTATTTAGAAAAGCTGCAGTGAAATGTCAGCTTAATCGTGAACTGTGGTTTTTACTTTCATGGTTCATGTCTATTTCAATTTTGGTTTAGTGATCCTTCAGCTTCATAGACAGTTAAAGCCTATGAAAATGTAATGTAAACATTTAGAAATATGCTAATAAATGTGCCCATGTTTTAATTAGTGGGGAAATTTTCTGTTCTCATGAAATTGTATCTGTTTCTGTGTTAGCCATTTCAAGCAAAAAGTTTATTACTTGCAAATCAAATATTTAGACATAAGTACAGTCACATTAAGTGGCAGATGATTAATTTTAATATGATAAATTCACATAATTTACATGAAGAAAAACACACATTAATACTTTATCTATGTCATTTCTATTGTTAAACACATAGTTCTAGATGTGCCAAATGTAGTTTGTGGAATGTCTTGTGACAGTTTAGATTATTATTATGTGTGAATTTCAAAATGTTATGTAAACAGAATGATACAAAATCATCACCTTTAAGCTATTAAGCAAATCCTAAGGTTTGTTTCAATGTAATGTAATTAAAACCTTTTAGTTGCACAACTAAAAAAACACACTATGTTTTATTTCCCACCATTATTAATAAAATAAATTAAAGTAGCATTTTGTAAGCTAATGTAGTTTTCTAGAAAATAGTCTAATGGAAATATGTCCTTGGTCAGTACAAGAACAATAGCTACAGATAAACAGCTTAAAATGAACACAACTTGAATGGATTTGGCCAAAGAATGTTATTCCAAATATAAATATTTTCAAATGTAAAGTTCCCTCTCATTTTAAACTAAACTAGTCTTATGTAGGCCATACATTTGCCAGGAAATTCCCTGATGCCAATCCTATTCTGATTTACCGGTCAGTGGACTCCGATGATCTTTGTTTTCTCCTGGGGTTGGGAAAATACAAAAGTGCCAGATTTCAATAAGTTTTGGGTTGGAATCTGTGAAACAAGATTGTCCAACATGTTGGATTTTCTTGATCTCCAGAACCATTAATCTGCAGAACAAGGAATTTCCCCAATTCATTGCAGATGTATGGGCCCCATTACTGTCACAAATTAATTAACCTATCTTAAATGACCTATATATAAATAAATGACTAATATAACAATTGCTTATGTCACGGTCCTGTGGCCCGACCCTCCAGATACACCAATCTGAGAATCACCGCCTGTGACTTTTACAGGTCACCTCAACATGTGTGGTTAAATAAACTGGGTAACTGCCACCAGCAGAATGCTAAAGCATAAGGTGGGCTTCTGTTTCCACCTGCATACACAATTATCAATACTTAGAAAAATAGGTAACATGAGCCATATGAGGCCTTGGGTCATAAAAACACAGTTCAAGAACTAGAATTAATGTTTCAATTCAAGAATATCTTTAAAGCTTAGTTACTTATCATTACAAGAATATAATAATGGTAAAAAAGGATTCACACAATTACAAGTTCCGAAATAAAATAAAATGGAATAAACAAATCACGTCACTTAAGTGATTGTGGGATGAGGCAGTCCCAATGGCGAACTCTGGATTATCTGTACCTTTCGATAGCCTCTCTCAGAATGAACACTGAACTACCAGGGTGTTACATTTTTATGCCTGCTTCTCCAGGCTTCCCCCCTCACCCCCCTCCCTCGGGTGATTTTAACCCTTGTCAGCTCAAAGTGTATTGTCCATCCAGCTGGAGCTCCAGGCTTTCTCGGTCATTTGAGCAGGGGTTCTTGTAATATACCTTCAGTTCTTTTGTGAAGCTTGGGTTCATAGGCTTATGTTAATAAACTTACACACCGATTAGGTGAGGGAATCCACACCTCTGAAGACTGGGTGCCCCTGGTATAAGCAATCCTTTTTTGATCTCTGACCTTAAGTAGAACACTGGGCTCTTAAAGACTGGTTATCAAGGGCCTAGCCAGATTTCATGTAATTTCCCCGGACATCTATCTTATGTGCTATATACAATTTGACATAATTTTAACCGTTGCTGCTCATCTTCAAGGGCCTTGTCCTCTTCTACACACAGATAACAATACATATACATTTACAAGGGAAAGTTACATGTTTATACCAATACCATATCATGTGCAGTTATGCCCATGCGGACGCAAAATCCGCTTTCTGCAACAGCTTATATTCTGAACAACAGACAAAACAGTTGGTTAAATAAATTTTCAATCCCTGTTAATTTAAATAAAAAAGATAACACCAAACATTTATCTATTTCAATATCACATTATCCACACATTATACTCCACAGATGATCTAAGCAGAAAACTGTTTTTTTCTCTGCCTCTGGCTCAAACAGTCTCACTGAAACCAAGAGAGAATATTAACAATAAACAGAGTGTGGAATCATGATGTTCATTTCAGCTCCCCCCTTACCAGTACTGAAGTCTACCAGGGGAGAGATAGCATCAAGTATGTGGGGTGAGTTGACATAAAAAATTGCTGCAGCAGTGGATCCAAACTGGGGTATTAAAGGCCCACAAAGGGCATGCAATTGTAAGGACCCATGAAAAAGCTTGTGCACTGAAGGACATGGAGAATGCAGGCAAGGCAGCAAATAGACAACTACAGTGGTCCCTGCATCCAGGAAATGTCTCTCAAATTTTAGATTGCTGTGGCATGCACAAAGTGCTGACCTATAGTGCATGACCAGAGGCCCATCTCTTAAGGTGATTATATGTACCATGATTATTGTTTTATGTAACACAAACAAAAAATTAATGTGCTGGTATTTGGAAAAATCCCATATTATACTGTCCATGGTACAACATGCATGACAACATAAATGTCCTATATGGGCACAAAACAAAAAGAGATTAATTGCCAGCACTTGTCCTCATGTCTCTAAATTGAAGGTCGGAGGTATTAGTTTATATTTTGATATTTACATTTAGGTTTGTAACCATGTCACAGTCCATCATTCCTGCAAGAGATATGCAGATTTGTTTTATTAACTGCTTCTGTGAGTGTATGTTCATTGTAACTGCATTCTTGAAGGAATGAGGACCCCTTACATCAACTGTAAGCTCGATCAAAATATTAACTAATACCTAATTTTTCTAGATATATAGATTTGCAAGACTATAAGGACAAGCCCTGACAACATATATAAGTATATTATGTTGATAGCTATATACCAGTGCAACCTATGGCTCTCCAGATAGTTCAAAGCTGTTCCAGCTTGCAGTCTGGCAAAACTTACTATGCATTGTGGCTGTTTAACACTAAAGAGTCCAAGGCACTGGTAAGGTTCACCTCGGTATCATGTCCAGATCAATGCATGGGAGCAGAGTTTATCTACATGGAAAATTTAAATTACTATAAAGTTCTCTTAGAGATCAGCGGGTTCGATTTCCTTAAAACAAACCCACATTAATTTCAGGGCACCAATGGGATACGAGTCTGCCTCGGATCCCAAAACGCAGCAAAACATCATCTTCCTGGCTTTGGATCTCATGTGTTTTGGATTGCATACAAAAGTCCCTCCTTTGTGTTTGGGCATCATTTCTAGCTGGATATCCGATGGAGAAGGTGTGGGCAGGCAGGGCTCTTAGATATGATTGTAAAAAACAGAAAGTGGTTAGCATTAGCTAAAAAAATACTGTGTTCAAGAGGCACTGAATCTGTGTGTGATAAAAAAAATACAGCAACAATTTACCTCGGTGCTGATTACACTCCTTGAGTTTCTACAATCACTGTTATATCAAAGATTGGAGAACCTATTTGTCTCTTGATGACTTTCAAATTCCACAGCTGCATGTCCACACTTTCAGGTGTGTGCCACGTTATATGTACCTGGTCAGCTGAATAGTTCCAGGTGGCAGCCTAAGTTAGGTATCCCCGCACTGGCAGTAGCAGGGTTGTATCTATAATGGGTGCAGGGTGTGTGGGGCCCACACCGTACACCCTACACCCATAGGTAATTATACTTACCTCTCCGCCGATTCCCGAAGTGCTGCTCCGCAGTGCCAGACCGATGCTGTAGAGCAGGAAACACTCCCTGGGAAAATGGTGGTGGCCATTGTGTTGAAAAATAGATTTTTTTTTTTATTTGTAAAACTTGTGCTTGTATAGACAGGCCAGGCAATGATAATGTGTTTAACAAAAACAGTCAGTAAGTACCTTGCCACCACATTAATATCAGCATTTTGAGTTGCAGTGTTGTTGTCATTTGTTAAAAAAAATTAAAAAGGTTTAGAAAATCCTGCTTTTGTAAAAGTTGTGTTTGTTCAGACAGGCCAGGCAGGCCATGCAGTGGTACTAAGTTTAACAGTCAGTAGGTGCCATGCCACCACATTAATATCAGCACTGTGAGTCACAGTGTTGTGGACATTTGTCAAAAAATAGAAATTTTAAAAATATATTTTGCAAAAAAACCTGTGTGTGTTCAGATAGGTTAATTAGTGGTATTGTGTCAAACCACAATAACGTTCATTAGGTGTGTTCCACCGCATTAATATCAGCGCTGTGATTTGCAGTTTTGTGTTCATGGAAAAGAAGAAAATCTCTCTGCTTGTGGACTAGATTTAGGAGAAAAACATGGTATTATACCTCATACTCAGACTCTCTGGTGCACATCATAAATGTACTACAGGGGTGTGTTACCCAATTAGGAAGGAGGGGGTAGTATGGCCAGAAGGTTAGCCTCCTATTTGTTAGTGTAAGGCTGATTTGGAGTTCGCAGCTCTGCAGTGCAACAATTAGTTTTATTGTCCTCTCTTTCTACCCTTGTTAGGAATTCTTGAATATTAACATTATATTATTTTATAACCTTATATTTAATTTTCTTAATTAATGAATCAGTTACAATTGCTTAATCAATTAAGTAATCAATCCTTTATATGCCTTCCACTACATACAACTCCATTTCCCTGTGCTGCCTTTAGGCCTCTGATCTAGTTCTTGATTAATGAAAACATTCTTGTTTTCTATGGATTCATATAGTTTATTAAACTGCCATCCTGTCTGCCACTGCAGTGTGGCAATGTTTCATATATGTGCTATAAAAAAATCTGCAATTTTGATGACCTTTTAAAAAATAGAAAAACAATAGTTAAATGGTTAAGCAGATAACTAATTTTGTATTTCTGTTTTATAAATAAATTTCTAATATTGTTTTCTTTTCTATTCCAAAACAGGCAGAAATAAATCCATGTCTGGCTTCAGGTCTTTCATCATTTTTATGTGACATTAACAAACGGACAAATAAAATCTTATGATCATGAACACTCACATAAATCTGAACTGTTTTTTTTTCATCAATATTTTCACCTCCTTTATTTAGTTAAGGGAGTTAGAGAAACTTTACAAAAATCACATGTAACCACGAGGGCAGATTATTAGCCAAGTATGCAGAAAAACTTATTTATGTAGGTTTGTTTATTATTGCAAAAAAAGTCATTAAGGGTAATTACATTATTTTCTAAATAATTCAACAAGTCTTTTTGGATGATCAAATATGTTGATATTTTCTAATTGAATATTCATATTTATACAACTGAAAGCTATATGATCAATTGCATGTTGTTTTCTAATCCTTAATCTGTTAAAATAAATGTATAGGTGGCTATTTATTCAGCTTCATCATCAGCTCTTCTCGCAAACATGATACTGTAAATGAACAAAACAAATTAGGGCTATAAAAATCAAAGAAGCATTTAGTGGTAATAAAAGAACCTCACTCTCTTTCTGCAATATGTGTAAGTATCTCCTCATCTCTAGTATTAAAATCCAGCTATCATGTTGTTGTCAGTAGTGCATTTACAATCAGTAAATCAGAAGTGGTTAGGTAATACTGATGACCATCATCATTGTGTAACTGCCCTCAAGAACCTGCAGATAATATGGCTTGGACTAGCCTATATGTTTCTCTGAGCTACTCTGCATCTGTTCCCAATAATATGAACACTACTTGGCTTACATCAATTAGCCTCTTACCTCCTCTATCCTGCCTCTATGTATGCGTAATACACATTTTGAGTTGAGCAGTTCGAATTGCTTGAAAACCGAATGCACCTGAAGTTTAGGAATCCAATTCAATCCAAGCAGCAGCTCCGGTCTTCCCACATGACTCAGATTCCACTTCGAGGCAAAATGTCATCCTTGCGGTGTTGGGTTTTCTATTTTATATAAAGCATCATGGATGGCTTTCAGCTCCATTTCCTTATCAGGCATGCTGCTGTATGCTGTGCTATACTCTGCTGTATAGGCTGTGCTGTATCCAGACTCAGTAAAGGTTGTACTGCTCTTAGTCAATGTGTATAGGGGGAGCATGTTTATGGTATGCTGTGCTGTACTCTGTGTATATAGGCTGTGCTCTGTCCAGACTCACAAATGTCTGTGCTGCTCTACGTCAATGTATATAGGGGTGCACACTACTGTGCTGTGCTGTACTCTGCTGTATATAAACTGTGTCTATCAGTAAAGACATTCACATGCATATATAAGCCCTGTGTAACTGATATAAAAATGGATAATGTTTAGTTTAGAGAAAAGCAACCAAATACTGTTGCCGCAGCTGCTGCCACCAGTCATGAAGATGATGCTAGTCCTTCAGTGTCATCTACTAAAGGTGATGCTCAAAGGCATAGAGGATCTAAATCATTGACTTGTATCCATTGAGCAGTTCGCCTTCCCTAGATGTTGCTGTTCCGGTTCCCTTGATTACTAGGTGATCGGCATGCCTCAGGAAGTCACCTGCTATCCTTAGCACTGTGTGAATGCATGGTACACCTATTTGTACTGGCCTTTTGCCGCCTCCCTGACTATAGCATTCCTGTGGGTTCCCTCGGCTTGGCTGCATGGTCAGCATTCTGGGCCTCATTCAGAGGTGGTCGGAGGATGCAAGCAGTCGCTGAGGGTGGCCGCTTCCTTTTTTAGTGCAGCCTCCTGGTCGCTAGCTAAGCTGTGGGTTACCACCCACAGCTTAGCGACTGACCAGGTTGATGGTCATGATGGTGAACACCATCGCGACAATCGGGGCTTGCGACGAGACTATAAGGTTGGGTCTCGGCAACCGCAAGCCCCAGGTAGCTTTCTGCTCTGATCGAGCAGGAAGCTCCCCATGATGATGTCAGTGTGGCCGCCCACAAAATGGCAGGCATTCCTTAAAAACCGCCTCCATTTGTGAAACCACCTCTCATCCCGCCTACAAAATGGGGCGAGCTGTTGATCAACATCAACAGCCACCCCTTTTGTAGAGAGCTCCAGAGCGAGAGAGTTTCTCTCTCGCTCCGGGGCTTGCACACGCACAGTGCGGCTGCTGCGCATGTGCAGGGCTAACCATCGACCCAGTTGAGAGCGCATCGGTGCTTGCGACTGGGTCTGAATGAGACCCTCTGTCCTGTCTCTTCATGGACAGAGTAGCAATGAGTGGTACTTGTAATCTCTCTGCTCCAGGGGGATCCACAGACTTAGGCCTTTGGGTTGCCCTCAACCCATGCTGCATTACAGACCATTGATGCCTTCTTCCCAGCCTTGGGCCTGTTATATGATGACCCGGACTGAATTGCTCTGAAACCCTCAAACAGGGTCAGAAGGTGGCAGAAAATTACTCCTCAGAATTCTGCAGATGGGCAACCAATTTGGGTTGGAATGATCCAGCTCTACGCAGCCAATACTGTCTCGGACTCGGACTCTCTGAGGCCATCAAGGACATTCTCACTCAGCAATCTCCTTCTGAAGAGGAAACTGTCTCTAGGCCTTTGTATGTATTGTGGAGACATGGGTCATACAGTACCATGAATAATTGTCCGCTTAAACCGGTAAAAGACAAGGCCTAGGTGTTCAGGAGGAATTTCATTTAGGCCTGGCTCCAACTTCCTCCAAAAACTCAGTGCTAGTTCCTGTAGCTATCCAACTTGCTAACTCTACTCTGACCGCTTCGGTATTTTTGGATAGTGGGGCGGCTGGCAACTTCATGGATTTCTTTCTTTTCTGCACACTGGGTGTACCAGCTTTCCCTTTAGATCAGAAAATCCCAATCTGTGTACTAGATGGAGGATTGATATTGACAGGTCATGTCAAGTTTAAAAAGCCTCCTATTCGTTTGTAAGTCAGAATTTTGCATTAAAAAACCATGTATTTTTATCGCCTCCATTGTCCCTTGGCCCCTGTTGTTCTCAGCCTCCCCTGGATCCCCTAGCACTCCCTGTTCAGACAGTTCAACCCGCAGTTGCCGAGGATCCTCCTGCCATCCCACTCTGGTACCGATATTTTGCCGATATTTTTTCCAAGCAGCTGGCAGATGTCCTCCCTCCGCACCGGACTTATGACTGTGTCATCAATTTAATACCGGGTGCCAAATTACCCAAAGGCCAATTGTATTCCCTTCTGTTCCAGAGGACATGGCGATGAGAGCTTACATCAAAGATGCATTGGGGAAGGGATTTAGCTGCCCTTCTAAGTCACCATTGTGGGCTGGAATTTTTTTCGTTGAGAAGAAGGAGTGGTCCCTTTAACCATGTATCGATTACAGAGGTCTGAATAACATCACCATCAAAAACTCCTATCCACTTCCTCTCATCTCGGTACTATTTGATCAGCTGTGCCAGGCCAGCATTTCTCAAAACTAGACCTCAGAGGAGCATACAACTTGATTAGAATAAGGAGTGGAGATGAATGGAAAATGGCCTTTGGTACTCACACTGGACATTATGAGTACTTTGTAATGCTGTTTGGCCTATCCAATGCCCAGACGGTCTTCCAAGATCTCATTAACTCATTAATGACATCCTTTGAGAATTTCTGGTAAAATTTGTGGTTGTTTATTTGGATGTCATTCTTATCACTGGACCAACACTATCAGCATGTATGCCTAGTTCTACAGAAGTTGCATGAGAATCACTTCTACGAGAAGCTAGAGAAGTGTGATTTTGATGTCACCCAAGTTTCCTTTCTAGTCTACATGATTTCTTCCCAAGGTTTTTCCATGAATCCTGGTAAGGTCGAGGCATTTTCAAAATGGGTTCAGCCGACTACTCTCAAAGCAGTCCAGTGGTTCCTTGGCTTTTCAAACTATTACTGCAGATTTATTAGATCTTTCTCCACCATTGTTGCACCCATTGTTGATTTGACCAAGAAAGGGGTGGACATCTCAATTTAGTCATCCAAAGCCGTCCAGGCCTTCAAAGCCCAGAAGGTTGCATTTACTCAAGTTCCAGTGCTTCAGCAACCTGACCAGGATCTTCCATTCATTCTGGTAGTAGATGCCTCTGAAGTGGAAGCTGGAGCCATTCTGTCTCAGAAGGATCTTGCTAATAACAAGTTGCACCCTTGTGCCTATTTTTCTCGCAAGTTTACCTCGGCAGAACACAACTATGATTTGGGAAATTGGGAGTTGCTGGCAATCAAGTGAGCCTTTGAGGACTGAAGACACTGGCTGGAAGGGGCTAAACACCATATCACAATTCTTACTGATCACAAAAACCTTTCATACATTCAGTCTGCTAAGAGGTTGAATTCTCCGCAAGCACGCTGGGCATTGTTTTCACCCGGTTCAACTTCATCTCTTTTTGTCCTGGTTCAAAAAATGTCAAGGCTGACGCTCTCTCTAGGAGCTTTGAGTCTGTGCAGCAGATATTCATTATAGACAAGCCTATTATTCTGGACTCCTTCCACTGTGCCATCACTAGAAATTTGACTGAACTCATTCAGGCCTGTCATTCAAAGTCACCTCCAGATAAGCCTTCTAGTCTGCTATTTGTTATGGAAAGATTCAGGAAATCGGTCCTACTGGATTTTCACGCTCATCGAGCTTTTGGTCACCCAGGCATCGATAAGACCATGGAGTTCCTTTCCCATTCAGTTTGGTGGCCTTCCTTGTCCAAAGATGTGCGTGCATTTGTCCTGGTTTGTGATGTCTGTGTGTGAAACAAAACACCTCGGACAGCTACTTTAGGTCTGCTACTTCCTCTTTCCATTCCTAGCAGACCCTGGACACACATCACCATGGATTTTATCGTTGACCTTTCTGGTATCTTCTCAATGCTCTGTGATCTGGATGGTGGAAGACTGTTTTAGTAAAATGGTGCACTTTATACCATTACCAAAACTTCCTTCTGCCAAAAAACTCTCTGGCGTATTTCTCCAACATATCTTTCACCTACATGGTCTACCACTGTATATGGTGTCGGATCAAGAAACACAATTGTGGCACTGTTCTGGAGAGCTTTCTGTGCTTCCCTGGGCATTGACCTTAGCCTTTCTTCTGGGTACCATCCGCAGTCCAAAGGACAAACTGAGTGCATCAACCAGTGTCTGGTGCTATATCTATGCTGTTACATCTCCAAGTGCCATGATGACTGGGTATCCCATCTACCGCTTGCTAAGTTTGCTTTTACTGCTTCTTCAGTATCTCCATTTTTTGTACCATGAGCCAACATCCGAGAGCAAACTCTTTCAGCTCCAGTTCATCAGTCTCATCTTCTGTCTCTCGGCTCCATGTATTTGGAGCAAGGTTTATCAAAGTCTTTGGAGGGTAATTCTCCACTCCAAAAAGTCTGCCGATAAATATTGGAAATCATGTAGGTTTAAGAGGAGTGTCTTGGTTTGGCTTTCCACCAAAGACATTAAGCTTTGCTTTACGCAGAAGTTGTGTCCAAGGTTCATTGGTCTGTTCCGCATCATTTCACAGGTGAACCCGGTAGCCTTCAAACTTCAGTTACCCAAATCTTTCTGTATCAATAACACCTTCCACTGTTCCTTGCTCAAACCGTTCCGTTCAGCCAAATTCAAACCCAACTTTCCATCCAGGCCTGCTTCTGTTGTGGTCCACGGTCAACACACGTTTGTGGTGGGAATATCTTGAACTCTAGGATCTCCAGGGATCGTCTGCAGTTCTTGGTCCACTTGAAGGGCTATGGTCAGGAGGAGCACTCCAGGATTCCTGAAACTGCTCTGCATGCTCCCAGGTTGAAAAGACTCTTCTTCTGAGATTTTCATGGACAAACTGGGTTCTGGAGGTTCTTCAACTGAGCATCAAGGGGGGGTATTGTTACAAGTCATGGTCATGACTTGTGTCCCTCGAGCAGTTTGCCTTCCCTGGATGTTGTTATTCCGGTACCCTTGGTTACTAGGCAATTGGCACACTTTAGGAAGTCACCTGCTATCCTTAGCACTATGTGATTGAATGGTCCTCCTATTTGTACACACTGGCCTTTTGCTACCTCACCAACTATAGTATTCCTGTGGGATCCCTGTCGGCTGCATGGTCAGCATTCTGTTCCTTCTTGTTGTGAAGACTCTGGTTTCCCCGTAGTGGCTTATGTGCTGTATTTGGCTCCACAGCTTCTCCTACAGCTTTCTAGCTGCACTAATACTAACAACTTTCCACCATCGGCTTTTGCCACATTATTGGCACCTTAGCTACACCAGCAGCTTCTGTGCTGACTCTGGCTCTCCAGCTTCTCCTATGGCTACCTACAGTAGCCACACCAATACAATCATACTGCCTTTGGCTCTCAAAGCCAGAGCACCTACTACCAACTTTCTACCATTGACTTTTGCCGCAACATTGGCACCTTAGCCGCACCAGCAGCTTCTCTGCTGACTCTGACTCTCTAGCTTCTCCTATGGCTTCCTAGCCGCACAATACAATTGTGCTGCCATCAGCTCTCAAAGCTGCAGCACCTATTACCAACTTTCTACCATCGGCTTATACCGCAACATTGGCACCTTAGCCGCACCAGCAGCTTCAGTGCTGACTCTCTCCAGCTTCTCCTTCGGCTTCCTAGCCATACTGATACAACTGTGCTGTCATCGGCTCTCAAAGCCACAGCATCTACTACCAACTTTCTACCATCAGCTATTGCTGCACCATCGACACACAAGCCACACCATTGGCACATTTACTGCACCATCAGCACATTTGCTACACCATTGGAACATTAGCCCCACCATCAGCACACAAGCCACACCATCAGCACATTGGTCACACCATCGGCTCTCAAAGCCGTAGCATTCATAATCAACTTATGCTGCACCATCGGCACATTTGCCGCACCATAGATACATTTGCCATACCTTTGGCACACAAGCCACATCATCTGCGGTACTGCCGCATCATTGTCTCCCAAAGTCGCAGCACCAGTTACTGGCATTCTACCATATTGCCACACCATCGGCACACAAGCCACACCTCTCAAAGCTACACCATTGACTCTTCCTGTTTTAACTCTTTCCCTCATCACTGGATTCTAACCGATGCTTCTATAAGCTGCTACTACTCTGAGCAGTAAGTCCAGGCAGCCACTTAAATATCTGTGAGCTTTTAAACTCTAAGGAAATAACGGGTGACTGTTAGTGGCAGAAGACCTCGATAGCATGAGTTCTATGTGGCTTACTAGGAGTAGTCACTGGAAGTCATAACAGTCATGGTATCTAAAATAAAAAAAATCAATATATTGTGCTAAAGAAAAAAATTCTAATAAAGGGAAAGTGTGGTGCAGAAAAACATAAAATTGCCAATGTGTAATTTAAAATACACAGTGGCAAGGAAAGACTTAGACCTTGGTTTTGGCCTCATTCAGAATGTAGAAGAGGTGTAAAAAATTAAAACCACTAAGGCAGTAAAACAAACTGTGCAGTCAAAACAGAAATGTCACAAATCCCTGAGAAGAGTCTAAGTATATCCACGATTGAGACTTGTGTGAGCCTCACCTTTCTGATACTGTTGGACTCACAGAGAAGCTGCCTTCCACCATTTCTGCTCCTTCTGCAAATGTGGGGATGAGCAGCACAAATATAGCTGATGACATAGAAATTAGGATGCAACCGAAGAAGTGCTAGAGGATAAGGGGGATATTTGTGTAGCTGATGCTGACACCAATGAGGCACTAATTAAGAAGTTGAGGATGAGGATATTGTTTGTGTAAGTCAGGCACAAGTGGAAGCCGCTCTTGGCCATTATAAAAGGAAGGCCAATGTCAAGCCTGGGCATAGGACCAACAAATGCACCTTTTATGTGTATACTTTGTTTTACCCAAATCCTGACAACAATTTTCAAACCATTTGTAGCATTTGTAAAACCACAGTAAGAAGAGGTAAGGACATAACCATCTAGGAACCTCCTCCCTGTTATGTAATTTGCTGAGAAGTCATGAAAATTTTTTTACAACATCAAAAACTGGTTGTAAAAAAATAACAGCAAGCAGTGTAGCATCAGCTAGCTCCCTTCTCTCTAGTTCAGCTAGATCCCAGCACCTGCAATCTCTACCACCAAACCATCAAGTTCAATATTCACAGTAAATCGGAATTAGTCATGCATCCAATTTGTTATGGCTAGGTGACTCCTCCCCTATCCAGGATTCCTTAGAAGAATCCATCAGCACTAAGCTTGCTGCTGCTGCTGGGGATGGATCTTCATCCTAGAAGGGGACCAAGAAGACTACTATTTAAAAAAAACAACTGACTGTGAAACAATCCTTTGCAAAGGGATACAAGTATGACAGCTCTCACCTAGTCACACAGTGGATAACTGATTTCATCTCGGATATACTAATACTAGATCTGCATCCAATATCTGCCATAAATGCAGTGGGTTTAATACCGTTAATTGAGGTCCTGTTTCCCTGGTACCAAATTCCATCTCGGTTCTATTTCACCTGAAAAGCCATTCCTCTGCAGTACCAGGATATTAAAAAAAACGAATTATTGGTCTACAAAATGCCAATGTATCCACTGTCTACCTAACCACAGATGTGTGGATAAGCAGTAGTGGGCAAACTAAAAATTACATGACTGTGACAGCCCACTGAATGGGTGATTCATCTTTAGCAGCAGCAGTATCTAACAAAAAATGCCAGCTCTTTCAGAGGCAGGCTTCCCTGTGATATCACCGGTTTCACTAAGAGGCATACCGCTGACAAACTCTTAGAAAAACTATGTCATAGAAAAATGGCTTACCCCACTTGGACTCTACTCAGAATGTGTGACTTCTGACAACACCACCAATATTGTGAGAGCATTACAGGTGGGTGAATTCCAACTCATCCCATGTTTTGCTCACATAATCAACTTTGTGATACAGAGATTTTTTAAAAATGACAGGGGTGTGCATGAGATGTTGTCTGTAGCCCGAAAAATTTTGAGACATTTTCGCCATTCAGCCACAGCATGCAGGACATTGCAGCAGCCAGAACACTGCAGCAGCTGCAAGAACAGTTGAAGTTGCCCTGCCACCAAGTGAAGCAAGAGGTGGTAACCATGTGGATTTCCACCCTTTATATGTTTCAGCGGATGGATGAACAGCAAAAAGCCATCCACAGCTATACAACAAGCCATGCCATTGGGAGAGGAGGGGAGTGTTCCTTAGCCCAGTGTAGTTGAGAATGCTTTCCATCTTTTGCAAGGTACTCAAAACCTTCTAAGTAGTCACCTGTGACGTGAGTGCAGACACTGCTAGCTTGAGTCACGTGATTTCTCTAATTAGGCTTTTGGAGAATCAGCTTGGGAAATTGAAGGAGGAGATTAAACAAAGCAATTCTGCTAAGTATGTCAGACTTCTAGATCAAGTGCTTTGTTCGCTTGAAAGAATATCTTGAAAGTGGATTACTATATTTGAACGGCTGTGCTTGATGCTAGGTTTAAGTCTTACAGTACATTGTGCCTTTCTTTCCAACTGACCTAGATCTGAAGAGACACAAAGAGCTCCAGGTAGAGCAAGTTGGCACCTCAAGTGGTACATGACACAATGATATCTCCTCCTTCACTTTCTCTGGTATCTGCCTGGAAAAAACTCAGCTTTTGCAAAAGACCCAGTAGTGAAGCAGAGAAGATAAAATAACATTGTGACATATGTTTGGGTCTAAAAGAATAGCCAAAAATTTGTTACACCACAACTGCTACTCCATCTGCTAGGGTCACCATCCAAAGAAAGTTGGAGGATTATTTTCATGATACCATACACACAGGCATGTCAAAGAGTCCTTTTGACTACTGGAAATACATAAAGGCAATTTGGAGGCCTTTGAACAGACTTGTTTTGCAGTACCTAAGCTGCCCACCCTCCAGTGTGTACTCAGAAAGAGTTTTCAGCATAGTCTGGATCCTTATCAGCAATCAGCATAGGAGGCTACTTCCTCAAAATGTGGAAAAGATGATGTTCATAAAAATGAACTGGAATTTCCATGAGGAAAACCTTTACTGCCAATTACGTAAAAAAAATACAGAGGTACTGTAATGGTGGATTCCAGCAGGGATGAATTAATATTGTATGAGGATGATGTACTATACACACTGATGAGGGCGAGGAATCAGATGATGAGAATAACCTCTTCCAACTGTAGAGAGGATTAACAATACTTTTAGCTGCCTTATGCCCATTTGTAGCTTGTTTTGTGGGGGCACAAACAAACCAATCACTTCAGCTACAAGTGGCAGTCCCTGTTGTTGAAGTGATTGGTTTGTTAAACTGTGCATGTTCTGTTTAATATATACAACAGAAGGGAGGGTGGTAGGGCCCAAAGACAATTCCGTCTTGCAACTCTTTTCTTTGCATTATACACTGTTTGGGGCATTGCTAACTGACCTTTTTATAGTTTATTAAACTTCCATCCTGTCCACCACTGCTGTGTGGCAATATTTCATAGATCTCCTATATTTTTTTAAACTGCTGTGCATTTATGCCACTGCTCTTATGCTTACTGTTTCTTTCTAGTTTCATACTGTATTTATTTCAAATAAAATCACAAATAGATATACTTACAAAATACTCTTATGCCTTTTTCAACCTTGATTTGTAGATACCAACCTGGTTGCCTTTTTTCTTAAAACTTTAATTCCAATGTATAACAACAGATGGGCTTGGATTACCTTGACCATAACAGCCTTGTTTGGTCAGATGCAACTCAAACACCAAATGGATAGGATATTTTGTGATGGTATCTGGAGATGTTCTCCCCCCTTCCCTCCCAGCCTTCCCATACATAATCCCAGAAACATGATGATGATAGATATTTAGTACCAGACTCTAATAATCCCTTTGCCTCCTTCCTGTTCAGAGCTTAAGTTTTGTGTGCTGCCACATTAATAGTTCTTCCACCTGTTCAAGAATCGAAATGGGCAGGTGCCCAAGGACAATTCCATCTTGCACCTCTTTTTTTGCATTATGCACTGATTGGGGAATTGCTGACCATCTTTTTTGTGTATATGACAACCATTATTGTTCTAGTTTAATAAACTGCCATCTTGTCTGCCACTGTAGTGCCATTCTCTTTCCTATATGTGCCATGTTGGTAATTGAACTGCCATAGCCGCTGAAATCTTCTACATGTGGTTGATGAATGCCAAAAATGTCCATAATTTTTTATAGTCACAGACAGTATCTCCTGTATGCCCCTTTGATCTGTTTTTAAAAATTTGGAACCATAAAAGAGCTTAACTGGGGCAAGTACTGATGTGAATGAGTCAATTTTCTTTGTAAATGCCACCCCTCCTCCCTCATAAATTTGCTTCAGAATCCAAAACTTAATTTACATTTACTACAAACCAACCCTTTCTTTCCCTACCTTCAACTACAAATATACTCCATCTCCCTCAGGCTTCTTAGTTATTAAAATAAAATGTTTCCTTATGTGCCATGTTGGAATTTGAACTGCCGCAGCCGCTGAAATCTTCAACATATGGTTGCTGAATGCCGAAAATTTCCAAAAATGTTTATGGCCACAGACAGCATCTCCTGCATGCCCCTTTAATTTTAAAAATATTCTGAACCACCAAATTGATTTTGTAGGCAAAACATAGGACATGTTGTTCACCCATGTTCTCCCGTCTTCCCTCCCTTTGCTTCGGAATTAAAAAATGTAATTACATTTACTATGAATCAATTTCCCTGCCTTCAACTACATACATACTCCATCTCCCTCAACTGTTTGGCCTAAACTGGATTAAAACAATATTGTGAGCTGTGAGGTGGGCAAAATTTACTGCAAATCAGTGGAAATTAATATTATTGAGGCTAATAATACTCTAAGCTCAAACTATGTGATTTTAGTTTATTTGTCAATTTTTAAAAAAAATCCAAAACCAATCATGGCATTTTGGCAAAACTTAAACTGGACAATAAATTAGAACCAGTACTAGCAAAAATGGTCTGGTGCACTTCTCTAATAAATTATGCTACGCAGTCTGGTGTAACTGCAACTCTGTATCAGCCTCTAAAAATTTTCTTAGATGTTACAACAGATATGAACCATCTTTTGTTGATATAATAAATAATACAATTACATAATGTTTAGAATTTTAAATTGAAGCTATAATTGGAGTGAGACAAGCATTATGATCATTTTAAATATCATATAAGAAAAGAACAAGAAGTCACAAGATTAAAAAACTCCTTTCAATAACCATATTTTTGATCTTAAATCTAGGCAATACATTATATCTAAATTTTAATGAACACCTTTTATCTATCTTCAATTTTGTAGTACATTGTTTGTGCATATGTTGAAAGAAAACTCTGTTTTGATTTTTCAATTTTTGTTTTCCTGGAGTAAGCATTAACAATATATAAAGGTTGACTATGCTTTCACGAAGTAGGCAAAATAATGCTCTAAATAAAAACAGTATAAACACAAGCAGGCACAATATAATCAAAAATTTTCAGAAAATAATTAAGCAAATATTTCAAGACATTAAACTATGTTTAAATTTAAAAACTAAAATGTGTTTAACAGCATCCAATGAAAGCTAACACCTTTTCCATACAGCTATTCCATACACAAATACTGAAAGTTGTAGTAATTTAATGAAAATAACAAACAAACAGATGGTCTGTCCTTAATTTTGACCTAAAGTGGGTAACGCTCCAGTAAAGCACACTAGGAATATGCTTTACAAAACATGACACATAAAATGTTACCTAGAGGTTTACGTAATGTCTTAAATAATGTCATGAAAAAGGAGTCAAGTTATTGTATCCAATGACAAATTGCTCATTTAATTGTTTACATGACTAGGATTTCCACCTTTAATCTGTATTTGTGAACATCACTGAATTTAAAGGTTTACATTTCCTGTTATAGCATAAGCATTTGTTTTCTTGTTGCTCAGTGACTATATCAGGGGCAATGGTAAGTGTGATCATGCATAATTGTAGATGCTGTTACAGTGAGTAGTGGGTGTGGCTTAATTGAAGTTGAAGTTAGATACTTACAGTGCATAAACAGATAAAGATAACTATGTAATTTCCAGTAAAATAGAATACAAACTATATACAGCTCAACAAAATGATCCTTCTATTGTGACAATGGAATGTGAGGCATTACTAGCCAACACATTGGGGCATATTCAGAGTTGATTAAAGTTAGCCATAATTGCTCCCACATTGTGTGCACAGAACTAAATGTATTTGCCCATATGTATAATTTTATAAGTATTTACTAGTGGACTGCCCCTATTTGTATTCTTGGTTTTATAGCAGTCATCATTTTTCTATAAGCACTTGTACCCACCCTACATTATTTGCAAAAGAGTCATCTGAAAACAAACATAATAACAGGTATACACAAATCTGCATAATATGTAATTCCGTAGACACTCTCTGTTAATTTTGCCTACATGATAATTCTCATTACAGCTTAGTTACACTTCTTCAGTTGCAATTGCAGATGTGTTTGGTTTTAACATGAATCTGCATCACGTGTAGTTACGGAATCGGTATGTAATGCCGGCTGTTGGGATGCCTCCTGTCAGAATTGGTATCCCGATAGTGGTCGGGTAAGTATACTTACCTTACCCCCTAAACCCTAAGCCTCCCTTCTTGTAACCTAACACTAACCCTCCCCACCCCACGCCCTTACCCTCCCCATTAGTGCTTAAACCTAAGTCTTCCCCTTCATGCCTAAACCTAACCCTCCCCCCTTCATGTATAAAGGTGCATACACATGGTCAGATATGTCAGATGAACAACTGAACAACTGAACGATTGAACGATTTGCAAATGATTTGCAAATGATTGAACGATTTTTGACTGCATTAAAATGAATGGAAATCATCCAAAACTGCCTGCAAACACATCAGGTCGGGAACGCGCATCATTCATCGTTGCACACATGTCAGATTTTTCTTTCAGATATGAACGACTGAATGATTTTTGAAATCATTATCGTTCAGATCTGAAGAAAAATCTGACCGTGTGTATGCACCGTAACCCTAACCCTCCCCCCTAGGGGTGCATAACCCTAACCTCCCCCCAAAATCCTAACACTAACCCTCCCTCCCACGGCTAATGCTAAGGGTGCCCCGGACTTACCTTAATTGGGCTGGCGTCTTTCAGCATTCCAGCATCGGGATTAAGATAATCATCAGGATTTTGATGCCTATCTTAAGTCCCTTGCTGGGATTCCCCTGTTGGTATTGAGACCGACGGCATCGCGGCCACCAGTCTCATAACTACATCCCCTAGTTGCGTGTGCTTAGTTGTGGCATGTGCCCAGAGCAATAATACAAAAGCTACACTCCACAAATGTACTTGTACTGCATCACCCCATTAGGTCCACAACATTATAGCTTCCAGTGCTCAACAAATAATCAGTATATTGCAACCAGCAGTGTATAATGGCTCAGCAATGACCAACATTTTATACCCTGCAATTAGCACTCAGTAGGGAATTTCACTTTCCTATTTTTAATAGAAATGATCAGTTCTGCCATGTTCATTATTAAATATTACAGTCTACAGCATTTACATAGACCTGCTAGCTTACATTTTTTTACTGTATGATCTTTTTGACAGGATGCAGAAATTGTGCTGGGTTAAATAGAGAATACTACAAGAAAGGATTGTGGGCCTGATTCAGCAAGGAAAACACGCAGCTGAAGTTTCTGCTAGTCGATATTGTGAAATGGCAGAAGAAAATTTATAGTCAGGACTCGATCATGAATATAAAAATAATTTTTAGACACCTTTAATACTGTATGGTGTAACTATTATGACAATAATTCCATCTAAAAATAATCTACATAACAACACCGAAAAATCTGTTCAATTAGCAGCAATTCAATTAAAAATAAATGTTTCACTTGAGTCTATTTGCTGAGGAAATAGTGCAAAATTATAACCTGATGCCGTCAGCTGATTTTTACTGATTTTACAAGCGGGTCAATGGTGCCCTAAGGTGCATGCGCACGATGGAGGGAGCTCCATCGTGTGCATGCATGAGACCCGCATAGCGACAGCCAAGCTGTCGCTATGGGTCTCGCACCAAAGGGGGCGTGCTGTCAATGGTGAGTGACAGCACGCCCCCTTTGGTGGGCGTGCCGGGAGTGTTGCTGCCCACACGGAGGCATTCCCATTGGAACGCCTACCGTCTGGGTCCAGCCCCACTGACATCACTAGTGATGTCAGTGGGAGTGCTTTTGGCTCTGATAGAGCCAAAAGCACTCCTGGGCTTGCGGCAGCGAGACCCTACTGCAGGGTCTCGTCGCAAGCCCGATGGTCGCGATGTCTTGACCATCGCGACCATCTTTTTGGCCGCTCGCATATGCTGTGGGTGGTCACCCACAGCTATGCGAGCAGCCAGGAGGCCGCTCCATTTTTAGGTAGGAGGGCCCTGATTCAGAGCGTCTGATCAGAGCGTCCGGCTCTGAATCAGGCCCACTGTTCGAAAACAAAGTTAATTGTATATACAGCCAAATATTTATCCATCCAATATATGGTCACTGTCTCGGAAGGGTAATAAGCCGCAGCTCAGCTGGGTTATATTTTGATGCTCACCCCATCAAATATTACTCTCTCCTGGAGGGTTTATGCCACGGCTCAGATGAAGGCTGCCTTCGATTAGTGGTCGATGGTCGCAATGGTGGATGGTGCCCGGTGGCCGGCCAGCTGAGTAAGCCTCAGCTTACTCAGGCTGGCCGGCTTGCGAGCCCAGCAGATTGCGTATGTCCGAGCAGTCCCTGGGCTGGCCACCCTCGGAAAATGGAGCAAAACGCCAACCGACCTAGCCCCCACACAACCCCTTAAATGCCTATAAATCAGTCAGAGGCATTGAAGAACTTGCGTGCATCTTAGCACAACCCATTTTGCACACTCACAGAATGGGTCCTGCGCATGCGCAGATTCCCGATAATTGGGAATCTGCATTCAGCGTGCACTGCTGAATCATGCCCTGTGTTAGATCTTGATTATTCTCACCCCTCTCAGTTTGCAGATCTGACCTGACCTGAATATAGTAAATATGTATTTTTGTGCCCAGTGGTGGAATAAATTAGTATAAAGTTTTAAAAATATATTAAGACATTTAAAAACGATATGCAATGTGAAATTAAAGTATTTATCTAAATCAACCTTTGTTAAAAAATGACTTTGCAGGTTTTCAATTTTGTAAAAGTATCCATATCTTTTGTGTTGCAAATGAGATATAGTAAGTCACAAATAAGCTTTAATAAATTCTCCAGATCAGAGTAGGAGTATACAAAAAGCTACAGTTACATTTCGAAAGTTTGATGAAAGCCTATTCTTAGATAAAGTATGTAGTTTAGTATTTTGACAGGGCCAAAAATGTATTTACCATGGGTTAGTTTGGAGAAGACTAAAAACCCCTTCCCTTGGTTTGTGTGCATCTACATCAGACTGTTTAATGATGCTGTCTGTCCCAATTCGCATGGCACACTCTACAGTCCCTTCTGGACAGAAGAGACAGAATTTCCATCTTTGTGACAGCTGCGTATAGTGCCCTACCCTTGTTTCAGCTCCTCACAGCTAGATACCTATGGTGCCATCCCTGTCATTTAGTCATTTAGCCATTATTGAAAATGCATGAGCCAACAAGTTACTTTATACTAGAGAAGTGCGCCAACCCCTGTGTTTTGGTTTTGGATCTGGATTCAGATTTTTCTTTTGGTTTGGTAAAACAACCCTCAAGTATTTTGGATCTGTATTTAAAATAAATAAATAAATAAACAAATACAAAATCTGCTAACCTTTGTCCTGTTTAAATGCAGACCCAAACCCGAGTTTTTAAATTTGATTTCTGAACTGTGGGAAGATCCAAACTGGGACTCGGTTCGATTCGGTACCCCAAAGTGATTCCAAACTCAGGATCTCTAAATTCAGTTGTTGTTGGTTCTCTGGGAACCGAACCTGCACATCTCTACTTCATACTGAACAAAAAAGATTTTTAGAAGCATTTTCAAAGGACCACTCTTGAAAGGTGTTACAGACCAAAATCTGAGTATCCATACAGGCAGTCATCTCTGATTTATGACACCACAATTTGCTATAAATTTGGATAAAATATTAGGTAGTACATTATAGTAAACTAATTGCCAATGCATCTTAAATACTCATTCCTCCCCTTCAATCAAAAGCCACAAAATTGCATACATCCCTGGACTATTGTCTTCTGTCTTCAAAGTATTCTCAGGACTCCACTGTTCTGAAAGAAATCACCATATCTCCTTAATTTATTTTTTAATTTGTTTGAATGCACAAGATCTCCTCTGTGTCTAAGTTAGACATTTCTCAATTTATACTTACTACCCATTAGCAAATTGTAAGGACATTCTTGATTTCAAGACTTAATTGGTTAATAACATGAAAGTTTAAATGTTTCTTGAGATTAACAAAATTGGCAGTATATTTCCAGTCTTCTGTTTAATATGTTCCCTCTAAATTACAGTGAACCTCTGAGTCTTAAATATAAGAGTTTTAGTAATCTACTGTAGCAGTCCCTCACCCCTTACTTTTGATTCTACCTTCTGTAATGCATACACTTTAAAATTATTGTTTTTACAGCTCAAAAACATTCCCAGCATCCATCCACACATTCATAAAGATACTTCAAAACTATTAAACCATTCCTTCTTTGCCATTCACATTGATTACCGTCCCTTTTCTAATTGTCCAACACTAATTTAGCACTACTTCAATACATGTTAAATGTAGCTGCCAGACTAATTTTCAATACAAATCACTTCACCGATTCTGTAACCTTTTGAAAATAATTGCATTGGCTACTTGTCATGATGAAAATTCTAATCCTTACCTTCAGGCCAAACCTGCTCTTGTCTATCTGTCCTTTCTTTCCTTGTGCTCTATGTTTTGTCAAGGATTTAAGCTTTTCACAATCCCTTACCACTTCAATTCCTTCCTTCCAGACATTCTCTGTGCTGCTCCTCTGGAAACCCTTGTGCTATTAATATGTAACTTATCAATCAAATTTTAAAACAGTTTTTGAAAACAGCATCACCTATCATGGCATTCCCTAGTCACTCTGTTTTGCTCCTGCTTCTGCTGTTTAATACATACAGATGTGTTCCCATACACCTAACCTTAATACGCCATGTGATGTGTGGCGCCTGATGCTAGTAAGCTGCGCCGAGCCATGTAGCATAATTTTTGCTACTTTTTTGCCCAAATGTGTGTCTTAGTCGCAACAGATATCTTTGGAAAAATAACAAACATGTTGATATGTGTGTACTATTTTGTGGTATACACAGTTATTAAATAGTAGACACCTGTGGAAAGTATTGTAGTAGACACATCAGTTGGATAGACTTAACCAGGAGCTTGAGTCTATTGCAGTAGACAGTGTTGTACAGCCATACTCACAGTTATGTATACACATGCATGGGAGATGGAGCGGAGCATACAGCCGACCGTGCGGTCATGTATGTAGGTGGTATAACAGTGAATAGCAGGTCCCTCATGGAGTTCTACACGTCTGTGTAATACTATGGTGCTCAAACACATTGATCCAAGATGGTGCCACACATGTGCAGACTACCTAACAGTGGGCATCGTGGTAAAGATACAGATGCTTCAGTTATAGAGCATCATAGAGGTAACACAATAGTGCACGCCATGTACCACTCCCTCTCGCTGCAAGCATTCTCCATGTTAAATAAACATTTTCATGTGGCTTATTTGCAGCAACCTAAAATAAATGAGGGTTAAACAAGTAATAACATATCAACATTTTCAACTATATTCAAGTCCACATTTCTGTAGGAAAAAGGCTGACAACTGTGACATCAACCCTTTAAAGAGCATAACAGCCATATCCTTCTCACTTGTTATACAGACCACAGCAACAGAACAATTTTCCATAAGTTATCAAATGAAGTAGTGTCTAATTTTGATGTCCTTGGATTGTCGATGGTGCTTGGTGCTATAGGACAGATTAGTTGCCCCTGTATTGTTAAATTCCATGTTTATGTTGTCATCCTTTACAAGATTTGGAAACAGCACTCTCAGCCAATCAGAATTTCCCCATTCCATTCTATGGTGATTCCTTGAACAACCCGGTCTCTCTGTGGCATGGCCCTTCACAGGGCATGCCCAGGTCGGCTTGTTATTTTTTTTAAAAGCTCTGGATGCCTATGTGGAATGAAGAGGACATGATCCAAAGATTTGTGAAAGTGGTGAACGAGGTGAACGAGGGCTATGTGAGAGATTGTTTTCTTAATAAAGGTATAAAACAGCTGGTGTCCATGTCTTGCCCTATCCCAGCGACTCTCACATGTGTCTGAGCTGCTGGCATTTAGTAGTATCTGAGCCAAAGGTTGGCTTTTATCAGTTCCTGACTTTTAGCAGAGGCTGTGCTATTTCATTATGACTGTCAACCTTTTAACTATAGACATTTTGACCCTGTCTTCATTTTGGTGTGAACCTTATAATTTGTCTATATTTAAAATGTTGATATTTTGACTGTCTACATTTTATCTGTCAACATTTTGACCATCAACAAATTCAACTTATCTATATATTAAGTGTATACATTATGACCATGTCTAAATTATGTCCTTGTCAACATTTTGATTGTCTACATATTAAATGTTGACATACGAGTCCAAGTTGATATTTTAGTTGTCTAAATATTGTACCTGTCAACATTATGGTGTCTATATTTTGAATGTCTAAGTTTTGCCTGTCTAATATACCCAACCCCTTTACATTACTTTATGGCAACTCCACTGCATAACAAAAGCACTTGCAAATCTCTTATGAATTCTCTTATTCCCTATTACATTTTAGCTATTGCAAACAGGACTTGCACTACACCTGTGGTCCTTTATGCCTTGTAATACATTTATTTCATGAGTCCCTGAAAATATTTATCTAACAAACCTGGCTATCATACTGTCTATGCACCTAGTAAGCACAAACAAAGTGTATATTTAGACATGCCCTTTGTATGCTGTATTATTTTATATGAACATACTGTAATGGAATTGCTGTCTGAAGAAGCTGTGGGATGTATTTTTGTTTAATTGGATATGTAGGTACTCTCTATGCTTTCATCCAGAAAGTAACTGTAGGCTACAGAATATAATAAACAGACTGAACAAATTAAAAGGTTTTTGAAAACATAGTCATAGTTTGTTACATTTTTTCCTCCCATTTCATAAGGAATCATTAGCAAATTAATTTGCACATCAGAACCTGTTGGTGTCATTCAATTAAAATCTAAGATGATGAATATAAAGACCATAGCAGGTGTTACCAAAGAACAAAATTATTTATACAGCATATTGATGATGATGGAAATGACGTGTTGCTGTGTGGTTATTTTAGAATTTATAGATGAATATTTTGTAAAACATGACCCGGGTAGTTAGAGGAGAAAGCAACCAGAATAAGTTCATGATGTAAATTCCAGAGTTGGGTATGGCTATTCTGACACAGTAAAGCAGATCTTGTTATGCTTGCAGCCATTAGCTTATGGTATGGTTTCTGTCTTAAGAACAACCATATTCTGTTTATAACATGCTTTAAAAAAAGGATTTTTTTTTTACATAATTATGAAAGTTGTTTAGATTTTGACATGAGTTACTATATTAATAATATGGTTGTTATTATTCCAATGTTACTTCAAATCTTCAGTATTTTCATCTTCTGGAATTTGATTTAAAAAACAAACTGCTCTGGAAACTATCACTGCTTAATATCACTCAACTGCAGCATTCCATTTGTTGCCTGTTATGATAAATGAAACTATCTATGTCACAATTACTGATTCACTACAGATCCTGCACCAAGACATGTTTTAAAAATGTAGCTGATTTGCTTTTATAAGTTGTAGTCTTTATAATAATACACAGATGTATGGAATTAAAATCTGATAAAGCAATTAGGTTTTTAAATTGTTTGTCACATTAGTTAGCAATAAATCATATCATTTGACTGAATACAGCTTATATACTATTAAAATCGATATTTAAGGTCTATTTGACTAAGGTCAGAGTCAGTGGAGGCTCCATGGTTGGCTGCAGCATCACCACACCAGCAGCGCTTTCAAATGCTGCCAAACATCGCCGGCTGGGACTCCCCAGCAGTTGGTGTGGCTCCCCTATTTGAATTTTGGACTACACTGCAGTCCCACCTCTGGAGCCACCACTGGTCAGACTAGACAGTACAGGTTATTTCAGAAGATGGGTGTTCTGATTTGGTGGGAGGCATTTAATGAGAAAAAGGCTTCATGTGACATGGGCAGTGTCATAATGTAAGTAGGGGAATCAAAGTAGGTATGATGCCATAGAATTAGACAGGGTGGGTGTCCAAAAGCAAAGAAGATCGCTTTCAGTCTAATCAATACCATGTGCCTAGAAATGCCTACACATCGCAATACATTACAGATGAAAATACAAATAAACATGGAGTATGAAAGTTGTATATATAATGGGTGTAGGGTGTGCAGGACCCTGCACCCATAGCTTACAGTAACCACTCTGCGAACACCCTAGTAATCAGAGGTAAAATGGCATTGGCACCTTTTTACTGGAGATCCAAGTATTTTGGGAGAGAATATATGTATGATTACTTGGTGTTTTAGACTTGTCTTCAGAAAGGTCCCAATGGCAGGATTGAAATATTGGCTTATAAGGCCAGTTATTTTTGCTAGTTCTCATGTTGTTGAGGGAAGCTGCTTTCTTGAAAGAGAATGAACCATCATCCTTGACAGATAGAAAGGTGAGCTTTTAAACCTTTATCAGATTAAATAAGCAAGACACTCAGGACTTGATTCAGAGCTGCTCGCTAGATGCGTACGCTTGCACCAAGCGTATGCAAATTTGGCTACAAGGCAGATGCTCACACGGCAAGGCATAAGCACGCCCACTATGTCCTGGCATGCAATTGCTTTGTGTATGTAGACACCCACCAGCCTGTCTAACGACGCCCACTTGCGCATGTCATCTCCAGGAAGTGTAAGCAACCATTGGTACATCGGGTACCATCGGAAACGAAGGCAGCGCTGGAGGTTGACTATACCCTACTGCAAGAACTGCGAGCACTTCAGTGTGAAATACAACTAGGTGACGTGTACTATGACGCTGCCTGTTAATTATGCATGCCTCTGAAATGGGTTTAAGATGCTCAGGCATGCCTGCGTTTGCACCTCCACTCCCCAGTTTCTACTAGCCTGCCCATGTTACCACCCACAAATGGCTTAGCCTGTCACTCACTCTGCTGGGTAGTCTATGCGCAGTGAGTGACCACTTCCAGATCTCTCGCACTGGTTCGTGTATGCACACTGCAATGCACACACATGCGCAGAATGCGAAAATTGGCTTGCTACGAGCAAACGCTTCTCAGCGACCGGGTCTGAACCAGCTCCTCAGTTATTTATGAAGTTTATTGAAGAAACTGGTTGAGTGATTGGGTAGCATGCTCCATCTGTCCTGTTCATTGGTGGTGGTAGCTTGATGACAACTGGAGGAAAATTCCAAGTCCCTTGCAGAAAGCCTTCCAAAATGTAACCAGGAACTGGATCACTCAGTCAAAGTTGATCTAATATATATATATATATATATATATATATATATATATACATATGTATGCAGCCAGAATACCTATTTGGACGGAGTACTGATGACAGCTTTTTTAAGGCTGTAAAATGGACTTATTTTGAGAAGCAATCGACAACCACATGGTGAAGTGATCTTGGTAGCTGAATATGTTACTGTGAGTGTAGTCACCACTATCTTTTTCTTCTGAGCCATGACAGTTTTGGAGAGGCATTGGTGGGTGATGCCTTTTTTTATTTCTGGACACAATTCGGGAATTCTGCCATCAGATTATAGAGTTGGCTGGCCAACAAGTGATAATGGTTATCAACCTCAAGGATTGCCTCATGTATCTCTACACAGTGTTTCACCCTGCTCTACACCACAGTGATCTATGTTGTAGCATGAGCAGAATGTCTCAAGTGGAAAAGGTACATTTTGATGTGAAAGCAAAATATAATGGTATTGTATCAGTTGGTGTAAAAATTATCTTGGGCCTACACCATCAAGCACTGGCATCTAGCCTTACTCAGTGAAGGTCTACATGATCACAAGAGGCCTAGCACTGGCATTGTGCATTAGCAATGACCACTGTGACATTCTCAGCCTGCTTGTAGACTATAGGCCTGATTTAGCAGTGAACGCAAATGCAACCACAAGTGCAATCGCTTACAGTTCACAGTTGCTAAAATATGCTAATGCCTGCCAATGCACAGCCGGCATAAAGATGCATACTGCTGCCTTTTCATATCCATCCAATGTCACACTCCTGTGTAAACATCGATACCATTGAACGCACATCAAGCAGTCACGCATAATCTATGGCAGGTCTGACCAGCCACAAACACTGCAGCTCTCCTCACATACAGAGAGGTCTAATGCTTAAATGCAATCACTAGGGCTAATTTCTGCACACCCATGAAACAGCCTTGAAATGGTCAGACACACCAGTGTCTACTTAACCCCCCATTACCTCCCCTAAACGCTGACCACATGACACTCACTTTGCAAATGGATCACTCACTTTCTGAGGCACAGTGTGACTTACATGCACGCGCAAATAATCGCTCGATCTGTGTAAACATTGGCGTTGTATCTGCTGCTGAATCAGGCCCAATATTACTTACAAACTGGTCATATTAGTAACAGAGGTCCTTCCTGGTTAAGCCAAATGTGTTGGTCGAAAGCTAATGCATTTTTCAGTAACAAAAGAGACACTCACCAGTAACTTCTTCTAGTATAGGGTTAATCAATCTGGAACCGCCCAACAGAGGCTATGGATTGTTCTACATAATAATCATTTGTGCAACACAATTCAAAGTGAACAGTTTGCTGAGTATTGAATACTGTATACCACAAGATGTATTGTTGATTGTTTTATTATACAATGTGATACTAAAACAATAGAATTGACCAGTTTATATTAAGCAGAAGTGAGTAAATGAAGTAACTTCCAGTTTCATTTTTGCTAGAAAGAAATTGGCTTCAATGCTCAAAAATCATCTTTAACACACACCCCCTTGAGGAAGTCTGGAAGCAGACAAAATGCATTGAAACTTGATACCCCTTTGGCATTGCAAACATGGCTCTGACCCAGGATTTTGAACATGAGGCCAGACCCCTTTCGCACTGAACCTTTGACCCGGGTTATTCCCGAGTTGGCCCTGTTCACACTGAACCCGAGTCAGCCCTGTAAAAACCCTATGGATGTCATTAAATTTTGCTTTTTCAGACTCACAAGATAAGATCACAAAAGGGAACACAAGGGATGTAATGACAGTAGTGGTATTAACCCCTTTCAGACTGCCAGAATGCTGCCTCTGCTTTTGTCTGCAGTGTGCCTGGCTGCCTATGTGCCTGGCTGCTGACATCATCAGCGACACCCAGGAACATCCTATCAGTGTTGTTTGCTGAGTCCCGGGTTGGATGACATGGGTAGGGACTGTTAACAGTGGCTTGTTCCCGTGTTCAACCCTGCTTGATCAAATTTTTTTGGTGGCGATTTCACACTGCACCTCAACCAGGGTTGATCGGACAATATCCGTGGTTATTTTTGTGATGTGAAAGGGGTATAACCTGCTGGATACCTTTTGTGTGGATATTTCAATTTGGAGCTTTCCTATGGTTAACCATTTGTTATTACAATAAGTATATAAGATAAGCTGTATTTGTCTTTTAATTCATGTCAGGGCATTTCCAATGTGTTATCTGTTACATTTTGTATACAGTATTATACTATTGTTGGTTCTATTATTTTACTTTGAGGTACTGTACTTGAATAAAAAGCTTGAAGTAAGTTATCTCATCCCGATTGTATTTTTAGAACACCCATTGACAACTTTGGATCATTTTATTATGCCACAACAACTTGCTTATAGGTGCACAGAACTATTTATTGCCATTTATCTATTACAAGTATTCTACATCTTTGTTTTATATTTTGCTTGAGCTACATGTCTCTGAAGGAACCATTAAGAAGCAAGGCTATTTATGAAAATGAATACTCCTTCTAGTACGCATAATAACATATCTTGGCTTGATTACATTACTTACTGTATTTGACATACTACACAATTTGTGTTCTCTACCCAGTGCGACTGATGTCAGCACTCTACGCTATCTAGCAGTGAGTACATACTGAGGTGCCCCATACACAGGAGGACATTCCATCCTTCAGCGGCGTTTAGCCGCCAATGTCCTTAGACTGGCATAGAGAGGTCTATTTGAATGAGATGCATAATAAGGTATTGCATTTGGATTGTATACATACAGCACCTTAAGGAGTCCATTTGTGACAAATTCTTTACATAGGGGACGTATTGTCATTTAACAAATGAGTGAGAAGACAGTTTCTTGTTACCATTTGGACAACTATTATATATTAATACAGTCTATAGGCACATTGCAGCTACAAGGACACTGTTTTATATTAAAATATTTCAAGTTATATTTTTACCAGATCTATTTCCATTGTCATGTTATTTATTTATATTTTTATTATATTTTGTATATTATCTTACTTTTGATTTCTTGATTTTTTATTTTCATTTTGTATAATAAATATGTATTTTATTTATAAGAAGCCTTGTTGAAATATTATTCTTTTAAGTTGAGTGATAATATCATATAGATAATCTCTATTGCATTCCCCCCTCAAGTGCTATCCTCTTTTTTGTAGTTTTAGTCTTAATGCTTCAATATACCAAGACATTTTGGACAATGCTATGCTTCCAACTTAGTGGCAACAGTTTGGGGAACACCCTTTCCAACATGACAGTGTGACTGTGCCCCAATGCACAAAGCCAATACTATAAATACATGGTTTGATGAGTTCGATGTGGAAAAACTTGACTGGCCTGCACAGAGCCCTGACCTCTAACCCATTAAGCACCTTTGTGATGAACTGGAATGGAGACTGCGGGCCAGGCCTTCTCATCCAAAATCAGTGCCTGGCTTTATAAATTCTCTACAGAATGAATGAACACAAATTCCCACAGAAACACACAAATTATTTCTTAAACTTTGGACTGCCCACCCTTTGCTGACACTATATATATATATATATATATATATATATATATATATATATATACTGTATATATATCTGCAAATGTATCCTTAATCACCAGCATTTTTGCACTATATCATGCAAAATGCATGATGCAACTTAATAGAAATAAAAATGAAAATCCTAACCTTTTAGTTCTTGCCCAAAATTCATAAGAGCAAAGACAATCCACCGGGTTGTCCGATTTTGTCAGGACTTAATTCTATTACAAGCAATCTTTTGCAGTACATTGATCGTTTCTTCCAAACAATAGTGTCCGAACAGAAAAGTTATTTTAAGCATCCTTCAAATCTTGAAATAATTCCTCTGGAAAGAAAGTTATATCATGTGCACAAGTGATGTAAAGTCACTATACACTTGCATTTCCCATAATGTTGGATGTAATGCCATTCAATATTATCTATCTACCAACAACAGACATTTCCAACTAACAGATCAATTTTATCATGTGCCACATAGACTTTATTTTAAAAAGCACCTGTTTTTTGGATGAGGGTAAATTTTACCTTCAAAAATGTGGCACCGCAATGGGTATATCATTTGCTTCCATTTAAGCTAACTTGTCCAGATTGGAGGATCAATTAATCTGGAACAACAAGAAGTATAAACAGAACATCATCTGCTGGAAATGTTATATAGACAACATTTTCTTTGTCTGGGAAGGCCCTGAAAAAATCTTACAAAATTGTATTCGGTACATTAAAAACAATTAAATTAATTTGGAACTTACAACAATGATGAGCAGAGAACAAGTTACCTTCCTAGATCTCAATATCTACATCAAAGACAATCAAATCCACACTAAAACACATATAAAGTAAGTGAATGGCAACAATATATTACCCATCACCAGCAATTACTATAAGAAATGGAAAGAAAATATTCCAATTGGCCAATTCAAAAGAGTTAAACGAAACTGCACAGAAGACATTTTTAAAACTCAAAGTAGCAAACTAAAGAATAATTTTAAACAGAAGGGATACAAAGCGACCACACCTTGACAAAGAAATGGTGAAGATCGAACAGACAAAAAGAGAAGACATGATCATATACAAAAAAAGGGGAGGACAACACAGATCTACTTTTCATCACCCAATTTAATAGCAACAGCATGAAAATAGAAGAACTCATAAGGAAACACTGGCACATTCTCAAATTAGATGAATACTGAAACACATTTATTCCAGAAAACCCAAAGAATAATATATAAACGGGCAAGGAACATCAAATAAGAACTTGTGAACAGCCATATACCATTGAACAACAATACAAATAAAAAACAAGGAGCATTCCACTACTGCAAAGCATGTAAGAACTTGGAAGTGCCAACAACTAAAGCCATAAATGAATTCAAATCCAACAAGAGGTTACATTCAATTCAGAAGAAGTGAGTTACATGCTGGAATGGCCTTGTGGGCTACAAAATATCAGTCAAATGAAAAAGCAAGCCAAAGTACATTTAGCAGAACACCTCTTTAATATAAAAAGGGGCCTAAAAACACACAGTGTATCCATTCACTTCCTGGAGTCACACAACAAGAACCCATCAGGACTGAAATTTTTTGTAATACAGAAAATACAAAAAAATTGGAGAAAAGGTGACATAATCAATGATCTAAAGAAAAACAAATCAGGATGGATTTTTGATATGCAGACCTTACAACCAAATGGACTGAACATAGATTTGGAACTCACCCCCTTTTTAAAGCCTTTTTACTGTACATCATATAAGACATTCACTCGCACTTTTTATATCTTTTTGTTATATCTTTTTAGTTTATACTTTTGCTATTTTTATTATTTTATTTTTACTTTTATTTATTTTATTAATTATCTTATTCTGAAGACACCAATTTTTTATTTTAATCTATGTTATCATTTTATATTTTTTAGTTTTAATTTAAACTTTTTCATTCAATAAGGAAGAGTTAGGATACATGTGGATCCCACTGTTTTTTACATTTCCGGTCTATACTATTTTTCAAGTGGACAATACAGTTTTTTCACCCTATTTAAAGGACAAAAAAGCCATCCTTGAAAAAATGTTGTAACAGCAAGAAACGTGTTGGAGCCATAGAGGAGATGCATCTCATAGCCACACTTAGCTGCTAAACCCCGCTGACTTCCAGCCGGAGACACGGCACACAGAGAGGCATCTACAGGGAAGTTTGGAAGTTACTCCCCAGCCTGCTACTAAAAAGATCAAGCAGCGGTAAGGTAGGGACAGTTAATTAAGACCTCGACACACAGCTGGCACCCCGGGACTCCATCTTTATTGACTCAAAAGAGATATAAACAATATGAATATTAAAATTTACTACAAAATCCCTCTTTTTTCCCCAGGTACCATCAGAAATAAGTTTTTATCATTTCCTATTTTTATCATATTTTATTTCACTTTATTAATTTTTAATTTTTATTCTTCATTTTATTTTTAATTTTAGTTTTAATTATTTTATACATCAATCCACAAATAACCAGTACATTACCACAAACTCCAATATTATACCACACAAACAAATAGCGCTAATTCATATTTTTTATAGAACCAATCCATTTAAAATAAGCTGTTCGTAAACTTGAGCATTGATATATCATCGAATAAATCTACATAATGGTCTCCTGCCGTGTACTTTGGGCCTGATTCAGCAGCAATCGCGAATGCAACTAAGTACGCAGATCGAGCAACTGTTAACCATTGCACATGCGTATAAGCTGCACTGAGTGTGCGCTGCGATCACACTGTGTGTGTGCTGTGATCACACTGTGATAAAGCCGCACAGTGGAATCCATTGCAGAGTGAATGACAGGCTGTGAGCATTTGAGGGGAGTAACAGCTTGGTGGTAAATAAAATGCAGGGATGCCTGTCCATTTGAATGCTTGGGCATGCATAAATGAGCAACTGTGATTGCATACACAGAGCCCACTGCATGGGAAGAAAAAGTGTCTGTGGCTGGTCAGACCCCGTGTAAATGTTGCATGACTGGCCGCTGTGCATTGACAGTACTAATGTTTATGCAGATAAGCAATGTCATATGCATGTGAGAAGACAGCAGTGGGCATCTTTATGCTGGCTGTGCTTTGGCAGGCTTAGCATATTTTCACAGCTGTGTTCCATGCAAAATCGTAGCTCCAAACACACTAGTGATCGCTACTGAATCAGGCCCTTTGTGCATGTAACACATTAACATTGCAAAACAGATGCAAAAACAGACAACATACTGTATACTGATCTATGAGATACAAGATGCAGCTTATGGTCTATGTGATGCATGTGAGGTGAAGTGTAGTTGTAGGTGTATATATATATATATATATATATAATGTCCAGGGTAGGTCCGGCACTCCAAACAACAACAAGGTAACTTCAGAGGTGCCCTCACAGAAATAGTATAAGGCAGTTCAAAGGTGCGGCACTCTCTTCAAAGAAGACAAGACAACTATGTCGATTGTATCTTTGAACTGCCATATATATATATATATATATATATATATATATATATACATATTATAAGGGCACAGTTTTGCCCTTATATTAAGGCTGCGTGTAAATAACTGCAATTCTCCCATCGAGAATTCCAGAGAGGGGGGGCAGGGTGTTTAAGGGGCTACACCTCAAAATTTATTTGAGTTATGGAGCTGAAATTTGGCACGGGCAGGTAGTACTGTTGCTCGATGCTGCCAAATTTTAGGGCAAAAACATAAAAATGTGGATTTGGGAGTAATCTAAATTTCCAATTGTCAAATTTTTTGGACATTCTCAATTAGGACCACTGTTCTGCTATAGTCTATGGGGAGTTTTGGGAAGGCATAACTTAGGTTAGGAGGCGAATTTGGACTTGGGGTTTGTTTTATTAGGTAGCTATTGTGCCAGGGTACATGCTTTTGGGGTTCAGGTAAGTTAGAATTTTTTTAAACTATTACCTCAAGAATGCACCATTGAATAGATAGGACTTTTCAACTTGTTGGGTAGCAGCAGTAGAAGCCTCCAGCAGGTGTATTCACTGTGGCTTCACTTGGGTGTACCAAGATTGCCATCGTTTGCGGGCAGTATCAGGGGCTGGGCCTGGGGGGAAGGAAGCCAGCATTTTCTGCGGCTGGGATGTGGGGGAGACAGGGTAGGGGTTAGCAGGCGTTAGCTGTGGCTGGGAACCAGGGAGGGTAGCAGGCATTAGCAGCAGGGGTGTGGCGGCAGTGTGGGTGGTGGTGGTGCAGGCGTTAGGACCCGGGGAAGGTAGCAGCACACAGATGCAGGATCGGATCAGGAATATCTGGAAATACCTGCATCTGTGTTTAAAAAAAACAAACACAGAAGCAGGGATGGGTCAGTGAGACACATCTGTGCTTCTGTGTTTAATTAAATAAAAAAACCTGTGTAAAAAAATGGCAAGGCCCCCTCCCCAAAAACAACAACCAGGACCAGGCTTTGGAAAGCCAGTACTGTTTGTGCTAAATACAGGGGACAAATGACATATGGGTCCCCCCTATGAAGCATAACCAGCACCAGGCTTTTTAGAACCAGTCCTGGTTGCCAAAATACGGGGGACAAATGACGTAGGGGTCCCCCGTATTCAGCACAACCAGCATTGGGCTCTGAGCTGGCCCTGGTTCTGGAAATACAGGGGGAAAAATGCGTAGGGTAACCTTGTATTTACCAGAGCCAGCACCAGACTCTTTCTAGCCGGGGGGTTTTGCCACAGTCAGGGGAGCCTTTCACCTGGCCCCCCCAGCCAAAGCATCACCCCTGACCACTAGTCAGCCCAGGCCAGTGATCCCTGGGGAGCTGGCGATCCCCCCAATAATGGGGTCCCCCTCTCCAGGGCACCCCAGGCCCAGGCTGATAGACCGGGGCTTTCCCCAGCACCACTGGGCGGTGGGTGCCAGAATGATTGTGTAGTGCTGTGCAAGCTAAGTTAAAATATTGTTTTTTGCTGTAGAACTAGAGTTCCCAGCAAGCCTCCCCCACATGCTGGTACCACAAGTATCAGCATGCGGGGCATTACGGGCCTGCTGGTAACTGTAGTTCAACAGCAAAAGCAATATTAAAAGAACACACAACACACACCATAGAAAAGTACAATTTTATTAAAACATACATGCACATACATATGTACTCACACATGCATGCACACTATCTCACTTACTCACCTACAGTATGTATTCCTGAAGCCAATCTGTCCTATTCTCCAGTAGGTAATCCAATGGAGTACTTGTAATAAAAATTCCATACTCACCTCCTCCTATGCGTGGATCTGTCCTCTTCATTCCAAAGTAGGCAATCCAAGGGCTTTGCAAAAAAAAATGCTAAATTCCCGGACCCATGAACATTAGTAGTGTCCTCTACTACTACCCAAATGACAGCTCTGCCTGGCATTTCAGTTCAGAAATCCCGGTGCAGAGTGTTCAATGGCTGAGAGAGGTGAGCCTTCAACATCTCAGCCAATGAGCTGTTCTCACCATTGACTTTAATGGTGAGAACCGAGTGTGCCTCTTTCAAAAATGGCACCTCAGCACCATTTTTGAAATTTAAAGATGGCCGCCGCGAGCCAATCATGGCTTGCGATGTCATCGCCCCACCCATTGGCTGGCTTAAATACAGCCAGTGCTAGGCGCCATCCAATCAGTCATTGGCCGGAGAGAAGACCAGCTGAAGGAAGAAGATGCTATGGAAGCCCTGAATGGGCGGCGGCTGGAAAAAAGAGCTTTATGACCACTGCCATCTAGGTGAAGACACCATAGAAGCCCTGGATGTGCGGCGGCTGCCGCCCTCCAGGTGCAGACAATGTAGAAGTCCTGGGGGAGCGGTAGCCATGAAAAAGAGCTTAAAGGCTTCCGCTCCCCAGGTGAAGGTTCAGCAAAATGAAATATTTAAAAAAACTGTGTCTTTGTTTTTTTTATTTTAATATTTATTTTGCAAGGGTATAGGTACCAGCAGGACCTTAATGCCCTGCCTGCTGGTACTTGTGGTTCTCCAAGTACCAGTTTGCAGGGATGCCTGTTGGGACATGTTGTACTTTTGCAAAAGACAATATTTATATTTTAATATGCACCACACTTTACACAATCAACCCGGCACCTGCCACCCAGGGGTGCAGAGGATAGCCCCGGGCTATCAGCCTGGGCCTGGGTCCCCAGGAGAGGGGGACCCCTTATTGGGTGGTCCCCAGCTCCCCAGGGATCCCCAGCTTGGGCTGACTAGCAGTCAGTGGTGATGCTTCAGCTGGAGGCTTTGGTGAAAGGGCTTTCCTGGCTGTGGCATCACCCCCCCCCTGCTAGAAAGAGTCCGGTGCTGGTTCTGTTAAATACAGGGGGACCTTAAGCCATTTTTTGGTGGGTTTTTACACTGAGTTTTTTTAATCACAGAAGTAGAGATGGTTCTCACTGATCCCATCCATGCTTCTGTGTTTATTTATACACAGATGCAGATATCATGCATCTTTAAGATCTGAGCCTGCATCTGTCTACTGCGACCTCCCCTGGGTCCTTCCGCCTGCACCACTAACACCTCCAGGCCCCGGCCATAGCTAATGCCTGCTGCCCCCCTGGGTTCCTGCCGTAAGTTACAGCTGCTTCATCCCTCCGAGCCCATTCACCGCTACTGCCCACACTGACCTGCCATCTTGGTGCACCCAAGTGAAGCTACAGTAAGTACACCTGATAGATGCTGCTACTGAGGCTGTGCATCAAGTTGAAACTTCCTATCTCTATAATGGCGGATTCCTGATGTAATAGTTTAAAAACTGTAACTTTTTAATTTACCTAAACCCCAAAAGCACCTACCGTTGAACAATAGTTACCTAATTAAACAAACCCCAAGTCTAATTTTGCCTCCTACCCTGAGTTATGCCTTCCCAAAAATCCCCCATAGAGAACAGCAGAAAATCTGGTCCTAATTGAGTGTCAGAAAAAAACTGACATTTGGAAATTTAGATTACTCCCAAGTCATCATTGTTTATGTTTTTGCCATGAAATTTGGCATGCACCACTAAGTGACAATTCTACCAGCCCATGCCAAATTTTAGCTCCAAACCTCCAAACCGCCAATAGCTTTTGAGGTGAAGCCCCTTAAAAACAATGCCCCTTCCCTCCACAATTCTTGGGAGAATTCAGTTTCTTTTTTAGGGAACCCCTACTTCGTTTGTCCCCTGTATTTTGGTAACCAGGACTGGCTCTGATTAGCCTGGTGTTGTTTGTGCTTTATATAGGGAACCCCTACATCATTTGTCTCTTGTGTTTAGCACAACCAGCAATGGGGCTCCAAAGCTCGATGCCGGTTGAGCTGTGGGGGCACGTCATTTTTTTTTATATTACACATTCATTTTTTAAAACAATGCATGGATTGATCTCACTGATACGTCTATGCATCTGTGTCTTATTGATTTAATTTTCTCATGTGCATGCCCAGCACCAGTGAGTCCCTCTGTCGCCACTGATGCTTCTGTGCATGGCCCTGTTGCTGCCTCTGCTCCACATCCCCGCTGCTGCCACTGCCCCATACACCTGAAGCCTGCCCCCACAGCTGTCTCTCCCTCTGCACCCTTAAAACACCTCCTATGTGCTGTCTGCTCCTCCACCATGTTAGTGTACCTATTTGTTGTCCTACTGCCCTGCAGGTGGCCCGGTTTGTCCGTCAAAACCCTGATGGTTAATAAATTATAAAAAAGCAATGAAATTCCATAGACAAAAAAACCTTACAGTTTCATATGTCCCATTAAGGCTGCTTAGACATGATCTGAAAATTCACAAAACCTACTGAATTTGTGCCACACAAACTTCAAAAAGCAATGAAATTACGATCATTACGGCTGACGCCTTAATGAACATGTTCCTTGCGTAATGGATAGGGTATGCCATGACACCATGTGGTTAACTGCAGATTCAGCACTCTCACAGAGTGAGATTGCTGTCACTCACAAAATGGTGGAGCTGCTAATACACAGAAATGTGTGCTCATTGGAATAGCACCTTAATACCTACTATACAGCAAGACGTCCACTGCTGCCATTCATTCCTGCCACATGAGGTTCAATAGAACCAAAGCTACCACCCTATTAAACAGAAGCGACTCCCTTAACAAAATCCTCAATGAATAAAAAATAACCCTCTGTGGATAAGTCAAATCTCATCAGGCCTGTAAAGATAGGTATCCTTAAAACAGATCAAAATCCTGAGAAATTGCCATTCTCAATTTAAGAAACTGCAATTTGGAAAATAATTTCCCACCATGCAGAACAGAGCAAATAACCAATCCAATCCTCCATCTGGGAAAGAGTTAATGCAATATAAACTCTAATCATTTTATTAACACCCAATCCAAGCAAATTATGTTAAATTTGTGTTTAGGGGGGTCTCATAATTCAGACCAAACAACAAAAAAATCAGCCAGGCCAAGGTAAGACACAGCTAGACCTTCAGTGACTGTTTGTTGACTGTTTATAAAGTAGACATATCATCCATGTAGATACAGTATGATGAATGTCGACATGATAACTGTTGGCCAATCATACTTAATCATCTCACTAAAGGTGATGAATAGAAAATACTCCATTTAGGACACAAATTTGCCTAGCAAAATCCAGAGTAGCAGTCGTAATCATTAGATTTCCAATGACTAAGACCAAGGAGCAGGATGTAACATTTCAGGATACATCCAAATTGATATCTTGTGACTGGGGAACCATCCACATGGATCAACTATACTCCTTTAACCATAGGTCAATGCATTAAATAAACTGATGCCAGTGCTACCAAACATATACATTGATGACTGCCGCCAAATACATCCATCAACCTCTGTACAATTGGTCAGTCTTGGAACACTGAATCCTGTACAAAAGCATACTGTCTCCAATCAAGACATTAGAAAAAGGCAATGATGAAGAAGTGTACCTTACTGGAGTCACCAATTCACAAAACCAATAGACTCCATGAAAAGCCATATAAAATGCTATATGAGAAAGTAAAACTTTGTAAACAGAACAACAAACTGACAATAGCAATTGTGGAAGCAAAACCAAATCAATCACTGTCTAGAATCTGACAGTGCAGAGGCTCTCCTAGCTAGGCTTTGGGTACTACAAAGCACTTGGTAATATCTTCATCAACACACAACTGCAGGAAGTAAGAAATGCCAGCTAGAGTCTTGATCACAAGTGAAACCACTGCCACTCCATCCAGGACCCATGATAAGCCAGAAAAGTCCCTAGGTCCACAGTGCAATTAGCTAAGCCCTCCATGCCAAGATAACCTGCCAGACATACTGTAAGAAGTTGATAATTTTACCAAATTGACTTGCCTGAGGCGCTAATGTTCTGAACCTATGCCAATCAAACCTAGACAGCAAATCAGCAATGTTATTCTTTACCCCTTGAAAATACTTAGCTTGAAACCAAATATTGTAATGCAAACATCTAACAACAATTTGTGCCAACAAATTAATAACTTGAAGGAAAGTTTTGTGTTGCTGATTAGTCACATGGACCACACCAAGATTCTCACACAAAAAAATATAATTACGGAGAGCCCCTAACAAAATTTGTGCCCCATACACTCTCTAGTGGTGGGCATGGGAGTAATAGCATTAAATAAAGTAGCTATAAACTTGGACAGGTGAAGGGGAACTAAGTCCTAGGACCATGGGCAAAAAATAATCTCATAAGGGACTTACTAAAAAGATGTCTCTTGCTGTCAAGCTACACCTTTATGTCTCAGAACAAGTGGAGTTTAATTCCAGAAGTGCATTAAGCCTGGTTGAAGATCCCAGAAACATGTTGGCCAGCACTTGCATTTAAAAGCTTTAGATATGTGCACTTCAAGACTGAGTGATTATCGAGTGTGACGCCTGGCCAGGGATGCCAGCCATGACATTATGACCCAAACCAGCGGCATGAGGTAAATCCTCCTAATTTGATGCCAAAGCCATGCTAGTCATCTCAATGGCCAAGTCCACAGCATGACATGGCAGCTGTAACTGGTAAAAGATGGCCAACCATGCGACACAGGACTTGCACTAAGATCTAGATCACACTGGTTCAACTGAATGCATGTCAGCCCTAAGAGTCCCCGAATGGGCTATCCATGATGGTGGCTGAAACAACACAGGGACTGTAGATCACCTGGATCTGGATGACAGGCAGGCAGACTTCAAAACACCCCATGGCCTGCCCCCAACAGTAGTTTTCACACTCCTCTAATCAGAAACCAGTGATGTGCTAGCTGTGGCCTGCCTGTGACTGAAACCTTGATCAAGGATGCACATTAACTGCTGGCAGCACACCAACACTAAAAGCCCTAGTAGCAGCCCTTGCCATGATATTCACAATGAAGGCTGCAGCAGAGAACATCCCCCACTTGTACCGAACCACAAGATGGGCAAGCTAGCTGACATCTGAGGCCTGCCCCAAACAGAGCCAGCACCAAAGTGCTCTGCCCAGCAGCAGGGGCAGCAGGACCTTCCAACGCCACCATCCCTCTAAGCTCACTGAACTGGTGATACAGACAGGCCATGGACAGAAATCCATGAAATCAAATTACCACAACCAAGCAGGGATGCAAGATGATTGGAGCAGACATTAGCCCAGTAGCTAAAGGATAGCAAAGAATAAAAAAAAATATTGGAATGAGAGCAAAGGTGATAGAGAAAATTAATAAGAAAGAGAAAGATAAGAAGATGACAGGAATGTAAGAGAGATGAAAGAAAAGGAGCAGAAGAAAATGAAAACAATAGAGAGCCAAAACCAAAACAAAACAAATATCTCCTGCTCACCTTTCTCTGCCAGAATTGCCTGCTGTCCCCATACACTAGTATGGGGATAGAATTCATCAAAGCTCCAAAAATACAATATTTTTTGAGCTTGACTGCGGGAGCATTTGCCATCTTCATATGGATTTGCTGCCACAACCACTGCTTCCCTATGGGAAGGAGTCCCTCTGCCCCTGTTTGGCTCCTTCCACTGGATGCCTTGGCTTTTGGGTGCATGCGCGACCTGTAGCTCACATAGGCGTGCTATTTTCACTGCTTCGAAAGGAGCAGTGAAGCCGTTCAGGGACACAACTGACATTCAGATCAATTTCTCCATGCTGGAGCAATGATGAAGCGGTAATGAACATAATGAATAGAGGGCTTGATTCAGACCCGGTCGCAAGGCTGCGTTCGCATGCAGCTATCCACAGCCAAAGAATGGAAATCCCGTGATCACTAGCAAAACATTAGCATGCCCACTATGTTTTGCCGTGTGATCACGGTATGAAATAAGACACCCACTTTCCCTTAGTAACATACATCATCTCCAGGAAGTGTATGAAACAATCGGTAACATCGACTGACATCAGACCCATATGCACCACTTGTGGCTGACCATACCCTACCGCAAGAACTGCGAGTGCTGCTGTGTTTAATTCAGCCATGTGACGTGTATGCTGATGATGCATCTTAAGTATGCAAGCCCCTGAAATGGGCATACACGCCTGCATTCACACCACCACACCCCCGTTACTATCGACCAACCCCTGTCACCACCCACAAACGGCACGTCTTGTGGAACGTCTGTGTACTGGGTGCGAACACTTCCCGATCGCATGGACTGGTTCACGCACGGCAAGCACTGCATCTTGTATGCATGCGCATATTGCAAACATCGGCAGACTGTGTATGAACGTAGCCATGCGACCGGGTCTGAATCAGGCCCAGAGTCCCCAGATACTTCTAATTCTTCTGATATAAAACACCCACCTAAAACTACTCCCAACTAGAATCTAATAAGCCAAGAGAAAAAAACACCTACTAAAAACACACACACTTAAAATTTTACCCTGTCTTGTACCTGTAAGATGACCAAGCCTTCTGGTTTTTAATCCCCACAAGGCATATAAAATGCCAAAAGTCACAATATGATATATGTTATTATATAGCAGGGTGAAATGTATTAATTTATTTCTTGCACAAGAAGCACAATGAATGACTGTATTTACACTATAACAAACAGTGCTAAAACCCCTGCAAGATTATGTATTTGTTAATGTACACTCATTGATGCTTTTGACTGTCACTATTCTTGACTTGGTCAACACTGAAATTGTTTTGTCGATAGTAAATGCCAATACAACCAAGACTTATGTCAGTTCAACATGTTTATGATGATGAGTTCATATAACACTTCATTCAATATCACTATTCTGACTGCAGTACGCACACATTAATAAAAAGTTGCAGAGCATTGTAATTTTATATCCTTGCTTAATATTGAAGATACTGAAATAAGAAACTACACTTTCAATGTTTAAAAAGACTAACCAAGAACATTTAGGGGTCTATTTATTTGCACCTCAAAAATGTAGACAAGCAACAGAAACGTAAATGTAATACATTTCAGACATTTTGTTTTCAAATACATAAGAGGGCTTTGTGAACAATAACATGATCTAGTGAACATTTTAGCCAGGGTGATTGATTACCTGCTGAAGTGACTCTGACAAACCAATAGCATTTAGCAAAATTGGTGCAGAGCTAACTGAACAAAAAGTTGCTATAAACTGTAGCAAACAATCTGATATTTGCTTTTATATTGCAAACTATTATAGAAAATGTATGTGGATTAAAACACCTTTGTTGTACCAGTTTTCATACATGCTATCGATTGTAAGGTGATAGCCAATCTAGGTAAACAATAACATGATATATGTATGCCCATTTATTAGCTTAGAGATGGGTAGTTAATTCAGAAAGATATTTCAAATAACAAAATCAATACAAACATGACAATGGTCTTAGGATATTTTATTACAACATTGAATTGTAAATTTCTGAAATGCTTATCATGACAGTTTTATCAGTGCAATATTATATGTATTGTTGTAAAGTCAAGTGTAGAATAGACACAATGCTCTGTTTTCCTACATTTGGGCTAAGATAATGAGCATTTAAATTGATTCGTTTTGAAAGCTGGAAAGAAAATGAAGCATACCTAGACATCTCTTCATTTTGCTGTCATAGCAGTGACTGCTACAGAGCTAAGAGGAGACATTGCCATAATCTATACTTACATTACTTGAAGAATACTGGTCAATAACAGATCATTAAACATTACCTTTTTATTATTCAGTTTACAATGCCATTTGTATTTCTTCCCTTATTGGTTTTGACTGTAGTACTCTATTAACATAACATCAATGAGAACTGAATTTATTGGACTTTACAGTTTCCTGGAGGCCAAATTACTATCTGGTGTGTTCAGCAAAATGTTTGACACAAACAAGCAAGAAAACAGTTCACTTGAGTCTGTTAAGACAAAAGTAATTATAACAATGGGACATATTAGTTCTTTGAAAAATTTGCCACAACTTTACTAAAAATAACTGTAAAATTATATAAAGCAACAAAACCAAACTCCAATAATGTTATTAATAATAATAATAATAATAATAATAATAATAATAATAATAAGAAGAAGAAGAAGAAGAAGAAGAAGAAGAAGAAGAAGAAGAATTATTATTATTATTATTATTATTATTATTATTATTATTATTAATATTATTATTATTATTATTATTATTATTATTATTATTATTATCTAAAATATAACAGTTACAAACCAATTTAAGAGCTGTGATCAGTGATTCAGTGTTAGATCTCTTAGATCTTGATGACTGGTTAAATTGACTGTGGATTGCAACTGGTATTTCAATAGGCTTTGCATGATTCAAAAGATATTAAATTGCAGCCTCAACACTGAAATGTGTGTTGTAAGCTTGATATTTGTATTAGTTGCACTTAAGCATCTTATTTTTGGTATAAAAAACTTTTGTATGTTGTAGACTAAAATTTATTAATGAATTAATGAATTATTTATAATAATCGTGCCTATATTTTTTCCTAGACAACTTTATTTTGCTGTTGTAAACCCATCATCACTGCAGATATACAGGGCCTCAACTCTGATATAACAGGATCATGGATGACTTTTAATGTTTACAATTGTGAATGGGCCCCTCTGTAATAATTACAGTGTGGTACCAGGATCAAATAAGTGTTAGTTGGCTGTCTCAGCCTAAAACTGAATCAAAGTTGCCTTTCCACAAATCCAAGGCTACTCTAAATGAAATTAGTGGCTAAAGTATTAGTTTATGTACCGTGGTGCTGTTAAAAGAAGATTTTCTACATGTGCTCAAGAAAAGTGATCACAGGTTGTGTTTGGTCTACAAATGACATACTTAGCATGGATTTACATTAGAATACTTAGCACGAATAACACTAGACAACAAAATATTGTTATTGTCAGCTACTGAGGAAAATCTAGGTGTTCTTGACTAAATTGGCTTCATCTATCTGAAGAAGAAACTTAGAGCAGTTCTATCTGATGCTAAGATAAAACCAGGAATGTTTATTAGACCACAGATTTGTGAAGTGATTAGAGAAACAGAGTTCAGATCGTAGTTAAATACACTTGAATTGGCAGCTTGGGATGCCTTTGTGTTAGTGGTGAAGAACTTTCTTGGAAATAACAGATCTGATAAGTATGTTGTACAAGTAGACAACATGCTTACAGCTTACAAGCAAATGGGCTGCAGAATGGCCCTGAAAATGCATTTTCTCCACTGTCACCTCAACTTATTCCCACACAACCTAGGTGCAATTAGCGTTAAACATAGTGAGAGATTTATTTCAGCAAGAAATTTCTTTAATGGAAACAAGATACCAAAGTCACTTTGACCCCATTATGATGGGTGACATTTTCTGGTTCTGTACAGGGAAACAAATACAACACATAAGCTCAAGAGCAAGTCCCTAAAGCATTTTTTAATATATTCATCTAATGTGTAAACATATTTTATATATAACCCAAGCTGTGTTTTTAATACTTTTTAATGCTTAAGTTTCATTTGTGTAAATAGCAAACACTATATAAAAAAATGACAATTTAAATGTTGGTAATATCTATAACCTGAAATCCTAATGTGATTGGTAAATTTGATTTCAGATTTGGAATCAGCATACCCAAGTTAGCCTAGAACATAAGAGTTTTCCTAGTAGCAAAAATGTTTTTTCCAGTGTAATTGTCCTATAATGATTGAATCTACTTACTTTTAAGTTCATGCAAGGGAGTTGAGGAAAATTCCATTTCAACAACATCATATGATTGATGATATTCAGTTAATTTCTTAATCATGTTTTTGCTGCCAAATGTGAAACTCTCCCTTTTCATCTTTCAGTGTGACTCAGTTGCTGTTACCATAGAGAAAACAGTATAAGGAATTTTAGTATTACCCAGTTTTGGCCAATTTTTGACAGTCACTGAGAGCACCATTGCTCATTTCCAGGCACTCAAAGGGCTTTTGATTTCAACAACATTTTAGCACAGTTATAGCACAAGGCCTGTTCTTTCTCAGTCATCAAGTACACAAAACTTCATCAACTGTGTTATTTGTCATTTTAAGTATGACAGTCTCTCTCATTTCTGTATTGATTATTTCTGCTATTTAAGTGTTCATGCACATAATTACCTATTATACATAATAAAAATAATTAAAAATAATTAATAATGTGTTAATTACGTTAAAATTACGGATAGTGAATTGGTTCACCCCACATCTCTCTCTTATATATAGAGTATATATATATATTTTTTCTTTATATATATATATATATATATATATGTACAAATAGAGAAGCGCACTCACCAGACTTGGTTCACAGCAGTAGATGGTAGAAATTTTTTCTATTCTTTCATAAAAACACCAGGAACTTGTTATTGGTCGACGTTTTGGCCCACACAAGGACCTTTCTCAAGACCACCACTCCACCACAAGGTCAGCAACCATGTGCACATAACTCACATCAGGCATCTGTACACCCTTATCCAGGCGAACAGAAGACCTGTGTTGAGTCATCTTTTCTCAACACAGGTCTTCTGTTTGCCTGGCGCATAATACAGGGACCTCAGATAAACCTGTGGCACAACATTTTTTTCCTGGAAATGTCAAATCACACATGTTTTGATTGCATATAAGTCCCTCCCTGTCACATTCATTCTATTTCCCTCCTATATATTCATGAAGCAGCTCCACCTTTGTGGGCAAGCTGAAAGCTCTGGGCACATTAGTGTGACTTGTGCAGGCTTCCTTATGGGTCCCAATAACCAGCACCAGGCTGTACCAGCTGGGAGGGTAATACTACATCAGGGAGATATACAGCATTGTGTCCCCCTGCCATAACATTAATCAGCCCCAAACTGGTCAGCTCAAAGCTCAAATCCTCCAGAAAGTTGGGAGCCCATTTATGGGGGGCCTCAACTTTTTGAGGGATTCCAGCCCTAGGCTACCAGTTAGGGGCTGGGTAATGTTATGGCAGGGAATCCCCACGCTGTGTGTTTCCCTGTTGTAGCGTTACCACCTCCCCCAGCTTGTTTAGCCTGGTTCTGTTTATTGAGAAATAGGAGGAACCCCACATCATTTTTACCCCTATTTTTCAATACCAGACCAACCTTAAAGGTCTAGGTCTGGTTACTGGTTTAGGGGGTTGGGAGGAATCCCACACTTAAAAAAAAGAAAATTAACCATAACGTCTATTTTTAAATTATTAATTTATTATTTTTTATAGAAGGCTTTTAATTTTGAACTATTTTTAGGTTATATATATAGGAATAATAAAAACATTATATAGGGTCATATAGTTTAATAACATGCCATCCTGTCTGCCACTGCTGTGCCATTATGTTTCATAGATATGCTATATTCTTTTAAACTGCAATGTGTTTGTACTGCTGCTCTATAGCTTAATTTACACAACCAGCTAGCTGCAGACTTTGGCCAATATCGGTAAAAACAATAATGTGAGGTGGTCAAAATTGACTGGAAATTACTGGAATGTAATGTTATTGATGTTAATAATACTGTTGGAACAAAAACTGGTCCAAATGACATGATTTTGGCTGTTTTTTTTATTTAAAAAAAAATCCAGATCCAAAACCAAAATTGAGACCAAAACCAAAATACAACAATGATTTAGAACCAAAACACATGGGTCTGTGCACATTTCTAATTTATGCTGAACCAGACCCTGTGGGTTCAACAGAAGTGTCATAAGTCAGGTTTGACATCCAAACCCTGAATCACCTGAAATGAAGGAAGAACAAAATGTAATATTAGTTCCAGAAATTTGCAATTAGAATACATGAAGCCAATTTTAGAGGTTATACAAATTAAAACATAGCCAATCCTCATTCATCTCACCACTCTTAAATGTGTCTCACAGGCACAGGACTGGCACAGAATATAGGCATCATGGCAAGACCCAGTCAAGTCTGATATTACACTCAATATTTTGAGATTAGTACACAGATCGGAATCGGTATGTAATGCCGACAGACAGAATCCAGGCAGTCAGAATCCTGATGCACGGATCCTGACAGGGTAAACATACCGACACTTGGCAGTTGGTGTGCTAACCATCCCCTCTCCCTTCCCTAACCCTCCCTCCCTGGTGCCTGAGCCTAACCTCCCCCCTTGTGCCTAAACCTAAACTCCCCCTACCTGCACCCTAAACCTAACCCTCCCCCCTTAGTGCCTAACCCTAAACCTAACCCTAACCCTCTCCCCCACTCCGCTACTTACCTTCGACACAACAGCAGTTGGGATGCTGGCGCTGGGATTCTGACCGCCATCACTATTCTGGTGCCAGTAAGGTAAGCACCGGCGTCCAGACTGCTGGGATGCCGAATGCATACCCACAGATCACCTTCACATCGAGGAAGTGGAAGTAATGCCTATTGACATATACTTCCAGTCTCAAGTGAGGTGCACACAATAAGACTACAATCAATAGCTCCCAGTACATTAGGTGATCCTGAAAGTCTATAGAAGGCAATCTTTAGGTCCTGCTACTCTGACTCATGACAGGGGAATGAGATGTACAGTATGTGAGAAACAATTTTTTGAATATATATAACACTTGGCTTAAGTGCTTATAAAATTTTGCCAGTGTAATCCTTAAAGATCTAGAGTTCACAGACTTGAAGAATCCTGTGGCCATGAAGTGCAGGGCAGTTAATTTATGCAGACACGTCACTGCATAGTTACTGCCAGACAAAGGTTCAAGATCATCTCTCACCTGCTCATACATATCCTGCTTGTTTGTATGATTCAACCTAAACAGCTGAACATCCGATTGATCTGAAAGGGAGTCCAGGGCCATTTTATATCAATGGGTACATCTGGCTCTTATCGATAAGTGTGTAAGGAGCTCTTGTAAGTATATATGGAATGCTAAAAACACAAAAAGTTATTACAATTTTATGTAATACAAAAAATAAAAAAATAAAATCTTTATAGCTCTTTAGGCATAAGTGGTGGGACCCGGGTGGTGGTGCAGATGGAATAATGCCGTGGAGGGTGGTGACTTCAGCTTGATGTTGGAGACACACGGAGTCTCTCACTAACTGTCCCTACTCCTACCTAGTTTCCTGGTAGTGGTCATGTCCTCGATGTAGCCGGGGCTCGAGTGCTTCTTCTCCTGCCGGCACTTGTCCAGAGTGCCGGAAGTGGTGCGATGTGAAACATCTGATTTCAGCAGGTGTTCAGTATCCCAGTAACCAATGCGTTTCATGCTGGCATGCACTTTGTCAAGGATACTATTTCCTGCGTTTGGTCCATATTTATAGACAATGTTTTGAAAAAACTTTATTTAAAACTATGTTAAAAGAGGAAGTTTGCCAGTAATCTCATTCTATTATATACAGCAATTGGAAACTCACTGGAAAAGTACTGGAATTGTACAGTTTTGCTAAATTACTACATATTAGATTCCCCCCTATGTGTTTTACTTAATATTTATGTAAACTCAGTTAAATGTTGAATATTAGTGTTGAAAAGTCAAGGCATAAGTTACCCAGTTTAAAGACTTGCAGCTTCTTTATAACTAACCCATTCTTCTGAATAAATCAGCACATTGAAATCTTCATGCTTTTCACACAAAGTTTCAATGAAAAGTCTGCTTCTTACCCTTTAACTATTATACAAATTGTCATGGGCTTTAATCAATTTGTAAACCTAAATAAAGGGTGCACTTCAAAGTGTAAAACATTATTTTTTGTTCAGCAGCTTCAATATACATTCCATAAATAGAAATCAAACTATCTGTAAGTTTCATTATATCACCACTATCGATTGTGGTTAATTTATCAACAAATTGCCAGTGAATACACAGGGATTTGTGTGCCCCACTGAATGAAGAGGAAGTAGCTCACTAATTAAGTACCCTAATTGACATTAAGACACAGGCTTAGGATTCAGGTCATATATCCTGGTGACCTTGAGATTCAGTGTCATCTCATTGTGACCTTGGACCAATCAATTTTTCCCTTTGTACCAGACAAGATTGATTAGGTAAGAAATTATCTGCCAAATTCTGTCTATAGCACTTACTGCAATAACTTAAAGTTGCAATGCTCGCATGGTTAAAATGTTTGTCAGGATCATGGCACCAGATTTTTCATGTCTACATAGTCACTTTCGACATAGTGACTATACCCAAATTGTATGTATCTTCTGTAACCTAGAAAAAGTCAGTAATGTTTGGTTTAAGCAAAAATTGAACAACCAACACAAATGAAACTTCAGAGTTTCACCAGAACTCTTAAACATATAGCAGAAAGTAATAAGAATAATTCATATAAGTGCTCAAAAATAATAAATATGTCACTTTTGGTGGTAAAAGTTTATAGTCTGTCAGTTAAGTTATAAATCCAGCAATACAGTTTCGTTGGTAACCAATGTAAACAACGTCACTTTTATTCGTCCAACATACTGAATGGAGAATGATACAGTATCCATCTTTTCTCCTTACTAAGTACCACTCCCAACAAGTAAGGAATTGTTTAGAGAAGAGTGGAATAGTGTAAAAAAGTTTTTAATCCAATAAAAATATACAAGATACAAATATGATCAATAAAGTGCATGAAGAAAAAATTACCAATTTGGCCAATAAAGTGCATAAGATTTAGAGATGTGCTCCGACCACCGTGTTTTGGTTTTGGTTCAAATACGTTATCTGGTTTTGGTTTTGCCATACCCGCCTTTATGTGTTTTGGTTTTGGATCTGTATTTTTATCAAAAATGTATAATAATAACTAAAATCAAATAATGTGGGCCTTTTTTTGTTCCCAAAGTATTATTAACCTCAATAACATTAATTCCAGTAATTTCCTGCCAATGTTGACCACCTCACAGCTCACTATATTGTTTTTATCCAGTTTAGACCAAATGGTTGCACCAAGCTAGCTGGTTGACTTAGCTAAGTGACGGCAGTGGGTGGCACAAACACATGGCAGTTCAACTTCAAACATTGTACATCTAGGAAATATGTTTTTATAAAATCCTGACATTTGTCAAGGCAACTGTGGCATTTGTAGTGCCAAAGTAAGTAGAGGAAGGGAAGTTAATCATCTTGGCACCGCATTCCTTTTACATCATTTGCAGTGAGTTCATTCAAGTTGCTTATCAGAATCTGGAAAATCATAAATAATAAGCAGTCCAGCATGAGCTACCAGCAGCATGGATAGATAACAGCACATGCAACCTCCACTGCCAAAACCTTGCCCTAGCTTGAATCGACTGTATTGGTATAAGGCCTGTGATTTGCTGTTTGGATTCAGTTTGCATTTAAAAACTCACATATGAAAGTTTGGTTTTTAATAACTTGTTCTATGTTTCAGATATACTTTTCCTTTAAGTAATAAAGGCTTTACGTTCCACTAAATACTCCACCTCCAATCACCTGTACTAGCCTCAGGCCTGTGATTTGCTCTTTGGAGTAAGCTTGATGGTAATCTAGTTTTCTACTGGACTCTATTTTGGATGCAATCACCTGTACTGGCCTGAGGCCTGTGATTTGCTGTTTGGAGCAAGTTTCCATTTGAAAACTCACATTTGGAGGCTTGGATTTTAATAATTTGTTCCATGTTTCATATCTACTTTTCTTTATAGTAATAACCCATCTTCAATCAATTGTACTGGTGTTTGGACATAACATGAGGGGAGCAGGAACAGTTTTAATTGGCCATGCCAAGTTTCACTTCAGGACGTCCGATAACTTTTAATTTGATCTAGTCTACTTAATAAAGTTTGACTTAATTTATTACAATGTAAGAGGACAACATTTTGTATTTATATAGAAAACAATGCTGTATTATAAGTAGACAACACAAGCACTGTAAGGAATATTCAGAGCCACATGAAAAGGAGTAGAGATTTTCTAAGAAAATATCCCCTGGAACAGACTTCCATTAAAACTCTAGCTGTATTGAGCAGTCAAAGCAGTCAAAACAGAAACATTTTTGGACATAGGTTAAGATAACATTTTGCTGTACAGAGCAAGAAACATTACAAGGAAAAGGTTTGTAAAAAAAAGAGCTACAGTTTTGGATGATATTAGTTTATGCTTTAATGTGCTCAACATCATACATATATAAAGATGTGTCCTCTTAAATCTAGCATCCATACAACATGTAGTGCTCCCTGCCATGTCACAACTTGGTGTGTTAAGCCACCTCATGGCGCACTGTGATGCCAGAAAAAGATGGTTAGTGTAATACAACTTTCTGTCCACCAGATGTCACTTTTCCTAAACTGTACTGTGCATGCATCAAATAACCAATGCAGTTTCTGTGGCATTGCCCACTGATTGGCTGTCAGAACCATGTGGGAACTGTTATTTGGGATGCTATAGTACAGTGTTTCCCTCATGGATCAAAAGCCACAGCATATTGTTTTCTGAAGAACTGATTCTACTTAACAAGGGAAAAGGACCGAGCACCAGGAAGGACTAGGTAAGGATATACGGTATAGTAGTGTAAGTGTGCATGAGTGTGTAATAAATGATTAAATCATTTGGTGTGTGAGTCTTGTATTTTTTAAAACATTTTCTTTAAACTGGAAGTATAGGTGTCAGCTGCCAATTAGTGTCTGGACATTTGAGATGCCAGGGCAGGCTGGGTGGGATATGTATTCCCACTGAAACAGATAATATGACTCCTTATGTTATTTTCTCAACCCCACAGGGAATTTTCAGAATTTTGCATCTCAGTTGTACATACAGCATGGTATCAAACATGCATCTGGTGCACTACATGGACAGGCCTTTGTCAATACACTTGTACTGTCATGTATCCATGCCTGCTAAGCTGCTGAACACTACAGGCAATATTTACATGCTGCGACTAGGATTACTCAATGCCATGCTTGGTGCAAAGATGTAAGAGGTTAGTGGTTAAGGTGAATGCTTAACATAGCCATCACCTGGGTTCGATTCCCATTAAGGCCAGGGACATTGAGCAATGTGCTGTAGCAATCAATAATATTTTATCTACAGTATATATTTTTTAAATTTTACTTATGCATTGCTCTGCACTTTAAACATTTGGCAATCAAGAAACTAATTTTTTTTTTTGCTATTGTACTGTGCTACTATTACTGTATCTGCCCAATATAAGGATATCCATACTTAGAAGTTTAATGTAATTTGTTCACTTAGTAACTGTATACTGTGGGGGATGGGTGCATTTCTCTGTTGTAGAATGTTTAACAGGTTGCCCACCACTCTGCCATAGTGAAGTGGCAGAATGTCCTTGGGATGGGCTGAATAATTAAATAGGAAACACTTTATGTTGTAAAAATAACAAGAAAAGCAGAAAACATTCAGTAAACAATTAAAACAGAGTTTATGCACTTACATCACTGAAAAATAGAAATTAAGTACAGTAGAGTAATTTAGTATAGTATGCACCGGCTGTTTAAAAAAAAACAACAAAAAAAAACAAATGCAGTTTGCAATGTCGCAGCTGTATTTCAATACAAGTCATTTTGGCGTGCATGCTCAGTTACAAATAATCAATTTTGAGTTCCATTTCAAAAGCGAATGTAAATAGAACAGAAAAATTGGAGGTTAAATCATGTTAAAAAGAAGCATGCACAGATCACTATGATCTGTGCATGCTTCTTAGGGGTTAAAAAAGGCTAAACTCTAAAAAATAAAATGGCATGATGTTTCCCCATAAATCCATAACCAGTCCTGGACCTTTTATCCTGGTATGGTCATGGAATATTAAGGGGGAAAAAACAGTGTGAGGTTCCCCTTATTTTACCTGAACTAGCACCAGACTGAACCAGCCAAGGCTGTAATGCCACAGTAGGAGGACACACATTAAAACAGCACCAAAATGGTCAGCCTAGGGCTGGCATTCCTCGGAAAATGGGGACCCCTCCCATAAAATGGGGTCCATATTCCAGAACATTAACAAGCCCTGGGCTGAAATCCCAGGGCATTTCCCTGCACCTCTGGTGGCGTTTGGTGCAGGGGTAATGAGTTAATTTATGTACTAATATTGTTTTTCACAGTGGAACTACAGGTAACAGCCAGCCTGCCTTTTGGCACTTGTAGGCTGGCAACACCTAGATCCCCACTGTGAAAAAAAACACAGGACTCACACACTGTAATATATTGTATCTCTTTATTACACATCCATTCACTCACTCACCTGCACTCGCACTACATACTTACTCACATCTTGAAGGAGGTCAGTCCTCTTATGCAGTAGTAGTCTATGGTCTTCAGAAAAAAAAACCCGAACTACCCGAAATGTCTTAAGGTCATTACCGGTCACATCTATTCTCTATAATAGAGCAGCCGTTAACATGAAAGCACTGTACATCTGCAATGTAATTGTGTCTTCTTCATGGCAGTGAAAAAAAGCATACATCATGCAAATGTTGCTGATGCAGGAACTTGTAAAGTAACTGCGCTTGCGACATTTTCATACTGTATTTGTTTGTTTGTTTTTAAACTGCCGCTGTGTACTACTGTATACTCAGAGTGCATAGACTTTGTTTAAATTAATTATTTATTGAATGTTTTCTGTTTTATCTGTGGGTTTTTTTGTCTGTTTTTTTACAACATAGAAGGTTTTCTATGTTTTCATTCAGCCCATCCCCAGGATTCGTGTCACTCCACTATGGCAGAGGGGTGAGCAACCTGTTCCATATTCTACAACAGAGTAATGCACCATCCCTCAAAGTGTACAGTTACTAAGTGAACAAATTACATTAAACTTCTACTGATATCCATTAGTAAGCATGGATATCCTTAAAACCTGGACTGCAATGGCAGAGTTTGTGAACTTCTGCAGTAAGAGATGTTCATTATACATATACAGTATTCATATAAAAACTTGACTTGATTGTCAATAGTTCCCTTGTAAGATAAATCTAAATTAACATTTTAAAATTTGTACTATTTACAGTATAATATAACATCTAATTCAGAATTATTCTTCAGTACCCCTGTTCTCAACGATAATAAAACCCCAGTTGAACACCATTGACCACAAAGCCATTGTGGAGTCACCCATTCACATGCTATTCAGGTTATTGGATTGGCGCTGGTGCCTCCTGTATGCTTGAATAAGGCCCTCATCTCTGCACCATTGTTACAAGAAATAAGATACTGTAGTGTTATCTGTTAGAGGATATGTCAGCATTTAAGTAGAGTACAGTACAAGTCTCATCATAAAAAAATATCTCATTTTATTGAAGGCTGTATGTGCGGTATATTAGCAGTGGGGCATGCAACTTGTACACAGGAAAAAAAAGCCTGTTCACTGCTGCTCTTGTGGATTGCACATTTTGTACATCTACAACTATATAGCATCTTGATCTGTTTACATTGTACAGTGATTGGCCTGCCTGTCAGGGCTGCTATACTGTAGTGCCATCTCCATCCAATGCTATTGTATTCTGATCTGTAGTTTTCATCAGTGGAGCACTGGCCACCAAGTGGTTAAGCGTTGTATTGCATGCCATGGATCCTGTTGCATCTCACTGCGCATCACTGTGCCTACCCACAGTATTTTCATGCCATGACTCAGAGGCCTGTATGTGGCGACCTGAGCAGTAACATATAATGACACATGTAAATGAAGATGTGTGCTCATACACCTTTCTATTTTTTTTCTTGGATGAGTTATGAGAAACTTGGTGTGATTCCCATGATGCGTACTTTTTCCAGAATTTTGATACTTATTCCTGCTACCTTTTCCATTATTCCATAATCTTGTGTCTTAGTTCACAAATAGTAAACTAGAGCTTTTGTCACAAAGGAACATTTTGGCGGTCGCTCGTATCGGACCTGCCCTGTGTACTTTTTTTTTAGCCTTTCTATATTTTTCTGCTAGTGTATATCTCCCTCAATCTTACATCCTATTTACATGCTCAAATTAGGTAAAAAAGAGCTATTTAACCCAGAGCTGTAAGTTGACATTTTGGTGCCCTGTGCGAGAAATAGCATAGCTGCCCCCCCACACACACACTGCCATGACTCTCTCTGCCAGATCCAGCACTCACTCTGCCAAAAAATTTTAATTATCCCTTTTCTGCCAAGGATAAGGCACTAATGTAGCAGGTGACCAAACAAACAATAATATATTCTCGTTTGCCATCATCTTATTAAAATGAAGACACAAGATGTTCCTGTGTCTTCATTTAAATAAGTTTATGGCAAACAAGAAGATATTATTGTTAAGTGGTGACCTGCTAAATTATTACCTTATACTTGGAAGGGATATGTTCAAGATGCGGTGGATGGGATCCCGAACATCGATATACCAATGCCGGAATCCTGATACCCGGCATATTGCCAATGCCGCCATTCCAAAGACATCAGGATACCGATGTCTGGCATCCCAAACGTAAGTATGCAGGTATGTATCACACTTAGCCCAGGGATAGGGAGGTTAGGATTATTATTTATTTATTAACAGATTCTTAGATAGTGCAGCAAATTCCGTTGCGCTAGAAACCTCCCTGGGTGAGTTATGGTTAGGCATCTCCCAGGAAGGGTTAGGGCTTCGGGGAGGGGGGGTTAGATTTAGGCACCACTGGGGGAAGGTTAGGGTTAGGCACCCCCAGGAGAGGGTTAGGTTTAATGTGTGGGAAGGGGAGGTTAGGGTTAGGCACCTCAGGGGGTAGGTTAGGGTTAGGCACCACCATGGGAGGTTAGGGTTAGGGGGGAGAGGTGGGTTAGGGGGGAGAGGTGGAGGGTTGAGTACTTACCGGCCTTGTCAGGATACTGCACCATCCGCATTACAGCATTGGGATTTGAACCACTGGGAATTCATCTGCCGGCATAGTATACTCATTCCACTTGGAACAGTAAGGATATTTTCAATATTATATTATATTGTAATCATCCCCCATCCTCATATATGCAGTCATCACTCACCTAGTCAGTGAACTCTGTGACAAGGATACACTGACACTGCCAAAGATTAGGAATTTGCCTCGCTGTTTGCCACTTGTGAATTGTGTTCTCCCTCTGTGCGCTCAACAACTCCTCACTGACTCTTTCCACTGTGGGTCCTGGGAGTGTGGAGAGGAGAGATGTCATGACATCTCTCCTGTCCCTAGTACAGAGAAAGCACAGAGTGTGGGAGCTGTAGGTTAAAGACAGGCAGAGTTACACCTCTGCAGTGAAGGTGCTAGGCCGGACGCACCACTACTGATATAAACAGCAGCAGGTGCCCATTGGCTGTCAAAATAGAGATTGTGGCGGGGGGCCATTTCCCCCCAGGGCATCCTGCGCTCTGTGCAGTGGCACCGGCCGCACCACCCTAGTTATGGCCCCGATTTAACCCTTAATCAGCATAATTTGATTAACAAATCTGCACATTTGTAAATAAAATTATAATGATTTTGGTTTAAATAGCTCTAATTTACATAATTTGGTAATAAAATAAAAATAAAATTGACAATTTTGAGGACATTTTTGGAAATATTAACCAGTTAAGTGCTTAAATGTGCCATCCTTTCAAATTCATTATTATATGTCGCCCTGAAAACAAAATCAAATTTTTTAATTGAGTGGCATAATCAGACATGGCTGACTATACATTTTTAATTTTTGTTTATAAAATGTTACAGTCTACTAGAGAATATATTTGGAAGTCTCCTAAGGTTTTAGGGAAAAGAGAAATTTGAACCTTGGCCTCTTTCAAACATTGGTTCTAGCAATACTGAAAGGAAAGCCTGTTACAAAACAATGAAATACATTGAATAAGTTGAATGTAATCATGGAAAATAGAAATATACTGTACATACAGCCCTTGTAATAACTGTATACTCCTTGTTCAACATGTTCTTCCACACCTATTTGTCATGTAAATGCCAGGACATAGACAGAGGTCCATTGTTTGATGTAAATCTGTTGTTCTTTATGGAAACGTTTGCATGTTGCATGAGAAACAGGATGACATATTCTGTTTAAACAACAAAGGACTACAAATAACTTTTGCAACACCTGGATTAGTAAGGGGAAAATCCCTGCCACTGGGAAAATTGCCCACTCTCTTTAATTAAGAATCTCTGTCTAGCTTTACACAGTGATGCCATTTAGCTCTCATGCCTTAAAGAGCCTAATAATTCAAACTAATACATCGCTGGTGCTGTTTAAAGAAGGAGTTCATTTTTAATTGTTTAACTTTATAAACCAGCATTTTTTTGCTTAAGGCGGTTTCTGGTATTATTTTGAAGACAATGCAATATTAACATTGGATAATTGTTCATTTTTTTTATAGTTGTTGCACAATTTAAACAATATAGTTACTATACAGTTTGGTTTATCACTATTGCTGCAGCTTTCAAGCTCTCAGCAGTCCAGCAAAAGAAACACAGCCAAAGGTTTGTATGTGCTTCATTTTCAGTGTCAGCCTTACATAAATATGCCAAAACACTGCATTGTCTTGTGTCATTGATGAGGATAAAGAAGAAAAATAATCCTCATCAAATACCATATGATCATGAAACATGAAAACATGATGGAATAAGCCTGACATGAATAGGTAGTTTATATACTTATCTTCACAAATACCACAAAGTGAACTTAGTTCATGTAAGCAAACACCATTTAATACTAAATTATAAACCACCTATTCAGTTCTATTTTTGCATTTTGTTGAATTAATTGTGTATACAGAACTAATGGTGCATACACACGTAAAGATTTTCTGTCCAGCCATCCAACGAGTTCATTGGTTGGAATGAAAATCTGGTAAGGTATGAAAGCAATGACAATCAGCAATTTGCTCCCAAACACCGTAAAATGGACAAAAACTGTTGTTTGAACAAATTGTTTAGATCAAATATTTAACAAATTTCTCTGATGACCATTTTCATCTGTTTTCTGGCATTTATTGTAGGAGCAAATTGCTGATCATCAGTTACTCCCATACGTTACCAGATTTTCTTTCCAACCAATCAACTAGTTGGATGGTTGGACAGAAAATCTTTATGTGTGTACCCAGCCTTAATAGTTAAAATTACATTTATTCATAAGTTAACTTTATTCACTAATTATGACATACTTGATTATATAATTAGGTATTCAGTAGTACAGAAGTTTTAAGCAGTTGCAGAATGGCACACAATTAAGTAAATATGTTATGATGTGAATACTCAATAACATAACAATAAAAAATTGACAAACTATTATTTATTGTTATATTGCACATAACAAGTTATAGAAAGTAACAGAAAGTAATCAGAATAATTAATATAAGTGCTTAAAAATAATAAAGACATCCATTTTGGTGGTAAAAGTTCATAGTCTCTCAAGTATTGTTTTCACTGTTCCATTGTTAACCAATGTAAACAATGTCACTCTTATTTGTCCAACATATGGTCCCGGGAATGATATCCAACTCTCCTCCTTTGGAAGTAACACTCCCAGCATGTAAGGAATTAAAAAGTAGAGAAGAGTGGAATAGTGTAAATTTGTTTTTAATTCAATAAAATTATATAAGATACACATTTGATAAATAAAGTGCATTAAGATAATATGACCAATTTGGCCAATAACGTGCATAAGAATTAGATTCCTACTGGATGTGTTAGAGACAAAAACCTCAGTATCAGCAGTGGGATCTCCTTACACCTCAAGTTTTGACCAGCTTGTGGTCTTTTTCAAGGTGATGAGTATGTAATACTTCCTGGTATTTAAACCAGGTTAAGCCAATCAGATCATGAGATGGTAATAATAATAATAAATATAATAACAAATATACATATTATCTGTATATATGTTAGCATATTTGTTATTATATTTGTTGTTACTATTATTACCATAATAATAATTTTGGGCAGCACAGACGGTGTAATGGTTAGTATTACTGCCTCACAGCACTGAGGCCATGGGTTTGATTCCCACCACAGCCCTAACTGTGTGGAGTTTGTATATTCTCCCTGTGCTTGCGTGGCTTTCCTCTGGGTACTCCGGTTTCCTCCCACACTCCAAAAATATACTGGTAGGTTAATTGGCTCCCAACACAAATTAACCTTAGTGTGTATGTGTGCGCGCATGTGATAGGGATTATAGATTGTAAGCTCCACTGGGGCAGGGACTGATGTGAATGGCCAAATATTCTCTGTAAAGCGCTGCAGAATATGTGTGTGCTATATAAATAACTGGTAATAATAATAATAATTACCACCTCATGATCTGATTGGCTTAACCTGATTTAAATACCGGCAAGTATTACATACTCCTCACCTTGAAAAAGACCACAAGCTGGTTGAAAAATTTTGGTAGAGGAGCTGTAAAGAGATCCCACCAGTAACACAGACAGAGCTGACATTTCTGATGGTTGAGAACCCAGGTGTTAACAATTTTACCCACTACTGATACTGAGGCTTTTGTCTCTAAACCATCCGGAAGGAGATCAGTTCAGATGTACAAACTAACCTCATATTGGGCCTGATTCAGAGTTGTACGCTAATGGCTCTGCTTCCCACCTGTGGCTTTATGAATCCAGCATCTGGATACAATTTTGCAGAATCTGCAAACAAAGATGCAGCATCAGTCACAGATCATTAGATTGTTGCAGTCCTATGGTCACACAGAATGGCCATGGTAATTGAGACTCCAGAGCCACATTCCTTGTATACGGGATCACAATAACAGGGTGAGACTTCCCCAAAATGGTCACAACACACCTGTGTTCCTTGCAGCCACTCCCTATTGCCTCCCCCGAAATACTCCGATTTTCATTTATACCACAAATAGATACTCGATGCGAGCGGCCATGGTAATGTACATTGATGCTTGCGTAGTGCAACTTAGATACATGGGCAGGTGGCTGATAATCACTTTACTGCGAAAACATCAGCATAGTATACAACTCTAATGCAGGCCCCTTGTTCATCAAAAAAATTTTTAGAAAATCAAACTGGTTAAAGACAGTTTCTGGTTTTGAGACAAGTCATAGATTATCAAACTGGTTTTCACATGCTCAAATCGTTGGCTAATATTTATAGGTTTTAATATTTTTTACATTTATTAAAAATAATCAAATAATTTAAAACCTGTTAGTTTATATAAAAAAAATACTAAGGGGGTGTGGCCAAGAATACAAGATGGACAGAAGTGATTGTTGGGGCTCCGTCCTAGCACCTAATTATCTGATTCCATTGGTGCAGAGACTGTGATACTCAAGATGCCCTTCCATGACCCATCTACACACTCTCCCTTGTGGTACTGTTTCTCTAACCCTTCCCCACTCTGGCACAGGACACAATGTGACTCTGATAGAGAAAGGGGGAAAGGAATGAAGCGCAGTGCAGCTGACAAGATATGTACTGTATAAAAAGGTTATTTAATAATGAATATTAAACAGTAGGAGTCAAGTTCAGAAACAATCAACAATGATAAAATACATATAGAACATATATAAATAAATCCAAAATTGATATAAAGAAGTAAGCAGCTCTATATGCCAAGGATCAGAACCTTACAAAGGTGAAAAAGACATTGGAAGTGATAATAGCACTATAAGAACTGATAAAAAACACGCAATGAGCAATGGTGGATACAATGTATCATAGAGTTTAATAAATGGAACTTTGAGGAATGTAACCACTTGTTGCTACAGTATATCCAAATGTAATCCAAGGCACTGAGTGTAGCAGATAGATTGTATTGTGTATAACAGTTAGCACTGACAAACCAGAGATAATGAAACTTCCAAATCCTTAATAAGCAAACCAGGTTCCTCTCATTTTGGTAATATTTATGAGGGACAAAATATTCACTTAGTATGTTCATAATATGGTTTGTTTGAGTAAGGTACCTTACAATCGGAAGGTGGCCCCTCCCGTGGAACTGGAAACTGGATTGAGAACTCAGCAACTGAAATGGGGGATGCAGATGATAACCCCAGATTCTTCTGGAGCAAATACTATCAGAGGTAGCTGGGGGAGACAGGCACACAGATACTTGCAGAGATAGGAATACACAAGCACAGGTACTGGATGGTGCTGAGTACAAGGAGATCACCTGAAGCATATAACAGGGACAGGGCAGGATGATGTTTACTGAAACCTGTATCCTCAGGAAGAAAAAATATTGTTTTGGCAATGTCCTGTAATCCGGAAAATGTTTAAATAGGGTGCTGGGCCTGCTGATTGGTGATGTGTATCAGGCGAGCATGGTTGCTGCACAGAAAGGATCAATGGATCAGCTGACTTAATCCAATATGGCCACACCCAGTTTGTCACTCTGATGTAAACATGATGCTGTGGTGATGGGAAGAAGCAGGGAGCACAGTGATATAGCACCGCCAGACATGGTAAGAGGGGCTACTACCCCTATGTGTGATACATTGTTCTGCTCCTTTAAATTGACATTATCCTGCTATTATCATTGGCCTTGTGACCTTTCTCAGCCTACCAGTGGTCTACTGAATGTTGCTATTTAGAGGCTTGCCACTCCTACACCACTGCAATGGCCCCTGTGTACTAACTTTCTTGGTCCTATAGCTTCCATTTTGTGTATATGCTGAGTTATTTTTATTGTTAGTGGCTTCTCACTATTTGTTTTAAGGCAACATTGTTTTCCTTGACAAGAGGTAATTTCCTTTTAGATAAAAAAGTACCTGATTTCTTCCTCTATGAAACCTGCTGGTTCTTCAGTTTCTCAATCTTCATAGGGCATGCTGCATTACTCAGATTCTGAGTGTTCCACCTCCCAGCATAATCTCATCATAAGCGCATGGTAGCTAAGATGCCAAAATCCTCATTCATGAAACCCTCTAATTTGGCAGAAGTCCTTGCCCTGCTCCTTGATGAAAAATTACCATGCATCAAAGAACTTTGAACTCTTCTCTCTCTCAGCTGACCCAACACTCATTACGGCTGAATGAGGCAGAGCAGTGTATCTCTGATATAGAGGACAAACTTCACTTTGCTCAACAGGGCATTACTACCCAATCCCAAATTATTTCCTCCTTAACAGACAAGCTGGAAATCCTGGAAAGCCATTGTCGGAGGAACAACTGTAGAGTGATAGGCATCATGGTGGATGCTAAGGGACATAAGTTTTGGAAACTTTTTTTTCATTGTAACTGCATCCAAGAACATTTAGCAATGGATACCAAATGTTTCCCTTTAACTATTGCAAGAGCACATAGGCTCAGTTTAGACAGGGCCTGTGATAATTCTCACCCTCATGCAGTTATCATGTGCTTATAAAGTGAAGTTGCTTAATTGCTAAAGTGAAGTTGCTTAGTTGCTATGTTTGAGTAGATGATGTTGGGCTGTCGAGACACCTTTAATTTCAACTAGGTACATAGATCCTTTCTCATGATTGTTCTATTGTCTCCCTACTCTTGCTTCTAGGTATGCAACCTTAATATTATTGATACAGAGTGGTGTCTCTTCCAAATTGAGGACATGATCATCAAATAGATCAAGCGAGATCTTGATTTATAGCTTCACCTACATTAAGATAGTTAGCTTTCCAAAACACTTATATTGTCACGGCTGCTGACACTTGGAACTCCTGGAGGTAGGCAGGCCTACTAGGCTAAATAAACTGGGGTGGGTTTAGGATTGACCTTTCCATGAAACTCAGTAGCACAGGATAAAAGTAAAATAGAATATATTCACAAAAGAATTATAATCAGCAAGGTCTCAAATAAACTCTCAAACAGCACAGAGGTTCACATATGCAATAATAAGTATAGGAAAGAATCCCCAAAAATATATATGCAGTCTTTAACATTTAAGAACTAACGTGGTAGGAAACCCCGAGTCCAAAATGAGGTCAACACCTCAGGATGACACTGAGGACCTTTGCCAGGGTAGAACCTTGTAGTAATGGAAATCTGGAGCAGAGTGGGCCCTGCAGAAAAATATAGTTCCGGGACAGGGCTGAGCCCTGTAGTGCAGTGAGAGATGAAGCAAACTTGAGCCTTGTGGGGTAGTGAAGTCAGAGCAGGGTTAAGCCCTGTAAGGCAATGAGATTCCAGGGCAGGGTTGAGCCCTGCGGCGTGGCTAGAGTTCAGTGCGAGGTTGAGCCCCATGATGCAGAGAGGATTGTAGCGGGGTTGAGCCCTGTAATGTGGAGAAGATTGCAGCGGGTTGAGCCCCATGATGCAGAGAAGATTGTAGAAGGGTTGAGCCCTGTGATGTGGAGAAGATTATAGCGGGGTTCAGCCCCGTGACACGGAGAAGATTGTAGCAGGGTTGAGCCCCATGATGCGGAAAAGATGGTAGTGGGGTTGAGCCCTGTGATGCAGGGAAGATTGTAGCGGGGTTGAGCCCTGTGAATCAGAGAAGATTGTAGCATGGTTAAGCCCGTGATGTGGAGAATATTGTAGCGGGGTTGAGCCCCATGACGTGGAGAAGATTGTAGCGGGGTTGAGCCCCGTGATGTGGAGAAGATTATAGTGGGGTTGAGCCCCGTGATGCAGACAAAATTGTTGCAGGGTTGGGCCCTGTGGTGTGGCTAGGGTTCTGAGTAGGGTTGAGCCCCATGATGCAGAGATGACACTGTAACAGTGCAGTTGACAACCATAACAAAGATGAGTTCAATATCCACAGGAACAGAAAGGCAAGAGGCAAAGTAAATAGTGCAGCAAAATGGTGAAACTGCAGTGATGGAGCAATAAGCAATGACTGACATCAGAAGTTCATCTGGAAAATAACAAAGTCCACAGCAATCCACAGGCACAGTGGGGATTTGGCAGGAGTCCAAGAAAAGACCTAAAAGCAACGTTGCACAGACACTGAGACACAGTTAGTAACAGGCTTTATACTAGAGGTCTGTGCTCCATAGGAAGTTTCAGAACATGTGACCCAAATGGAATCAGGTTTGAAATAATGAGCAATCTAGGAATCCCACAACCTGACAACACCTGGGAAACAGATGATTACTTTAACACTCTATCCCCTGAATGAGAAGCATGCCAGCAAGCAGGATAGCTCCTCCAACGACCACAATGGAACTTTGGCAAATGTAGTCTAGCTTTATGTACTGAAATAGTCGCAGTCCTGACAGTAACCCCCCCCCATTTTTGGTGGTCTCCGAACACCCACCAGGTTTTAAAGTAAATTTAGCATGAAAATTACGTATCAACTTAGGAGCATAGACATCAGAGTCTTTAATCCAAGATCTCTACTCCGGGCCATAACTCTTCCAGTCTACAAGATATTGCAATTGATTTTGATGCTTACGTGAATCCAGAATCTTATCGATCTCAAACTCCACACCTCGAGCAGTTGTTATGGGAGATACTTTAGGCAAGCTGTCATGAAATCGATTAAGAATCAAGGGTCTAAGCAAGTAGACTTGAAAGGAGTTAGGTACACGCATGGTTGGAGGTAACTGTAACTTACATGCCACTGGGTTGATGATTTGTATAATATGAAAAGGACCAATATACTGGGGAGCAAATTTCATAGTAGGTACTTTAAGCCAAAGATTTCTAGTAGACAACCAGACACGATCCCCAACAGAATATTTAGGAACAGCCGAACGTTTTCTATCAGCAAAGGTTTTATAATTATGAGAGGCTTTCCTAAGACACTTATGTACCTGAGTCCAAAATCCAGAAAAATGTTGGAGGGTAGCTTTAGCTGCTGGGATGTCCACAGTAAGAATTGACTGAAGCTCAGGAACTCGAGGATGTCAACCAGTATTGGCAAAAAGAGGACTTACACCTGTAGCAGACGAATAATGAAAGTTATGAGCAAACTCAGCCCAAGGCAAAAAATCCATCCAATCATCTTGGGAGGAAGAAATATACATTCTTAAGAAGGTCTCCTACTCCTTGTTCACTCTTTCAGTTTGTCCATTTGACTGAGGATGATATGCAGAAGAAATCTGTAATTTAATTTGCAATGATGAACATCCAAAACCGAGCAAAAACTGGACACCCCAATCAGACACTATATCAGAAGGAAGTCCATGAAGAAGAAATATCTCTTTGATAAATATTTGTGCTAATTTGGGGCCTGATGGACTTCGAGCCAAGGGACAAAAATGAGCCATATTGGTAAAACGATCCACCACTACCCAAATAAATGTACACCCACTAGACTCAGGAAGATCTGTAATAAAATCCATGGAAAGATGTGTCCATGGTTGGGTGGGAATGGGTAGTTGATGGAGAGGACCAACTGGAGACTGCTGGGAGGACTTATGTTGTACACACTTAGAACATATAAACTCTTGGACATCTTATTTCAAGGAAGACCACCAATATTAACATTGCAAAAAAGAGTATATTTTATGAACCACTGGATGTACAGAGAAATGAGAATTATGAGCCCAGGAAAGAAGTTTACCTTGTAACTCAGGTGCCACAAATATCTTCCCAGGAGGAGGATCAGGAGAGATGGAAATTGAAGAAAAGGCCAGAGGGTTTATTATAGGGTACCTTTGATCCTCATTTTGTTCATTCTCTTCCAACATTGAGCGTGAGAGAGCATGTGCCTTTTTCTTCAAAGAACCTGTACGATACTTGAGGACAAAATCAAAATGGGAAAAGAAGAGTGCCCAACGAGCTTGTCGTGGGTTCAGACAATGGACAGTCTTCAAATACAACCAATTTTTATGGTCTGTAAAAATAGTAATAGGATGTTTTGCGCCTTCCAATAATTATCTCCATTCCTCCAAAGCTAACTTAATAGCTAACAGTTCTTGCTCCCTGATGGAGTAATTACTCTCAGCACTAGAAAACTTTCATGAAAAGAATCCACAAGACACTGTTCTCCCATCTGCAGCCACTTGAGACAAAATAGCCCCAACTCCATAAATGGAAGCATCCACTTCTAGCATAAATGGTTTCTCGATGTCAGGTTGAACTAGAATGGGGGCTGCAGAAAATGCATCTTTAAGAGTCTGAAAGGCCTTCAATGCCTCTGGGGACCATACTTTGGGATTAGCCCCTTTTTTTGTCATAGCAGTAATTGGAGCTACAATCGTTGAAAACGCTTTGATAAACTTTCTGTAATAATTGGCAAAGCCTAAAAATCTCTGAATAGACTTTAACGAAGTGGGCAAAACCCAATCTTGAATAGCCTTAAACTTTTCAGGGTCCATCTGAAGCTCAGAACCAGAGATGATATACCCCATAGAGGGTATTACTGGAACTTCAAAAACACACTTGGAGATCTTACCATAAAGCTTATTAGCTCGAAGATGACTTAATACCTCTTTAACATGGGTACGATGATCAGAAAGATTCCTGGAAAAAATCGAAATATCATCAAGATAAACAATAACAAACTGGTAAAGTATATCTCGGAAAATTTCATTCACAGACTCCTGGAACACCGCAGGAGCATTACATAAACCAAAAGGCATGATGAGGTTCTCATAGTGGCCATCTCGCATACTAAACGCAGTTTTCCACTCATCACCCTCTTTAAGTCTGATCAGGTTATAAGCTCCCTTTAGAACAAGTTTAGTAAATAGTCGAGAACCCTTAACTCTATCAAACAATTCCTTAATGAGAGGAAAAGGATATTTATTTTTTTACCGTGATCTCATTTAGACCGCTAAAGTTGATACATGGACGAAGACCACCATCTTTTTTCTTTACAAAAAAGTAGCCGGCTTCAGCGGGAGATGAAGAAGGCCTGATAAACCCCTTTCATAGGTTATCTTGCACATATTCCGACATGGCTTGAGTCTGAGGAACAGGAAGAGGGTATACTCGACCTTTGGGTGGCATTTTACCAGGAATAAGTTCAATAGGACAATCCCAGGGACGATGCAGTGGAAGTTCATCTGCCACCTGCTCAGAAAAGACATCAGCAAATTCATGATAAGGCTGTGGGAGAGAAGGTGGAACATCTACTTTCACTTCAGCCAATTATACCACAGGAATCAAACAATTTAATTTGCATTTAGGACTCCAAGAAAGAATTTGAGAACAAGTCCAATCAATATGAGGGTTATGAAGAGTTAACCATGGTAAACCAAGAACTACATCATACATAGAAATAGGTAAACCCCAAAACGCTAAACTTTCTTCATCCAAAGCTTCTACCCTCAACTTCATAGACTTTGATGTGTAACACAGAAAAAAGGGATTTGCCCTCCAGCACACTGTAGCTACAGTGTGCTGGAGGGCAAATCCCTTTTTTCTGTGCTCAGTGTAAACCCCGCCCTTTACATGCACCTGTGGTATGTCATAGCTGATTTGAGCAACTACCATATTTTTTGTTTGATGAGTAACATATCCATTAGAAATTCTAGTCACATTTACTGCAGAAAGGGAAAAAGAATGAGTTAATTTGACAACAGGAATTTTCAGCTTTTGAACCAAAGACAATGAAATAAAATTGTCAGCTGCTCTAGAATCTAGCAATGTAGAAAACTCTTGACATGAAGTCAGGAATGCTCACAGAAATTAAACAATCCTTTTTGGGGGAAACTTTAGAAAGCACCCTTAGTTTGACTTCCCCTCCATCAACTAGGGATGACCGTTTCCCGGCCTTATTGGCCATTTAGCCAAAAAATGTTCTGAGGATGCACAATACAAGCACAGATTGGAACGCCTTCTACATTGCTTCTCCACTTCAGACAATTTGGCTTTATTAATATGCATAGGCTCATCAGATGTACCATTTACAGAGCGAGACTGGGGAAGAGAATTTTTAGAACACTCAGTGCGATTCCTCTGAACCCCTCATTATCGCATACGCAGATCAATTTTAATACTCAATGAAATTAACTCATCCAAACTCTCAGGAAGATCCCGAGTCACCAACTCATCTTTAAGTCTCTTAGAGAAACCAATCCAATATGGTTCTCTTAATGCCTCATTGTTCCACTTTGTTCCAC